>CM044397.1:1545000-2005000 GCA_024322285.1 Musa beccarii | reverse complement strand
TTTTTAAAGGTACAAAGTTGGTGTTGATCTTGATCAGGCAAAATTTTGGAGGCATGGATGTCATATTATCTTAGTTTCTTGTCTTAGCTACCACCTTAAACTTTGTAATCACGCCTTATTGTCCCTCATTTTGCATCCATTCCCCATTAAAATTCTAACTTTTCAATCTAGTTATTTTTGACATTAATAATATATGTGATTTGTAGCTGAATAAATTTGATCATGTATTGATATTTAAACTTAATTATATGAGTAATTATTTTCAATAGAGTTTTGATTTAATTTTAAATTAATTACAAGATATTATTTGTTTACTGTAATGACGAGATCTAATGAGAATTAAATATAATATTATTTCTTGGCACATATAATATATAAATTATTTAAAATTATAAAAGAATATATGTTGAATAGTTGGATGAATTTTTAATATTTTAATTACTTTTATTTTGTTTTGTTACACCTCAACTTATATTTTTATCAACAATCAATTAACTTTTAAAACTTAAAAATTTTACTGATTTATTCGATATAGAATTTGATATACTTGCTATGAGTAATCTAAAATCAAATTTATTTGACGAATTTCATTAATTTTTCATATATTTTATGTTAAAAAATATTTAAAAAAATCTTTTAATTTAAAGTCTTTGAGTGGTATATTTAATCTAAATATTTTTCAAATTTGTCTTTTGACTTAGTATTTCAAGAGCTAACTATATTGATTAATATTATTTTTAATCAAATTTAGGTATCAAATTTTTATTAAGTGGGGGGAGAAATGTAATCACCGATGATTTCTCCCTTAACATAAATTAATTACTATAAATAATATACTGCTTTATTATTAACTTCCATATTTGTGTATTATAGTTAAGAAAATAATTAAATTTGATTTCCTTAATCATATGGATAAATTAGGAATCTTACTAATTAATTAAATTATTGATTGATTGATTTTCTAATAAGTGATATGATTTTTAGAAAGTAAATAGTATATATTCTATTTTTAAATGTGAACCGTTATAAATGAATATTATGTTTCTATCTTTGTGTGTGAAAGTAAAATAAAAATAAAGTTAATATAAAATTAAATATTTATTTACCTTTTGGGGAGATCCTATCTTCTACTATATAAGGGGACTCATCTTCCCTCGTTCCTCATCAAACCTGACAATGGGAGGATCGAGGAGAGGACTTCTTGAGGAGATAATCTCAAGGAAATGATAGTCGAGGAGAGGTAGGATCCTTTCTTCTTTTTATTTTGTTTGATTTATGTTTTGAAATATTGATATTGAAATTGTTATAAATTTTATGATGCATAACAATATTTGAATTTTTAAATTTTTTTTATTAATAAATAATAATAATTGATTCATGATATTAGAATGATTATTTGATTTATATTTATCTCTTAAGCTTAAATGAGTTTTAATATTGATTTAACTATTAAAATTCTTATTTTTAGATTAATGGATCTAATTTATTTAATTAGATATTTTTGTATTTTAAGAATTATGTGTGAATTCCTATGATTTAATTAGTTTTAAATTTAAGATTATGGATTTAAATTCTTTAATTCATGGATTTGAATTATTATTGATAATTTATATTTTTAAAATATAATTTGATAAGAGGATTCTAGTTGGGGTCTGACTTGAGTTAAGTTGCTCTGCTAGATTAGATCGACTTAGCCCATATAGTTATGTACGACTCAACCTATGTGGCTATGTACAATTAACCCATGTGACTAGGCATGACCCAACCCATATGGCCAGGTAAGAGTCAGCCCATGTGGTAAGATATTATCTAACCTACGTGGCCAGGCTTAATTCAGTCATGTGGTTGGGTATGATCCAATCCATGTGGCTTTATACGTCTCAGCCCATGTGGCAAGGTACGACTTAATCATATGGCTAGGCATAGGCCAACTCATACGGCTATGTATAACCTATTCCATATTGTCACGAACGGTCGTCGCACACTCACAGCAACTTCGTTCAACGTTCCGTTCGTCGCTTACCCATGCTTGTACATATCCTTGGCAGCCTGTTTTGCCATGTTTTGGTGTGTTTTTCCTTGTAAAAATGTAGGAAACAAAGAAATACAACATAGTAGAATGATCACTCATTGCATCCGCCTAAACCCAAAAATAGCTTCGTTTTTGTGTGCCACGGGCTGATTTCTACACCATGCCACGAAAATTTTGTCACCATCTCAAAGACTCGAACCCCGGGTGGCATATGGTCGGATGGGGCTTCATATAGTGTCGGGCGTTGAACACTTTCACAAGTTTGCATGTCAACTTGACGGAAACTTGCCTTCGCGCCCGGCACTTGGGGAGTAGTTGTTTGCAGACTTGTAGCTGCTCATTCACCCCTCTAAAGTCCTTATTTTCCTCCTCTCTTTCTCTGCTTTCTTGCACTCCAAGTACTTGCTCAATTACTTGTAAAGCTTCCCTCTTCGCGAGACGTCGGGACTTATCCGCTGCTCGTTCCAACAACTAATCAACTTCTCTCTTTACAGGTCCTACGGGACCTACACGAGGTTGTAGCTTGGCTGACCCTTTGCGGATGCGTATGTCGTAAGGGCATCTCAAGACTTAGGCAATCCAAGCTAAGTCCGATCGAAATGGGTGCAAAGGCGATTCTTGACTTAGGCAACTTCAGCTAAGTCGGTGGCTTGCCGCAATGGTGCCTCACCACTTAGGCAATTCTTGCTAAGTGCGTGACATTGTGGTATCAGAGCAGGCAAGCAATTTGAGCAAGCAGCGAAGAAATTTCGCAATCTTTCCATGCCGAAACAGCGTGGTGAATCGAGCAAGATGGGGCAAGCCGGAATGTTGCCCCAAGCAGCTACAGGAGGGTTGCATGTGGAAACTCGCTCTCACGTTGCAGGAGCCGCTCATGAGGAGCGGGGCAGTGAGCATGAGGAGTGAGAAGTGGGCTGCTCGCCACGAGCAGAGGAGGTGCAATCTAGAGCGCTAACCAGAGGAAAGAGCCATAGAGAGAGGGTCACAGCGGTGGAAACCCGCTTGGATGTTCTTGAAGCGAGCTTGGATGAACTCTACCAAGGCCAAAGTAGGCTTCTTGGCGTAGAGAGCTCGCAAGAAGAAGCTGAATCCCGGATCAACAAGGTTGAAGCTTTAGTCGACCGACTGACGGATGACACAAAGGACTCCGTGCAACATTTGCAAGAAATGATTACGGAACTCACTTCCAAAGTGGTAATGCTCACAAGGGCGTTGAATGCGGGGGGAAGCAACACCCGCGTTGCGCCAACACAAAGCTTCAGGGCACCCGACCCACATTGTTATGGGGGTGCTAGAGATGCGAAGGAGCTCGAGAATTTCCTGTTTGATATGGAACAGTACTTTCGAGCTACGAGGCCAGACTCTGAGGACACCAAAGTTTTGATAGCGACTATGTATCTGAACGATGATGCAAAGCTTTGGTGGAGAACCCGTTGGGAAGAGATTCAACAAGGTCGGTGTCGAGTGGACACGTGGGGCGACTTGAAGCGAGAGTTGAGAACTCAATTCCTACCCGAGAACACCGAGTTCGTCGCAAGGAGGAAGTTGAGACAACTCCACCAAACGACTTCCATTCGAGACTATGTGAAGCTTTTTTCTGCACTAATGTTGGATATTCAAGATATGTCTAAAAAAGATAAGTTGTTCAGCTTTCTTGATAGCCTGAAGCCATGGGCTCAACAGAAACTTCATCAACGGAATGTCACTGATTTGGTCGGAGCAATTACAATCGCAGAAAGGCTTACCGACTTTGCTTCTTCAGAGGACCCGAGGAAGAAGAAGCAGTCCACAGGAAATCACCAACCAAGGCACCCTCCTAGGAAGGAACCTAGGGGTGAACAAAGGAAGAAGAGTTTCCATAAGGGACCGAACTCAAACGACAGTGCCTCAAAACCTAGGAGATGTTTCTTGTGTGGAGGACCACACAGTGTATGGGAGTGCCCGTAAAAACAAGCACTTAATGCCTTGTCAACTTCCATCAAACCCCCTAAGCCAGACAAGGGCTAGGCAATTGCCCTCAGTTCGAGTAGCTCCGAGTTGGGCAGTGACAATGAGAAATCGCAAGGACCCCGAATGGGTGCGATGCGTTTGTTGAATGCATTGCGGGGTCAAGTGGGGGAGAACCTGAAGCCGAAGCAACAAAAAGTAGGAAGTAGTGAGCTGATGTACATAAACATTAGACTCAATGGCCAAACCACCCGAGCAATGGTGGACACGGGTGCTACTCACAACTTCATCACCGACCGAGAAGCAAAGCGGCTTGGGTTAATCTTAGAGAAGAACCCAAGTCGGATGAAGGCGGTTAACTCGGAGGCTAAGCGAATCTCTGGGCTAGCAAAGGGAGTCTCCATCAAGATCGGATCGTGGAGCGGGCGCACATACATGATGGCGGTGCCATTGGATGACTTCCAAGTGATTCTTGGAATGGAGTTCATGCATGCAGCAAAGTTGGTGCCGATGCCATTCCTAGACTCCATATGTCTAATGGGAGGTGACAACTCCTGTGTGGTTTCTGTCACTCGAAGAGGAACCCAGGATCCCCAGCAACTATCAGCGTTACAACTGAAGAAGGGTGTACACAAAGGAGAGTTAACCTTTGTGGCTACGATGAAGCTAGAAACACTCGATGGGGAGGCCCGTAAAGAACCTGCTGCGGTGGCAAATGTCCTGAAGGAGTTCGAAGATGTTATGCCACCTGAGTTGCCGAAAACTCTGCCACCACATAGAGGCGTGGATCATCTTATTGAGCTGGAGCCAGGAGTGAAGCCTCCAGCGAAACCACCATACCGCATGCCCCCTCATGAGTTGGCAGAGCTCAGAAAGCAGTTAGATGAACTGCTAAGCGGTGGTCTCATTCGTAGTTCCAAAGTACCATTCAGAGCTCCAGTTCTCTTCCAGAAGAAACAAGATGGGAGTCTCCGACTATACGTCGATTATCGAGCCCTTAACAAGGTGACTGTGAAGAACAAATATCCTATCCCTCTCATTGCGGACTTGTTCGACCAACTGGGCAAAACAAAGTATTTCTTGAAACTCGACCTTCTGGTCGGGTATTGGCAAAGCGTATTGACTTTGAAGGTGATGAAGCGAAGACTACCTGTGTGACCAGGTATGGAGCGCTTGAGTTCTTGGTGATGCCTTTCGGCTTAACCAATGCTTCAGCCACATTCTGTACTCTTATGAACCAGCTATTCAAGGAGTATCTGGATAAGTTTGTGGTTGTCTACTTGGACGATATCGTCGTCTACAACCGAACACTTGAGGAGCATATTGAACACCTCCGAATAATCTTCAAAGTTCTTAGGGAGAATTTTTTGTTCGTAAAAAGAGAGAAGTGCTACTTTGCTAAGAAAGAGATCTTATTCTTGGGGCATCGGATCGGCGATGGTTCCATTCAGATGGATAAAGCAAAGGTGCAAGCAGTTGTGGACTAGCAAACTCCAAAGAAGGTGCCTGAATTAAGATCCTTCCTTGGGTTTGTGAACTACTATCGACGCTTTATACTGGGGTATTCGAAGCACGCAACTCCACTAACAGAGTTGCTGAAGAAAGAACAGCCTTGGAGATGGTCCGACAAATGTGAAGCGGCATTCCAAGACCTAAAGGCTGCCATTTTGGAAGAACCAGTGCTCAAATTGCCAAACTATGGGAAGCCCTTCGAAGTCCATACAGATGCTTCAAACTTCGCTATTGGGGGAGTACTTACACAAGAGGGCCATCCGGTGGCCTATGAAAACCGTAAGCTCGATGAGACCGAGCGGCGGTATCCTGTGCACGAGAAGGAGATGACAGCGGTGATCCACTACTTACGAGTGTGGCGACACTACCTTCTCGGATCGTGATTTGTACTGAGGACAGACAACATCGCTTTAAGTTACTTTCAGACTCAAAAGAAACTCTCCCCAAAGCAGGCACGATGGTAGGACTTCATGGCGGAATTTGACATGGCAATGGAGTACAAACCCAGAAGAGTAAATGTCGTAGCTAATGCCTTGAGTCGAAAAGTGGAGACTGTGAATGCCATGCAACTAGAGGGCAGAGGCCAAACAAGTTTGTTGCAATCCAACTTCCTTTCCCGAATCAAGGATGGACTGTACAGTGATCCCCAAGCAGTAACCTTAATGCAATTGATCCAAGAAGGCAAGGCACGACGATTTTGGGTCCAGGAGGGACTCATCTACACTAAAGGGAATAGAGTTTATGTTCCTCGGGTGGATAATCTGAGGCGTGAGCTTTTGAAGGAGTGTCATGATTCCCTTTGGGCAGGACATCCGGGTATTCATCGAACATTGGCTCTCATGGAGAGGGCCTTCTATTGGCCAAAGATGGGGACGGATATGGAGGAATATGTTCGGACGTGCCTAACTTGTCAACAAGACAAAGTGGAGCAACGGAAGCCGGTGGGACTTTTAGAGCCATTGCCTGTACCAGAAAGGCCATGGGAGAGCATTTCTCTAGACTTCATATCTAGCTTGCCGGCAGTAGGGGGACTCGGATCGATACTTGTGGTGGTCGATCGATTTTAGAAGTATGCAACCTTCATTGTCGCACCCCTACAATCGCTCAAACAGAGGAAGCGACGGCTAATGATGAAGAATGTGGTGAAGTATTGGGAGTCCCGCATAATATTATAAGTGATCGAGATGCTCGGTTTCGGGACGATTCGGACCGAGTTGTTCAAATTGTTGGGATCGAAGCTATACTTCTCCACAAGCCTCCACCCCCAGACGGATGGCCAAACTGAGAGAATAAACTCGCTCCTAGAGCAATATCTTCGGCACTACGTGAGTGCCAACCAACGAGATTGGGTGAAGTTATTGGACATAGCCCAATTTTCCTACAACCTGCAGCGGAGCTCTGCATCCAACAAGAGCCCCTTTGAGATCATCACTGGACAACAGCCGTCGACTCCTCACACTTTGGCCATTAGATATACAGGGAGTAGTCCGTCCGCATATCACTTGGCAAAAGAATGACATCGAAATGCAGATATTGCGCGGGCCTACTTAGAGAAGGCGACCAGAAAGATAAAGAAGTGGGCAGACTTGGGAAGGCGACCCCAGGAATACAAAGTTGGCGATTTGGTGTTGGTGAAGCTCCAACTAGCGTTACTCCAATTCTTTAGAAACAAGGTGCATAAAGGATTGGTGCGCAAGTATGATGGCTCCTTCTCAATTATCAGTAGGGTGGGCAATGTTTCCTACAAGTTGCAACTACCGGCGTGGCTCAAGATTCATAATATTTTCCATGTCAGCAACTTGAAAGCCTACCACTTCGATCCGCAAGATGCTTCTCGAGACGTTTCAACTCGTCAACCTCCCACCAGAGCTTCCTACGAGAAGCGAGTTGAAACTATTTTAGCAGATCGCAGGACAAGGCTACCCAATGGAGCTGAACAGATTAAATACTTGGTGAAGTGGCGAAAACTTCCCAAAACCGAAGCCAGTTGGGAGCCAGAAGACACCCTCCGACATGAAGAAGCAGCTATCAAAGCCTACCAAAGAGTGTCAACGAGGCGCGATGACAAGTGGGGAGAATGTCACGAATAGTCATTGCACACTCGCAAAGAACCGTTCAGCTCAACGCTCCGCTCGCCGCTTGTCCATGCTTGTACATATCCTTGGCAGCCTGTTTTGCCATGTTTTGGTGTGTTTTTCCTTGTAAAAATATAGGAAACAACAGCTACAACGCAGTAGAACGATCGCTTGCTGCATCTGCCCATAAACCCAAAAATAGCTCCGTTTTCGTGTCACGGGCTGATTTCTGTAGCCCGCGGCCACGAAAATTTTGTCAGCCATCTCAAAGACTCGAACCCCCTGGTGGCACATGGCTGGATGGGGCTTCAGATAGTGTTGGGTGTTGAACACTTTCACAAGTTTGCACGCCAACTTAACGGAAACTTGCCTTCGCTTTCGCACTTGGGGAGTAGTTGTTTGCGGACTTGCAGCTGCTCATTCACCCCTCTAAAGTCCTTATTTTCCTCCTCTCTTTCTCTGCTTTCTTGCACTCCAAGTGCTCGCTCAATTGCTTGTAAAGCTTCCCTCTTCGCGAGACGTCGGGACTTGTCCGCCGCTCGTTCCAACAACTAATCAACTTCTCTTTTTACAGGTCCTACGGGACTGCACGAGGTTGCACTCGGTGACCCTTTCATGACGCCAGCGTATGTCACAAGGGCGCCTCAAGACTTATGTAATCCAAGCTAAGTCCGATTGAAGTGGGCGCAAAGGCGATTCTTGACTTAAGCAACTTCAGCTAAGTCGGTAGCTTGCCGCAAGGGTGCCTCACCACTTAGGCAATTCTTGCTAAGTGCGTGATAATATGGTCAGATACAACCCTAAATCATGTGTCTAAGCATGATCCAACTCACGAGCCAAGCATGGCCTAGTTCAGTGGTAAGGCTTAGCCCAACTTATGAGTAAGGCTTAACCTAGTCCATGAAGTTAAGCCTGCCCAGCGTTGTGATTGGCATTAGATACATCATCGCTCCTCTATCTAGCCTGTTGTACCTCAACTTAACCTATTACTTAGGACAAGCATGTGTAGCACATATGACTCGTCCAAGATTCAGGTGGGTTGGTTCAGTTTTGGGCTAGCACTATATGATATAGTCTAACTTCCTCTTCCTTTATTGGTTTGAGCTCTTTTGACTAAATCAGACATGTTTGATCGGTTAAGATCAGTTTAGGGTGATTCCAGACTAACTTAACTAGTTCAAATCTTCTTGACCTAATCAAGATCAATCAAATCTAAATTAGACAAGTCTAGGGTGATTTCAGACCGGTTCTATAAGGATTTGAGGTTGATTCTATTAGGTCATAATTGGATTGAATTTGATTTAAGTCAATTGAGCTATTCCAATTAGGGTTTTGGTTGATTGAAGACTATTAAGAGATTGCTGTTTTTAAGCCTTTATGATTTGATTAATTTAAAGGTTTACTTGAAGATGTCATTTGAAAATGATTATTGGTTTCCTATTTTTCTTTAGTTTATGATATTGATATGATTGTACCATGTAGTAGATGTAACTAGGCTAATGGTCTATATTGGAAGTCCAACCAGTGAAAGGAGCTACGGGCTCATCACAGCGTGGAGCCACCATTAGGCTATGCCTCACATGCACCATGCTAGGGTCTAATATGGGCCTTGACAAGGACGTCAATTCGTTTAAGTGGGGGAGATTGTAACACCTCTAATTAGTCCAATAATCCCACATCGGAAGTGGGTGAGATTAAGATTAGCTTATATGGGCCTGATGAGTATACTACTAACAACTTCAGCTTAAGTATTTTGGCCAATGGTTGATAGGCCAAAACGAAATTGATAAACTAGTTAACTCATCAGGTCAGATCGTGACAATACGTGTGTTCTTTACAGTAATTTATTGTTCAATTAGCCTTACAACACTTATCATTTAGATTGGTTTTATATCCACTGTATGGAAGGCACAACAATGTTGCAAGTACCTGAAATTATAATGTGCGACTCAGGTCTAGATTGGAAGATACAAATGTGGCATGATTCTTGTTTTTCGAAAAGGGATCCTCAATGTCTATTTTTCTCTTCCGAATATGAAACATTAAGTGTAGGGACAAGGTCGGGCTGTTCTTTCGGCTCAAGGGTGATCATCGACATCATGCCATAACAATTAGATAGGAGATTAAGTTGCTACGCAAACTTATCGGCCTACTCCATGCATTTCATTTGTTTTTTTTTTATTGATAAGGTATTGAGGACCGTAGTACCTTGGTTATAGTATTCGACCATTTTTTTGATCATCTTGTTAGCAATAGGAAGTTTATAGATTGCAATAATGATAACCGTTTTCTTTTTTGTGCGCAAAGGGTCAGCTGTGAAAGTTGGATTCGAGTACAAGATCTTATGATAGTCAAATGGTAACTATCTTTAATTATACTTATCTTACAAATTATTATCCCAAAGTATTAGTCATTGCAACAAAGAAACTCACTGTTTATTTTGGGAGGACAAGCAATTCCGCTGGCGATCACCACACAACTGGTATTGCTGGATTACCTACATATAGCCCAACAAATCTTTTTGCGTTTGCCGATAACTTTACTCCTCTGCGACTCTGGTTTTGTCTTACCAGGACTGGGTGTAGAGCACCATCGTCGGAAGAAACGTCCCAACTCTCTCTGGCCATGGTCCTGACGCCATTCATCCACATATCCGCAGCGTCTGATGTGTTGCTTGTATGTATCCTTGTCGTTCTCCTTGAGGGTCTCTGTTCCTCGATGTCTGTGTCTCCCCCGGTTAGTATTCTGGTTCAGTGAAAGATGTCTCATGAAATGAAGCTGCACGGAGAGAAGCGAAGTGGTCAGTCGTGTGAAGACAACATGGCCTACTAATTTCCAGCGGTCGAACAGCTAAAGGCACATGAGACCTGATCTCCATCTCTGATTCCGAAGGTGCGAAGATACGCTCCATCATCAATCAATTTGTGCTCCTTGTAGCATAAGCAGAAGTGACCCCACACGTGATACCTGCCATCACCATCGCAAACGTTATGGACTCCAAAGACACCAGTTGGGCTCTCTTTTTTGACAGTTCATCCGGTGAAAGACGAATCGAACTGTACCAAGAAATGCTGCAACCTCCCTCGTCGGGGGACTCGCTGAAGATGTCCTCGATCTCCATCTTCAGCTCCACCACGGAAGCTGTCCTTGCGACTTCCACCTCTGCCAACATCGCAGTCTTGAGGATTGGCAACGACAGATCCAGAAGAACATGCACTTTCTTGAAAGGTCGAAGAAAGTAGCGGAAGGTACCGAAGGAGGAGCCGTCCAATTTGAGGACGGAGAGGCGGAGGAGCTGCTCGGGGAGGCGGCAATAGGAGATGCTTCTGCGCCGGCCAGCGGAGGCGCCGATGCCGATGACGTCGTCGTCATCGACGTGCGGGGACGGCGAAGGATGCGCAGGCGACCGCGGCAGCTTCTTCCACCCGGGGCACCTCGCCATCGTTGTGCCGGTGAATGTATCTCCCCGCTCTGGCAACGGGAGAGAAGAAGAAGAAGAACCGGTCGGTGCTTAGGATGGAAGGGCACGCGATCCCTTGTCGTCTTCTTTGCCCCTTTGCCTTTTTGTTGCCGACTCCCGTGGTGTAACAGAAACAAGATTCCTGCAGGGAAACGAGGCGGAGAAGCCCGCCTCCGTTGCGATGCGCTTGATCCAAGCCGCAGATCGGTGGTCGCACGGATCATTACGATGACTGCCCTCGCGGTGGACGGTCCTCATGGCTCCAGTTTCCGTCCGTCCGCCCGTCCTCCGTTTCCGCCATTGGCAGGTGATGAACTACGGATGGGATCAGCGGATGCGGTTCGATTCGAACCTGAACCTAAACAATAACTGGTGAAGCCTGAAGGGGCCGTTCAAACGCGCAGATCTGACCCAACCCGGACCAGAAATCCAGGGCGTCGCATCTTTTCCTTTCCCTCCCTTATTTCTCATCATTTCCGCGCTCGAATTCCTTGGCAGCTGCTTGGCCGACGGCTGCGGGAACAGTTCGACGCCGTCGCCGAACCGGAGGAAATGGCATATTTAATGGGATCTCAATCTTCATCGACGGATACAATTTCTTTCCGCTCCGGTCAGGTGCTTTGTTTCTTTCTGGCATTTGATTCCCTAGTAGCATTAGATCGATTGGACGGATTTCAATTTGCAGCCACATACAATTTGAATTTTGTTATGGGTATTAAATGCGACATGACGTCAGCTCCCGTGGATCCTGCCTTTATGACGTCACGCCCCTCCTACGCTCAACTACCCCCACGATTGACCACCCGACGTGACTTCTCCTCTGCTCTACCTTACGACCATGCTGAGTCAACCACGGCATCGGTCTGCGAAACCAGGTCCGTATACCGCCCCTCAGACGCAACCAGAAGCACGCCATGGCTTGACATATTTAACCGACCACAGAGTAAGAAAAAAAGGGAGGTAAGTCTTTCAGGACTAAGGATTGGATCTTGACACTGGGAAGAAGGTCGGCGGACTGAGCATCGGAACCCCCGAGTGGGGATCTGACTTAAGCATCGGAGGGGTCGGGCGGAGCATCCTCCGACCCGCCTTTGTGCAGGTACTCCCCCCCAGCGACCCCGACTCGAATGACCGACCGGGATCCAACTGGAGCAGGAGCCCTCGACGAGTCCCGAACCTTACCGAGACGACCCCGGATTCTCTTCTTCCCCAACACACCGCCCGGGATCACGGTAAAAAGTCGTTTACCCAAACAGATTGGCGCTAGAAGGAGGGCCCGTCGAGAGAGCATCTACTACGCCCCAAATAATACATGGACGAGAGGCTGCATCCAGGGGGGACGTCAGCGGAAGCCCCCTGGAGGGACGATCCCACTTCGACCGCGGAACGCTACTGGAACCTGTTCAACGACCCTGGACTTCATCCACTCGACGGGGTTCCTTCGCTCCCTCCCCAGGTTACTGCAGAGGCCTTTCGAGACCTGTCCCAGCAGGTCCGAGCCCTAATGAACGCCGTGCAGGCCGTCGTCCCTCATCTTCCTTCAGGGACGGAAGGACCGAATCCCCGAGGACCCGGTCCCTCCCCCCGTGCTCGAGAGATGCCCCCCACGGCACCATCCTCCCCCGCATCTCGCCAGGCCCAGGATGGAGCCCGGGTTCTCGAAAGGCCGGGCGCTCCCCCCGAGCCCGAGGTCATATCCTCGGATTCGACGGGTTTACTCCGAGCGCAGGTTCGCTCTATTTCCCAACGCCTAGAGGAGGTGCAAAGGGACGTCCGGATGTCAAAGGAGGAGCAAAGGGCGGACCCTCGCTGGGAGTCACCCTTCACCGACATACAAGAGTACCTCGGTGCCTCACTTTTCCCTACCCTCCGTCCGATCTTTACGACGGGGCCAGTGATCCGGCGGATCATGTTGCTGCCTTTAGAGCGCAGATGGCCCTATATGGGACCTCGGACGCTTTGATGTGTCGAGCGTTCCCTACCATGTTGAAAGGAGCCGCCCGCACCTGGTACAGTACTTTAAAAAGCGGGACGATAACGTCCTTCGAACAGCTCGCCAGGGACTTCGAGCTACACTTCTTGGCGTTCGCGCGTCCGAAGCCATCGGTCGCGCTCGCTCTCTAGGACCAAGCGTAGGAGGATGAGTCCCTTTCTCACTTCGTGCGACGGTTCACCACGGAGGTATGAGAATTATCTGACGCTCACCCATCGCTGCTGATGCAGGCATTTATGACAGGGCTGCGACCCTCGAGATTTTGCTGGTCCTTGGTGGAACGACCCCCCACATCCATCGCAGAGATATTTCAGCAGGCAAACCATTATGTGGCGGCCGAGACTTGGATGTCGGGAAGAAAGGAAGAGCGGTCAAGGGGAACCCGACTCCACCCAACGGGGCGCAACGAGACGACGATCTCCACGTCGGGGGCGCCGCCAGCGGGACATCCCGACCACCCCGCACCCGAGCTCCCATCACCCCCTTAAATACGCTCTCGCACGCGGATATTCCTCCAGATAAAGGAAAGGGGGATGCTAAGACCTCCCCGCCCGATGAGGGCGCAGCGAGAGTTTACCGATCGTACCCAATATTGCTTTCCACCGATAGAATGGGCACGACACGAGCAATGTTATGAGTTGAGGCGGCAAATTGAAGAGCCGATCCGGAGGGGACATTTAGATCAATACCTCCAACGCCGCGGAACCTTCCTCGCGCCGAGGGACCTGGCCGAGCGACACATTGATGTCATCGTTGGGGACCCACCTCCGCGAAATAGCACCTCGGGACGAAAGGCGTACGCGCGTGCTACCACATCCGAGGAGCACCATTCCCCTTTCGAGCCAGAAGTCACTTTTCCCTCGGAATGTTCGGGGCGTCCGGAGCACGATGACGCCCTGGTGGTATCAGCCCGAATCGCCAACGCGCAAGTCAGAAGGATCATGGTCGGCACAGGCAGCTCGGTCGACACCCTCTACTTCGACGCTTTCCTGGCGCTGGGATTACCGAAGGAGGCCTGG
Organism: Musa beccarii; assembly: GCA_024322285.1. NCBI lineage: Eukaryota > Viridiplantae > Streptophyta > Magnoliopsida > Zingiberales > Musaceae > Musa > Musa beccarii. Next base: position 1,990,962 of record CM044397.1, on the reverse strand, counting down.
CCTCACCCTCTACGCCATCGGGTTCATCAAGGCGACTTTGCCGCGCAGGTGCGGCTACACCCGCCCTTGACTATCGACGACTCTCCAAAGACCAAAACGGTTTTGGCGACCTTCCTGGTGGTCGATCTTCCCACCGCATACAACGCAATCCTAGGCCGGCCAACCCTCAACAAGTTAAGGGCGGTTGTCTCCACATACCATCGGACCTTGCGCTTCCCTACAAGTGCCGAGTCGGGAAGTCCGGAAACCCCAAGAATCCAGACGGTGTATCGACTGCAGCCTCCTTGGTAAGAGAAAGAGGCCGGGACAGCCCTTGAAAGACCCACGCGAGCCAAGACACCCGGCCCGACATCCCGAGCCGGTGAACCCGACGGTCGACATCCCGTTGCTGAGTGACCGCCCGACTGATTTGGCGATCGGGATCGGTTCGATTTAGTCGAACAGAGCAGCTCACTTATCGCCTCCTCCAAGAGAATGCCGATGTCTTTGCTTGGACATCCGGCGACCTTCCAGGATCAACCAGGAAGTTTCCCAAAGACCACCGAGCATTTCTCCGATCGCCTTGCCTGGTGAAGCAAAGACCTCGGGCCCAGGCTCCAGAGCGCCAACAAGTCAGTGCAAACCGAGGTGGATAAGCTCAAGCGTCCCGCCTATTGAGGAAGTTAGGTACCCCCAGTGGTTGTCCAATGTAGTTCTCGTAAAGAAGCCTAATGGGAGTTGGAGAATGTGTGTCGACTACACCGATCTGAATCGTGCTTGTCCGAAGGATTGCTTCCCCTTACCCAGGATTGACCAGCTGGTCGACTCAACCGCGGGACATGCTCGTTTCTCCTTCATGGATGCCTTCGCCGGTTACAATCAGATTCGGATGGCGCCCGAAGACCAGCAACACACCGCCTTCCATACCTCCCGAGGAGCTTACTTTTATAAGGTCATGCCGTTCGGATTGAAGAATGCGGGAGCCACTTACCAAAGGACGGTGAACAAGATGTTCGCCCACCAGATAGGGCGAAATATGAAAGTTTACGTCGACGATATAATTGTAAAAAGCCAACGGGAGCCGCCCACCTCGACGATTTGAAGGAGGCCTTCGTGCGCCTAAAGCAGCACCTATCCGCCCTCCCCCGCCTAGCCTCGGTCTCTGCCCTGGAAACACTCCGCCTTTACCTGGCTGCGTCTGAACATGCGGTAAGTTCTGTGCTGGTAAAAGAGGCCACAGAGAACCAGCACCCGGTCTATTACATCAGTTATGTCTTGCGCGGACCGGAACAGCGATACCCTGCAATTGAAAGGTTGGCGTTAGCGCTCATCCTAACGGCTCGGAAGCTGCGTCCCTACTTCCAGGCCCATACAATCGAGGTAATGACCGACCAACCGCTACGTCAAGTTCTTTCTAAATTCGATGTGGCAGGGCGACTCCTAAAATGGGCGGTGGAGCTATCCGAATTCGACCTCCACTACAAGCCAAGAACGGCCATTAAAGCATAGGCCCTGGCCGATTTCATCTCGGAGCTGACTCATCCGGAAACGGAGGGCATGGAAAAGGAGTGCCCGGGCTGGATCCTGCACGTGGACGGGTCGTCCGGATCGAGGGGAGCCGGAGCTGGACTTATCCTAGAGGACCCCGAGGGACGCACTTTTGAGCGCTCTCTCCGCTTCGGCTTCAAGGCCACCAACAACGAGGTGGAATACGAAGCCTTACTGGCGGGCTTACGTCTGGCAGCCGACATGCAGCTGAGAGCAATTCACGTTCTTACAGACTCCCAGCTGATCGCCGAACAAGTCGACGGAGACTATCGCGCGCGGGACCCCACTATGTTGAAATACTTAAGGGAGGTAAAGGCCCAGGCCGCCAACTTCTCCCGTTTCACGTTATCTCGAATCCCCAGGTCCCAGAACGAACGGGTGGACCAGCTTGCCAAGTTAGCCTCGGGAGCCAACCTCGGGGAGTGCCCCGAAGTAGAGGAGCTCGAGCGCCGGGCAGTGGCTACCACGGAGGTAGGGGGCTCTAGAGTCCCAACCCCTTCACCCACGTGGATACAGGAGATGCGGAGGTACAAGCGCGAGGGCATCCTGCCCGCGGATGACGCCAAGGCACGACGCCTCCGTCGGACGCAGGCATGGTATTGCGAAATCGGTGATCGACTCTATAAAAGGTCATTCTCTCGTCCACTATTACGATGCTTGATCCCGATGAGGCGGAAATAATCCTCGCCGAGGTCCATGGCGGAATTTGCGGGGAGCATATGGGCGGTCGGGCTTTGGCTTTCAAAATACTGCGCTAAGGTTACTACTGGCCCACGTTACACCGAGATGCTAGGGCTTACGTACGGCGGTGCAACGTATGCCAGCGTCATGCTTGAGCCCCGCAGCGTCCCGCGGTACCACTCACTTCCATTGACGACGCTTGGCCCTTTGCCCAATGGGGAATGGACCTTTTGGGGCCGTTCCCTGGCCACGGACAGACAAGATATATCATCGTGGAATTGACTACTTTACCAAGTGGGTGGAAGCCGAGCCCCTAGCTACCATCACGGTCGGCGGTCGAGCGATTCAGATGGAGGAATATCGTAACCCGATTCGGCCTTCCCAACGTTATCGTCACTGATAACGGTGCTCAGTTCACCAACGCTCGGTTCAGGGAGTTCTGCGCGAATCATTAGATCCAGTTGAGGTTTAGCTCGATAGCCCACCCCCAGTCCAACGGACTCGCCGAGGTGACCAATCGGTCTATCCTCGATGGACTCAAGAAGAGAACCCTAAGGGCTCGGTCAAGCTGGGATGACGAGCTGCCAGGCATCCTGTGGTCCTTGCGGACCACCCCAAAAACAGCCACGGGTGAATCGCCATGCAGTCTGGCATTCGCCATGGAAGCGATTTTGCCAGCTGAGTTGGTAATCCCGACTCCCCGGGTGGAAGCCTACGAGGAGCAGACGTCGACCCAAGGAGCTCGAGCCAGTTTGGACCTACTCGAGGAGCGTAGAGCCGACGCACACCTAAGAACCTTAGCCTATAATCGGAGCGTCGCCAAAGGTTACAACAAAAAGGTCCACCCTCGACCTCTTGGAGTGGGGGACTTGGCGTTGCGCAAGATGGAGGTAAGTGACCCCCTTCGGGCAGGAGGCAAGCTTACACCCAAGTGGGAAGGCCCTTATCGCGTTGTTAAGGTCGTCCGACCGGGTACGTTCCGACTCGCAACAATGTCGGGACGTCAAGTGCCGAGGACTTGGAACATCCAAAACCTCAAGAAGTACTTCGTTTGAAGCTCACAACTTCTTGCGACGGGCAAGGGGACCAAGCAGAAGTAGGGGGGCGTTAGAGGCAAGTCGGCAAAGACAATTTATGAAATCACAAAATTCATTAATAAAAGCTCTCGGGTACAAAATAGGTCCCTGAAGAGGGAAAGGAGCAATACATGAGGACGAAGGGAGACCCCCAAAAAAGAGAAGGAGAAGAAAAAGAAGTCCCTCAAGAGTCGGCCCCGGGAAGGCTGTCGTCAAAAGGGACCTCGTCGGGCATTTCTACTCCCTGGTCCTCGGGACGAGAAGTGAAGGGATCCTCCTCCACCATGGAATCCGAAGGGCAGGCCCGGAATCGCGCCAAGGCGATCCGGTATCCATACTCATAGGATACCCTGCCCGATCGGTCCAAGCCGAGGAGGAAACCCTCCGACTTCTTGTATCGCTCGATCGCCTCCCACTCCCTCTCCGGATGGCGGTTCTCTTCCGCCACGAGGGCCTCTTGAGAAGCCTTCGCCTCAGCCTCCTTGGAAGCCAGCAGTGCAGCCAAGTCGGAGGCCTCGTTTCGGCGGAGCCGGTTCTCCAGCTTCTCAGTCCGCAGTAGCTTCTGCAAGCTGGCCTCCGTCGCGGTTGAGGTCGCGAGCTCGGCAGTCAGTCGGGCCACCTCCGCCTCCAACATGGCCGCCCGCTTCTCGGCCGCCGCGACCGCCTCCGGCCACCGCTTGACGAAGCGTCCTCCACCGGCGACGCAGAGCGAGTTGCGCCGCCAAGATGCTTATAAGCCGACCGGCATCGTGAGACCGGTCGATCAAGGCCATGGAATAATGGATATTCTGCGTATGAAAAACGATGAGCAACTGCAGAAGAGGAGGTTTTGAAAAGGACGTTGGAAATGGTGCTTACCCACAGTGCCGCCTTCGCTGACTTGCCGATTAGAACCCCCGAGGGGAGCGTGTATAGATCCCGGGCTACGTCGAGATGAAGTGCCCCTCGGAGGAAAGTGGCCGAGGGGCTTCCCCCGGTCCACACCTTGTCCCCACGGGACAGGCCTCCCCATCGGCCCACCAAGGGGTCGCTCGCCTCCCCAGGTGGGATATCACCCATCACCCGGGTAAAGAACGGCTCGTCCCTCCCCCGAGGGGATCCTGAATAAGTCCCTCAGGGCCGGGGGGCGAGGGCTTTTCCCGGCCGTCCCCTGGCTAGGTCCCGCATCCTCGGGTGGAGCGGGCGCTTCAGGGCGAACGGCGTGCTGGTCTGTCGTCCCGGAAGTAGGAGGCGCCACCGCCTCGAGGTCCAGCACTTCCTTGCCCTTGGACCTCTTCGTTGGTCGATCGCACTCGACCACTAGCGGGGGGTCTCCCCCCGCCCGCTTAGACCCCGCCGGAGCTCCCGGAGACGAGTGGGCAGGGGTGCTCCCGCCATGGAAGGACTTCAAGTTCACCATTTCTGTAGAAATGAAAAGAAAACCGGTCAGAATAAGAGAAAGGCCACGGCCTCAAAAGGGCTGAACGACGGCCACATACCCCGGGAGCACGGGCTAAGCCCCGCCTCTACGAGCCATCGCTCCGACATGTTGCGAATGGCCTGAGAAGAGGGAAGGATTACCCTCAACCTCTCCAGATGCGCCCGCTCTTCGGCATTAAGCTGCGGAGTTGTATTATCAATGACCCTTGAGGACCATCGAACCCCGAAGCCCCTGTCTTTCTCCCACCTAACAAAGAAAAAGCGCCTCTTCCAACCATTATTATTGGTAGGAGCGCCGCTGACGCGGAACCCCGCCCGGGCCGCAAGGAAATATCCCCCCGACCCTTTAGAGAGGCGAAAACAGGAAAGGAAGAGATTGAGGGTCGGGGAGATACCGGCGTAGTGGCATTCCCCCAGGAAGGCCACTAAATACCGCCAGGAGTTGGGAGTGATCTGCGACGGCGAGATCCGCCACAGAGATATACAGGATATGATAATGGGATGAAGGGGAAGACGCAAACCAGCCTCTAAGGCGTCAAGAGTCAGGGCGAAGCCCTTAGGAATCGGGTCGAAGGCCCGCTGCCCCGCTTCCGGGGCAGTAAGAATGCATTCCCCTGGGATCCTATAGTGCCTCCGGATGATCTCTACAGAAGACCCATCTAGAGTAGAGTCTTGGTCGTGCGGCCACATTATGGCCTCCAGTGCACGCGTAGCCTCTCCATCAGAGGAACGGTTAGAGGGTGGAGATGGTGGGGAAGTAACAACACGAGTGGTCACAGAGGGAGAAGAAGAAGTAGGAGAAGAAGTAGAAGAAGAAGTAGAAGGAGACATCTTTGCACTGACCTACGGAGACTGGGGTCGATGGGAAGACGGAAAGAGACTCCGAGACCAAGGAAAAGGCTTGATGGAAGAAAATTGAGGCGGCAGGACTCAGGATAGGAAAACTCCGCTGATAGGAAGGTACGGGGTGTCATGGCATGCGCTATTTGTAGGAAGGAAGGCATCACCCTTTCGCCTTCCGAGGTGGGCGGCAGCGTGACGCCGCGCATCCCGCCCAACCGCATCGCATTGAGCAGTCCAAACGACGGAGCGGTATTAATGCGGATGTGACGTGTCATCCAGGCGGGTGGCTTGTCCGGCACGCCAACGACTCCTCGATTCCCGTAGCCGTACTTATGCGCACGGCTTCTATCTCGACCATTGGTTTTCTCGGCCTCGAGCACTATCTCGGCCCTTCATCCCGAACGGCAGTTCGGCGTATATGGTCTCGAGTTGCTCTCGACCATTGGTTTTCTCGGCCTCGAGCACTATCTCGGCCCTTCATCCCGAATGGCAGTTCGGCATATATGGTCTCGAGTTGCTCTTCTAACCATTGGTTTTCTCGGTCTCGAGCACTATCTCGGCCATTCATCCCGAACGGCAGTTCGGCATATATGGTCTCGAGTTGCTCTTGACCATTGGTTTTCGGCCTCGAGCACTATCTCGGCCCTTCATCCCGAACGGCAGTTCGGCGTATATGGTCTCGAGTTGCTCGACCATTGGTTTTCGGCCTCGAGCACTATCTCGCCCTTCATCCCGAATCGGCGATTCGGCGTATATGGTCTCGAGTTGCTCGACCATTGAGTTTTCTCGGCCTCGAGTACTATCTCGGCCCTTCATCCCGAACGGCAGTTCGGCGTATATGGTCTTGAGTTGCTCTCGACCATTGGTTTTCTCGGCCTCGAGCACTATCTCGGCCCTTCATCCCGAACGGCAGTTCGGCATATATGGTCTCGAGTTGCTCTCGACCATTGGTTTTCTCGGCCTCGAGCACTATCTCGGCCCTTCATCCCGAACGGCAGTTCGGCGTATATGGTCTCGAGTTGCTCTCGACCATTGGTTTTCTCGGCCTCGAGCACTATCTCGGCCCTTCATCCCGAACGGCAGTTCGCATATATGGTCTCGAGTTGCTCTCGACCATTGGTTTTCGGCCTCGAGCACTATCTCGGCCCTTCATCCCGAACGGCGATTGGCGTATATGGTCTCGAGTTGCTCTCGACCATTGGTTTTCTCGGCCTCGAGCACTATCTCGGCCCTTCATCCCGAACGGCGGTTCGGCATATATGGTCTCGAGTTGCTCTCGACCATTGGTTTTCGGCCTCGAGCACTATCTCGGCCCTTCATCCCGAACGGGCGATTCGGCGTATATGGTCTCGAGTTGCTCGACCATTGATTTTCGGCCTCGAGCACTATCTCGGCCCTTAATCCCGAACGGCAGTTCGACGTATATGGTCTCGAGTTGCTCTCGACCATTGGTTTTCTCGGCCTCGAGCACTATCTCGGCCCTTCATCCCGAACGGCAGTTCGGCATATATGGTCTCGAGTTGCTCTCGACCATTGGTTTTCTCGACCTCGAGCACTATCTCGGCCCTTCATCCCGAACGCTAGTTCGGCGTATATGGTCTTGAGTTGCTCTCGACCATTGGTTTTCTCGGCCTCGAGCACTATCTCGGCCCTTCATCCCGAACGGCAGTTCGGCTTGGTTTTCTCGGCCTCGAGCACTATCTCGGCCCTTCATCCCGAACGGCGGTTTGGCATATATGGTCTAGAGTTGCTCTCGACCATTGGTTTTCTCGGCCTCGAGCACTATCTCGGCCCCTTATCCCGAACGGTGGTTCGGTATCCATGGTCTTGAGCGGCGCCTCGACCATTAGTCTTTTGGGTCTTGAGCGGTGGCTCGACCCCTATCCCGAGCGGCAATTCGGTCTTCAGGGTCTTGAGCGGGCCTCGACCATCGCTTCTCCGGGTCTTGAGCGGGTCTCGACCCTTGGTTTTCATGATTTCGAGCGGGCCTCAACCATCGGATTTTCGGGTCTCGAGTGGGCCTCGACCCTTGATTTCTGGGTCTTGAGCGGTGGTTCGACCCCTTATCCCAATCGGCTCCAACCAAGGTCTCAACCGGCCACTGGTATACAACCGGGTTTCCCGAAGACCCCCTCCTATCCTCGAGGTCCATCCCGCAGGAGTGGCTTTTCGAGGGGGGTAGTGTTATGGGTATTAAATGCGACATGACGCCAGCTCCTGTGGATCCTGCCTTTATGACGTCACGCCCCTCCTGAGCTCAACTACCCCCACGATTGACCACCCGACGTGACTTCTCCTCTGCTCTGCCTTACGACCATGCTGAGTCAACCACGGCATCGGCCTGCGAAACCAGGTCTGTATACCGCCCCTTAGACGCAACCAGAAGCACGCCATGGCTTGACATATTTAACCGACCACAGAGTAAGAAAAAAAGGGAGGTAAGTCTTTCAGAACTAAGGATTGGATCTTGACACTGGGAAGAAGGTCGGCGGACTGAGCGCCGGAACCCTCGAGTGGGGATCTGACTTAAGCGTCGGAGGGGTCGGGCGGAGCATCCTCCGACCCGCCTTTGTGCAGGTACTCCCCCCCGGCGACCCCGACTCGAACGACCGACCGGGATCCAGCTGGAGCAGGAGCCTTCGACGAGTCCCGAACCTTACCGAGACGACTCCGGATTCTCTTCTTCCCCGACACACCGCTCGGGATCACGGTAAAAAATCGTTTACCCAAACAAATTTATATTTCAAACTAGTTGCCTGTCTCTTTTCTTGACATGTTTTTTCGTATATAAAAAACTATTGCTTTGAGAGGTAATGGATAGGACTTGTTTCTACTATATCGTTCGGCTTCTTTGTCGTCGAACCTGCTTTCTGCGAAACCGTTTCTGAAAAATGACCGATAATACCCGCAACCTAACTGCATTTATACGATCATTAAGATGAGTTCGTTCAAATATGCTATCACTTGATTTGAATTCACTGTTGGTCGTTGCAATGTACCACCAGGATCGCGTCAATGCGGTTCCGTTTCTTCCATCACTTCCAGTCGTATCAATCAATCCTGAAGGCGACTTCTCAACGGTCCGACCCTCGTTCACTACACCGAACAATCGATGTGTTGTTCGTTCAGGTTCACACGCTACTTCGTAACTTCAGTTTCAGCAGCTGGACAGATTATACTCCAAATTTCAACGAAGCTTTTGGCCTTTCCTTTCGTTTCCACCAGTCTCATCTCGCGCCTCTCTACGCGGAACCATTTCACCCAGCCACTTTATTTCTTTTCAGATTTAAGAAGCAAAAGGGAAAGAATAAACATCTTTTAGTCATTTTGACTAGGGAAGAAAGCGAGAAAATTTCAACTGCACGGTTGTCTTGAAGCATCGGTGCCTTTTTCCCTTTCTACTCGATCTTTGCTATGCCGATCCGCCTAATACCGGCATTAAGAACGCTCTCCGGCGGCAGTGGAAACCGCGTGCACATCATACCGCTCTGCTCCAAGCTCGACATGTAGCTCCTCACCTCCTTGCGGATCAGCTCCTGCATCGCCGCCAAGAACTCCGCGCCGAAGGGACACGGCGCGTGCCAACCCTGTTCTTCCTCACAACGGGGGGCCGCACCGGTGGCTTCGGCGGACCTCGCCGTTGGAGTCGGTGGCCGCGCCTGCAGAGGCATCGGCGCAGATGGAAGAAGCTCGAGCGGTTTCTGATTGCCGCCGTCGTTGTCGGCGTTATGGCGGTCATTGCAGGTGTCCATCGGATCGGATCCAGGGAGGGAGAGGGTGAGGGATGTCACCGGATCTTCTACGATCTCTGGGGAGCAGGAGGTGGCTGTGGCTGCGGCTGCGGCAGAGGGCTCCGTCGGATGGTGGTGGTTTGGTGTGGATGAGGATGGGAGTACGACGGCTCCGGTTCTCGGCACCGGTCGGTAGATGTGCGAACCGGTGGAGACCGGAGAGATCATCGGAAGGCTGTGACAGCTAGAATCACTGAGATCGGACTCCGATGGGCTTCCCGGACTCAAGCAGAGCCCTGCACCGTCCGAAGAGAGGAGCGGCCCGTCGCTGCACGTCCTTTTGAGCGGCCGCTCCGGCACAGGCTCGAGTTCCGCCGCTGCGACGAACCCACCATCGACGGCAACGGCGGTGGCGGAGGCCGAGTACCTCCGCTTGAGGGTGGAGTTCCAGTGGTTCTTGACGGCGTTGTCAGTCCGGCCCGACAGGAGGCGGGCGATAGTCGCCCACTTGTTGCCGAAGCGACGGTGGGCGCGGATGATGGTCTCATCCTCCTCGGGCGTGAACGGGCGGTGCTCCACCTGCGGCGACAGCTGGTTGCACCACCGGAGCCGGCACGACTTCCCCGACCTCCCCGGGATCGACTTGCTTATAAGCGACCAGTTCCTCGGGCCGTGCCGCTGCACCAGCTTCTGCAGCGCATCGTCCTCCTCCGGGCTCCATGGCCCCTTGATCCGATCCACATCCTTGCACCTCCCCACCGTCGCCGCCGCCGCCGCCGCCACCGCCGCCGCCACCGCCATATTGCTCAACACTTATCGACCTACTACCCAAACCCCTACGGTAGATCGAGAAAAGGTACGTGTTTTATCTCGCAAGTGCCGCAGTCGTGAGAGAGTGTGGGAGAAAATGCGGAGCGTGGAGGAGGAGAGGATGGAGGAGCCGGCTATATAGGCAGGATAAGGCAAGTGTTGGGTTTACCGGCAACAACCGGGTAAGGTAACCGGTCGCAGGGTGTTGGGCACACCGGCCTCTTCCACGCGAACGGTTGCTTGTACACAGCTGTCACGCTGACACGCGTCAGCAACTCGCTGCAACCGTCACACTACCCTTCACCACCCTGTTCAAATCCCCCCAACCCCTTCCCCGCCCCCCCCCGCCTTTTTTTTTTTAATATTTTCTCTTAAAATATGAAAGCGACGACCCGTTCGGCCGTAGTGTATTTATACCTTTGCTCCTGTCGGTTCCCGTACGGACGATCGTATTCACCCCACACCCTTTTAAAGCTCGATATCGGGGACGGTACACGCACCACGTCCGGTGATGGGATTCTTCATTCAAGATCCCATGATACGTTTCAGGGACTTCAACTCAGCCGTCCACTTGGCGGGCTTTCCCCTCATGGTCTCATTCGTGTATGCAATTAAGGAAGACCCAACTGGCACCAGCTTGCATTTTTTTTATTTTTGGGTATTCCCTGCCACGTAAATATTCCCATAGGATCAGTTAGCTAAGATTTGGATTTGAGGAGGTGGAATAGCACAGTGACGGGCGCGTCTTTTTCTGGCTTTAATGGTTTTATATCGTGCGCGTTGCATGATGGAAGAAGACGACAAAACTCGTCTCGGAATCAGAGGGTGGATCATTACTGCCGTCCCGTCACTCCAGCCTGTCAACCCCCACCAACTGCAGCTCTGTAACGGCCCCTCTCCTTTCGTGTCGCTACTGACTCTGACGTCCAGCCCATACTAATCGGTCGCCTCAACCGCCTAACACCTGCTGAAATGCCATCTCCACTTGATTGGACCACCCTTTGTTAAATGACGACCGACCTCTCCGCATTTCCGCCCTCCATTTCGTTAATTATTCTAACCCAGTTTTGGTTATGTCGCCGGGCATAATAATAATTATTGTTAGTATCACAACGCACTGTAGAAAATGATATTTGGTAGGGTAGTGAGTATGGATCGGAAACGAACAAAAAGAACACAACCGAACTGTCACGCTTTGACGGCTGTCTCTCGGTCGACCTCTCCCCTACCGCCTCTCCCACCCGTTATGGTTGCGGAAGAGAACGCGGGCAGCAGTTGCTCCCGCACGTGCATCCGCAACAGTCCTGCCCCCGGCGCACCTGCGAGGGTTATTCACAGAAGACGCGTTGGGCATTGAGGGTAGAAATGTTATTATGCTCATGCAGAGAGGTGGCATAGTTAGAGCACCAAGTGTGGGTGTTGCGAGGGTGCTTCCCTGAACACTAACTTTATGTTCGATTAGTTGGATCGACCGGCATCCGAATAATTTATGGAAAATTAAGATAACAAAAATTGGTCCCCCGTAATAATATTCCGAGCGAAAGCACGGAGAAGTTGCATCGCCGCTTCCCGGATATTACTTTGCTCTTACCACAATTTCTTTTCCTCCCTCCCTCCGCTGTTGGGTCCCGCTCCGATCCAGCACTGCCTCCAATCAGCCAGCAGGTAGCTGCTTGTGTCGGTGGACGTTATATATTTTTCTAGCTAAATTTTTTGAGCGAATGTTTGTTTAAAAAATTCTTAAATAATACAGATTTTTTCAAAAATTTTAATTGAAAGCTTTTTTTTAATAACAATACTATCCTTGTTAAGCATATTCGAACCCATGTTTGTTGATGGCCTTTCTCCGTCACCATCGCTCACAAGCCATCATTGTTATAAGTCACAAGAAAAGAAGGAAGGGTGCATGACCAATCCTCATGTGTTATCATCGGCGTCCACGTAGTTGACGAGGAAAAGAGATGATCTATGTACTCTCATCATCGGTTACAAATAAGAAAGAAGTCGATGACAAATGATATAGGGAGACTGTCCCCTTATCATCAATCATGGGCGAAGAATAAGGTATTGATAAATCCAACAAAGATAGAAGTAAAATAGAAGTTTCATTAAAAAATTATACTATGAAAATTTTTAAAAATTAAGATATTATGTAAAAATTTACGAAGCTTAATATTTTAAAAAAATCACCTAATTTTTTTAATATTCAATAAATAAGAAAAAAGCGAGATGCGATAACTCACCGTCAACTGACAACAAACAAATCCGGGATTCTTGTCAAAGATGCTCAAGCTAGTATAGATGCATGGAATCTGGATAGGTTTTACCATCAATTATAGATTTTTTTTTGTAATGATAAAGCTGATTTGGCACCATCCATACATTACGCCATATCATCATCTTTTCCGTGTTACGTGTTGTCACGTGATCCTCGCCAGCTAAGGCGCACTGATCACCAGTTTCAATCGTCCTGGGCTCCACAGACTACATCTCCTAACATCGGGATATGGCAAAGTACGTTGGCAGCATACTCACTCCCTTCATGCAGCGGAAACCCCTTCCCTCTCTCCCTCACGGGGCTACCTTGCCGACGCACCACCAGTATCGTTCGGGTACAATTTGCACGATGGGATCCTCTTCGATTGCATATCTCGTTTGGAATCGTACAATTCGTGTCTCCACCATCCGTATATAACCGGATCAAACCGTATGATCGGACTCGATAAATCAAAAATCAAATCGGGCGAATTAAAAAAAAAACTTTTTTTTATTGTTCTCAACAAACGTTCCTCGTTTTTAGAATTCTCAAACATTACCCCTTTTTTACATAATATTTGAAATACCGCTGGCCACCCACACTTTTTTTTCCTACATTTCCCTCTTTCATTATATTGATTGGTCTATAAGGTGAATCACTCAAGTTACAATATTTTTATACTACATTATAATATTTTTAATAATACCAAAAAAAATCTATCGTAACAATATAAAAATATTTATATTAAATATTTTAATATTTATATTATAATTTTTTATATTATAAAAAAATAAAAACACTATATTAATTTTTTTCTATATTTTAGTATTTTTCTAGCATTACTAAAAATACTATATGACAATGTAAAAACACTATATACACAGTATTTTTACATAATTAGAAAAAAATATTATGTTATAATATTTTTATTATATTATAATATTTTTTAAATATTATAATCGGACTAATTCACTTTATGGATCGATATATATAAAAAATAAAAAAATATATATTTTTGATATTAGGCCAAAAAAATAGTGATGTTTAAGAATTCTAAAAGTGGGAGCGTTTCCCAAGAAAAATATAAAAAAACCTATTTTCAGAAATTAGTCCAATCGATTTGATCGATTTAATTAAAAAAATATAATGAATTAATTTATCCTGACTACCAAGATTGACCGAGTTTGACAATGACTAGTATTGAATGAATAAAATGTAGTGTCAATTAAGCAAAAAAATTACCGTCAAAATAATCTAAATGAACAAAGCATTAAAGCAGCCAACAAACAAAATAATCCTTTTGTCTGTAAAGCCTCACATGCTTCACGTTTCTTCATTTTATATCGCAGTTCAGTGGAATTTTTACAACCAATAAAGATCCTACCTGTCGAAGTTTGTTCTTGACAAGTCACTAATCATCATCATCGGTCATATGATGTTCACATATAATCTTCACGCGATCATCAAAATGAAAAGTAAAATAAAGAGGTCATCCTCCATCAGTTTATTCATATCAACAAGGGTTCAAAACACACCATGTCACGTAACTTCTCATGCATTGATGCATACATGTACCATTCTATATAATCGAATCTGTGTCTTTTTCTATATAAGTGACAAATGTCGAGAATCGATTCTAATTACTTAGAAGATTTTATGTAACTTAGCTTGTAAAGTAATATTAATAGCATGCTATGAGATTGAATCTAGTCTTTCTTATTTATCTTTGGAACAAAAAATTAAAATAATTATGAAAATATAAGGTTATATTTACTACGTTTAAATCTCAATGCTAAAACATGCAAAAGGGAAACGAATATATTGTGGTGGAATATATTCGTCATCTAATTATGAAAATATAAGGATAAGCATGAAGACGAGTCAACCGAGTCAGTCAGCCTATGTGTCGTCGCTCTCCGCGAAAGTCTAAGTTCGACATCTAAGTATCCTTGCTGAGTTGACCACGTAGGAGGGCAAGAAGCCTCCTCCATAGGAGGCTGCATTAGTTGGGGTTTGGATGTTGCCACGTCCAAAGACGATTCCCCACCCACCGATCACAGTCATTAGCACTTGAAAGATGAGCAACACGAAGTAGGTACATACTCTCCAAATGAATTAAATTCGATTCTATGATGCATTAGTTAGGCGTCATTGTGCTTTTATGGCTACTACTTCCTTTCACTTTGCGATCGGCTTGCTTGGGCGTAATTGGGGCTTCCACTTCACCGGTCGATCACTTTCCAAAATATTGATCGTAGGTATACATTTATTCATCTCGAAGTGTAAAATATAGTTTACAAACTCAATACTCGATGCAAATAAAAAGGGATGCTTTACTCGATTACATCACATTAGATGTTTGGCCGATTTGGACGATGCATCATGTTTTGATACTTCAAGACTGAACACATTGTGCATGGGAGATGTTTTGTCTAACTGAAACATACTTGATGTTTTAGTACTTGTGTCGCACGTAAAGACATGCATATGAGAGATGATTTCCTTTGTCCACTAGGATGCATCATATATGGAGATGTTTTACTAAATCTTGGCACATGAGATATTTTGCTATCTATATCTCGGTTGGATACATCATGCCCAGGGAAATATCTTATGTTTGACTATGGAGCATCATATGTTTTGATATATATGTCACGGGTGAATGCATCACTTATGAGAGATGATTTATTTGATTATAATGTATTGGACACTTTCATCCATGTCATGAGTAAATGCATCATATATAAGAAAATGTTTTTTGCTTGATCGGGATGCATCATTTTGATATTTATATTTTAGGTGAATGCATCACATATGGGAATATGTTTTACTCTGCTGTGGTGTATCGAATCATTTAATGCTTACGAATTGAGCTAGTGCATCATGCGTTATCCAGGCTTTACTTTATTGTGGTGCATCAAGGACTTGGATACTTATATTGTATTTGGATGCATTATTCGTGAAGGATACTTTGCCCGATTATTATGTATTTGATGCTTCATGCGCTTTTGTTTGAAATGAATGAATTAGAATGCTTTTCCAATTATTTTGATGTTTATGTCATCAATAAGCACATTACACATGAAGATGTTTATTTGGTGAGAGAATGATGATTATTTCTTGGAGATATATCATGTATAATAAACATAATAATTTTTTTTAGTTATAATATGTTAGACGCTTCGATGCTTATGAATAAGCGAGGGAGATACCTTCCTCGATCATGATGCATCATATACATTGATTCTTATATTTAAAACATACTAATGTTAGGGATCGAGCGTCACTAAGAGGGAGAAGGGGGGGTTGAATTAGTGTAACAGTAAAGAACGATAAAACTTTCGATGATTTAAAACAAGTTTCAAAAACTTTTAAAAACCTTGTTTCGACTAAAATCGTTTCGATTGCGTTTTAACTTGAAGGAATACGTAAGAAGATGAGAGCAGTGAACTTAGCAAAGTAAAGGTTTGTAGAAAGATAAATACATGAACATAAACGCAAACCATTTTTATAGTGGTTCAGTCATCCGACCTATGTCCACTCCCGATTCCTCTTTGCTTGAGGTCACCGACTTTCCACTAGCTATCATCCTTCCAACGGGCGAGGATGAACTCCCTTACAGCACCTCTCCTTTTGACGGGCTTAGGAGGTAACCCTCTCTAATGCTAGATCACACTTTGGAATAAGAGGGAAGGTTTTGACACAATTTCAATAAAGTTTTCCCTTCTTCTTTCTTAGTTTTTGTGTGTGTTTCAACCTTGGATGAGAGGGGTATTTATATGCCTCAAGAGGATTCAAATTTAGAGCCCAAATTTGAAACTTTTTAGTTTTCCCGATGCTGGCGGTGCCACCGCCTGGGCTTACTGGCTCTGGGTAATGCCATCGCCCAGGGCTCGGCCACTGGGCGGTGCCATCGTCCAGCTCTTTTCAACACACTTGTTTGGGCCTTAAACTCGGCCCAAACAAGTCCCAAACAAGGCCTATTTGGCCCCTACTTGGGTTATAGGATTAAGACCTAATCCTAACCCAAATTAATATGCTAACTATAAAATTAAAGATATTTTTCTAAGCTATTACAAAGTTCGACAAGTCAAGACTTCTTCCGGTGAGCTTCCGGCGAACCTCCGATGGTCTTTCGACGAATCCTTGGAAACCATTTTGTGGACTCCCGGCAAGCTCCTGGGCTTCACGATGATCTTGGCGAGTTCCAACGAGCTTCTTTGGCAAGCTCCGATCTTTCTTGGCAAGCTCCGCGAACTTTCGACGAACCTTCCGGCGAACTTCCGAAAACTCTTCGGCAAGCTCCCTACTCGTTCTCGGCTAGTTCTGACAGCACCCCCAATGAATCTTCGGACTTCTCTTAAACTTTCGAACTCCCAACGATCCATTATACTTGTCTTCCGGCACTTTGTTTCACTTTACGTCTTCATCGTCATCGTAGTTAATCCTTCACACACACAAACAAAACTCTACTTCGATCTAGACAATTATTACAACGCGAATTGACATTCAGTTGCCCGGCACGTCATTGGTTTATCAATGCTTCGTTTGATTCTTCGGCACATCGTCCTCTCTTGCGATACGTTGCCCAATCAGCGGTTAACCTCCGCAACCCCAATATCCTTGGCGCAACTCTGCTCTTCTTAGCCTGATGCCCGACGTACGAAGCCTTCTACCGATTGTCGACTGAACCTTTGGCACGACATCCAATATCCTGACGTGATCACCCGACGCAACGTCAATTCCTCCAGCGTCAACTGTTTAATCCTGATCGATAGTAGACCTGCGTAACTCAAAACGTAGTTAGGCCACAAAACACAATCAATTAGTTTCATCATCAAAATTTGAGATTCAACAATCTTTTCCTATTTGATGATGACAACTAATTGTTGACTAACGAAGTTAACCATAACTCCCCGGAGTTTAATCAAACTCCCCCTATCAATATGTCATTGATAGAACACTTGGATTATCCCAAATCCAAGCAACATTCATCACAAGTTATGAGAATACATA
Source organism: Musa beccarii (assembly GCA_024322285.1). NCBI lineage: Eukaryota > Viridiplantae > Streptophyta > Magnoliopsida > Zingiberales > Musaceae > Musa > Musa beccarii. The sequence continues at coordinate 1,973,602 of CM044397.1, read as the reverse complement.
AAACCATCATGCAAATATATAAAATATTCAATTCAATGCATTAAGTCATCAATCTACTTCTTCCCCTATGTCATCAACTAAAAGGAGAAGTAACATAGTTTAAAAGATATATAAGTTTTACAACACACTAGCTATTAATCACATCATACAACATTTAAGCATAGATTTGCAATACATCATTCAATAATAGCAAGATTTAAGTTCAAGCATGACAAGTTTTACTTGTTTTTTATGCAATATTGCATTTTGCTTTTGTAGTATGCTAGCAACTTTTGAAATGTTCATGATAGGATGTTCCTTCATTTTAATAATCGAGCTAGCAGATTTTTCATTAAAGTCGCAAGCAAGCAATAAATCTTCTCCCCCTTTGTTTTTGTCAAAAATAATAGGAGGATCAAATACAAAGATTTTCTTTACATCTTCTTTTAAATACATTTGCATCTAAATATACATTAGTTATCACATGATGCATACAAGACAACAATGCAAAGAAATCATGTCATGAAGGATATTAATATGTAAATTCAACAAGGATCAAAACCAAAAGATATCATTCATGATTCATAACTTTCTTTTTTACAAGATCAAGATTCATTTTATCAATTTTCAATTCAAGATAAATGTCATAAAACCAAGAATCATGATATATAAAAGCATATCAATATCAAGGATCAAATCATGATTATAAGTGCTAACATATTTTTTTTTCATTCATTTTCAAACCATGATAAAAGAATAAATCAATGATTCAATCATTAAGCATATTTCTTTTACATCAATTTTGAATCTTCACATAAGGCATTCAAGGAAGTATTGAAACATTAAAAAAAAATCAATTTTAGCATATAATGTTTCAATCATTGACCTTAAGTCATGAATCCAAAAGTCATAAATCAAAAGGTTCGTGAATCATTTTGATAAGTCTCCTTTTTAGGGAATAACAAGAGGAAGTCTTAGGAGATTAAACATAAGATCTTGATTTATAAATAAGAATTTTTATCACAATCATGATTTCATAAGAAGAATTTCAAATAAATAGTTTCAAGAAATCCAAATTGTGATTCACAAGTATTTTCTTTTACATCAATTTTCAATTCATGATAAAGGGTATACAACCAAGAATCATGATGCATAAAAAACATATCATTCTCATATATCAAGTTATTATTCATTGATTCATCATAAGGTAAAATTTTTTTTTATCAATTTTTCAATTTACCACATAAGGCATACAAGTCAAAGAATTCTTATCATTTCTATATCATGAAAGATATGATGTCAAGGCTCATGATTCATTTGATAGTAAAAGCAACAACTTGATTTATGCATGATAGATCTAAATTTATCATAAATTATAAAAATAATTTCAAGTATACTTATCGATATATCAAGACTTGAATTATTTTCCTCTTTAGTAAATGAAAAAGGAAGCAATCATTTAGGAAAGTATTTCAATTTGCATAAAAAATATCTCAAGTCAAGAATTTAAGAGAGAGTTCATGATTCACTTAAAAAAAAAAATCATTCAAAACAATTTGACAACTTGAAACCCATAATCAAATCAAAATCATTTTCGAGATTCAAAATGCTAGTAATTTGCATTAATCATGACAAGTGATACATCAAAAATCTACATCAATATTTCAATAATCAAGTCATGAAGCATGCAAATTGGTATTGAAATATGAGAGAAAAGTTTAAATTACATATGTAATGTTTCAACATTCAAAACACATTTTCTCAAGTTGAGTATCAATAAGTCAAGAGAAAATAACTTATAATTCATTTGGATTTCTCTCTAATAACATGAGAGAATCATAGTATAAAATAAGAGGTCTTGAAAAACTCAAGTTATCAAGATCTCGATATAAATAAAACTCATTCTAGTTCAATTTATCAACTCATAATCAATTCATCGAAATCACTTTTATAATTTATGAGATTCTTAAGATATTATGAAATCGTTAATCTTGATAAGATGAGAAAAGCATGAAATCAAAATCTTGTTCATAATTTAAGTGATTAACAAAATATCATAAATGAATTTATCACTTGTATTTCATGAAAAATCAAAAACTTTAGAGAAAGAGAGATGTTCAAGAAACATGCATTTCTCTTTTAGTGATTTTCATTTATTTTGTATAAACATACCTTTGTCTTTTTATGCCAAATCAAAATAAGTATTTAAAAGCGAAAGACAACCTTCATTATAAAAATCATCAAGACAAAAATATAACATATCATTTCAAGACATGAGATTTAATTTATCATGATAATGTATTTCATTTTAAGTTATTTATTTCATATAAGTGTACTCATGTTTCAAAAGATGAGTATCAAATTTCAAAACCAAAACACGAGTTTGTCATCAAGATATAACAACTTCAAATCCTCATGATATCATAAAATTTATTAAGCATGACAATAAACTTTTAATAGTTTCATTTCATCATTATCAGTGATGATTTCATAAGGTATGTTCAATTATTTACATGAAAGTCATTATCGTATAACTTTGAAATACAAGTTGTTATTAAAGCCATCAAGATCAAATGCATCAAAAATATTTCATACGAAAATTTTATTAAGAGCAATGGAGATGGTTTACATGTAAGCATGCTCTTGTCATTTTCTACTAGATTCATGTATCATTGTATAGATCTGAATAGTAAGTTTCAAGAGAAATCATTAAGACCAAACGCATGATACACTCATATTTTTCAAAATATTCATCATGTTTATTTTCATGAGATACACAAGATTGGGAAAATGAATTCATTAATCTCAATATGATAGAAAATACATCTCCATTTCATACAATTGATTTCATGTAAGCATGTTCAAATTTTCATACAAAGACCATGTATTATTTTTTAAAAACGAAAGCATCATCAAAACCATTAAGAACAAACACAAAAAAAAACATGATGATAGCACATTTTCAATCTTTGTGTTTTATTTCATATGATTGATCTTATACGAGTGTGTTCAAATATTTCATACGAAAGCCTTATATCATCATATAAAACCAATTCACAACTTTTGTCAAAACCATCAAGGCATCATTCCAAAACATAAGATATCATTATTTCAATTCACATGCATAATATCATTAAGCATGAAAAATAAAATACACAATGCAACATCAAAACCACATTCCTTTCATTTGAAAAATTTATGGGTTAGGTCCTTTGGTCTTATAATTAATTTCATGAAAACATGCATCATTTTTAGAGACAATGTAAAACATCAAGATACACATGCATGGGTTAATCCTAATAGATGTACAAACATTATCACAATACAATCATCATTCATATTTTTAATTTTCAAAAATTACTAGAAAGAAAAACATAGTATAATTTTTTAAAATAATTTTTTTAATTTTTAAAAACATAAGAAAAGCATGAAAAATTTCCTACTAACTAAGTTAAGCATTCATGGAAAGCATCATGTAATTTCAAAACAACGTAAGAATATTTTAGGTGAGTTGCTTACCTCATTGTTGAAACCCGTCAAAGCCTAATTCGTCGTTTCATCATTTGATTCTTCTTTGCGCTTCTTCTTCATCTTTGGCCTCTTTCTCTGCTCAAGTTCATTTGTATTTTTTAATTTTTATTTAATAAACTTTTTAAACTTTAATGTTAAATATTTAATGTCCTCAACATTATCCTTATCACTTGAGTCATCACTCAAGTGGCATTTTATAGTTCGAAGTGCCAAATCCTTCCTGTTTTTAGAAGGTGGTTCATATGTTCATCGAGTTCATTGTGTTCCAAGAATATCATTTTATAGGTCATTAAAGACCTAATGAGTTCTTCAAGAGATAAGTCATTTAAATTTTTAGCTTCTTGTATAACCGTTACTTTTGGATCCCAACTCTTTGGGAGGGATCTTAAAATCTTGTTAGTGAGTTCAAAGTTCAAAAAATATTTACCAAGTTTTTTCAAGCTATTGACGATAACTATGAAACAAATGTATATATCGCCGATAGTTTCGCTTGGTTTTATTTGGAAAAGCTCAAAATCATGCAATAAGAGGTTTACTTTTGAGTCTTTGACTCTACTAGTTCTCTCGTGCGTGATTTTAAGTGTTCGCCAAATGTCAAAAGCCGTTTCGCACATAGAAATCCGATTAAACTCGTTCTTGTCCAAAGCGCAAAATAAGGCATTCATAGCCTTTGCATTTAACGAAAAAGATTTTCTCTGTAAGTCCGACCATTCGTTCGTCGGTTTAGAGGGAAGTTGAAATTTATTTTTAACGACGTTCCATAAATCCAAATCTATAGAAAACAAGAAAACTCTCATTCGAGTTTTCCAATATGTGTAGTCCGAACCGTTAAACAACGGTGGACGAAAAACCAAAAAGCCCTCTTGAAAGCTATGAAGAATCATTTCTTACGGGTGTAAATTCGAATGAAAAATAACGAGGCTCTGATACCAATTGTTAGGGATCGAGCGACACTAAGAGGGGGGGTGAATTAGTGCAGCGGTAAAGAATGATAAACTTTCGGTGATTTAAAATAAGTTTCGAAAACTTCATACGTTGAAAACTTCGTTTCGATTAAAACCGTTTCGATTACGTTTTAACTTGAAGGAATACGTAAGAAGATGAGAGGAGTGAACTTAGCAAAGTAAAGGTTTGCAGAAAGATAAATGCATGAACATAAACGTAAATCGTTTTTACAATGGTTCGGTCATCCGACCTATGTCCACTCCCGATTCCTCTTTGCTTGAGGCCACTGGCTTTCCACTAGCTATCCTCCTTCCAACGGGCGAGGATGAACTCCCTTACAGCACCTCTCCTTTTGATGGGCTTAAGAGGTTAACCTTACAAGGCCTCTCAACCCTCTCTAAGGCTAGATCACACTTTGGAATAAGAGGGAAGGTTTTGACACAATTTCAAAAAAAAATTTCCTTCTTCTTTCTCAGTTTTTGTGTGTAAACAACATTGAATGAGGGGTATTTATAGGCCTCAAGAGGATTCAAATTTGGAACTCAAATTTGGAGCCCAAATTTGAAACTTTTTGATTTTCTCGGTGCTAGCGGTGCCACCGCCTGGGCTTACTGGCTCTGGGCGGTGGCACCACCCAACTCTTTTCAGCACACTTGTTTGGGTCTTAAACTCGGCCCAAACAAGGCCCATTTAGCATATACTTGGGTTATAGGATTAACACCTAATCCTAACCTAAATTAACATGCTAACTACGAAATTAAAGATATTTTCTAAGCTATTACAAAGTCTGACAAGTCAAGACTTCTTCCGGCGAACCTCCGGTGGTCTTCCGATGAACCCTTGGAAACCATTTTGCGGACTCCCGGCAAGCTCCTGGACTTCACGATGATCTTGGCGATTTCCAACGAGCTTCTTTGGCAAGCTCCGATCTTTCTCAGCAAGCTCCGTGAACTTCCGAAGAACCTTCCAGTGAACTTCCAAAAATCCTTCGGCAAGCTCTCTACTCGTTCTCGGCTAGTTCCGGTAGCACTCCCAATGAATCTTCGGACTTTCATCGAACTCTCGAACTTCCAACGATCCCTCATACTTGTCTTCTGGCACTTTGTTTCGCTTTACTTCTTCATCGTCATCGTAGTTAATCCTGCACACACACAAACAAAACTCTACTTCGATCTAGATAATTATTACAACGTGAATTGACATTCAGTTGCCCGACACGTCATTAGTTTATCGGCGCTTCGTCCGATTCTTCGGCACACCGTCCTCTCTTGCAATACGTTGCCCAATTGGTGGTTGACCTCCGCAACCCCGATATCCTTAACGCAACTCTACTCTTCTTGGCCCGATGCCCGACGTACGAAGCTTTCTGCCGATTGTCGACCGAACCTCCGGTACGACATCCAATATCCTGACGTGATCACCCAACGTAACGTCAATTCTTCTAACGTCAACTGTCTAATCTTGATCGATAGTAGACCTACGTAACTCAAAACATAGTTAGACTATAAAACACAATCAATTAGTTTCATCATCAAAATCCAAGATTCAACAACTAATGAATGATGAACAACAAAATGTCTTACCTGATTAGAATATATCAGAGGAACCGAATGAGAAATATCTAAATTTGTTGATCGTGCAGTAAATAAAATTTTAATTCCAAATTAGGGAGGGAGTGATCACGTTATCTAGATATATCAGTTTTATCTTAAGGAGAGAATTTGAGCTGTCAGAGATACCGTGACATGGCCGATGACGTGGGCAGTATTTTGTTGTTGGCTAGATGTTAAAAAATTTATTGATGTGACACTTATTACTAATATATTATATTATCCATATTAATCTATATAATTATTATACTAAAATTTAGCTGAGTAATTATGTTATTTTTAATTTATAAAAATATATATGCACAACTTTCAGGGACGCACACGACGAGACCTGGTCCGACCCGAACTGGACCGCGCCGGTTTGGTCATTGCCTAAACCGCCCTTTATCCCCAAAATCCAAAAAGCCCAAGCCCTAACCCTCGAGCCGATCGTCGTGGCATCTGGCGGTCTTTCGCCCTAATTCCCCCGTTCCGTACTCCGTCGCCGCCCGACCGCCGTGCCGTCGCAGATAACCTTCGTCCCCGTGCCACTCTGCACCTCTCGATCGCGTCTCAACTCGAGCTTCTCGTCGGATCACCTTCCCGTTTCTTGACGAGGTTCTTGAGACATTTACTTTCGTCATATTTCGTCGATCCCCTTCTCTACACCAGGGTCTCAGTTTGTTCCATTTTGGACGCGGCGATGTCCGGGCCGTCGAGGGATTGCGGCGGGAGTGGAAGCGATCTCCAGCTCGTCGCGGTGGCTCCGAAGACCGGCGCTGCGATCGATGCAGAGGCCGGTGCGGGGGGCGGACGGGGTGGCGCAATGGTGGAGTACACGAAGAGCGGACCCATGCTGAGGGAGGAAGAGGAGGACCTCGAGGTGAAGCTTCGAAGAATCATGGAGAACGTCCCCGTCCGAGTCAGCAACACCTCCGGCAGCTCCGCCGGTTCCGGCTCCGGTGATTTCCATCAGGTCTCTCTCCTCCTTTTCCACTTCGTGATCTTTACCATTTTCTAGATTAATTTTAATTTATTTATCCTATATTTCAATATGAAATGGAATTGTGATAGTGTTCGATAGGTGCCATGACAATTTTCCTTTCATAGCTTTCCATATTGGAACTTGGAAGCTAGCCCGCATTCTCATTTCTTAGTATCTATCTGTTATATGCATACTAAGGACTGGTTTAATTGGTATATCCTATGTCACATTCCTAATGCACAATGGTTGATTGTTCACAACCTACCTTATTTCAGCAACAACTGCATTGCCACTAAGAAAATTTGTCTGCACCAAAGTGCATGTTTCAGACCATTATGCTCTTGTAAGGATTATGAAACATGGTTCCATCCAAGTTAGTGTGTTGCACATTCTGATTTGGGGCTTACTGGCACCAATAAGATACACGCCGTCGCTCGTGAGGCTAGGTTAACTGTGTTAACGAACATCTGGCTTGTATCTGATGTGACAGACACAAAATCTTCTTAGTGCAGTGCACAATAATAGTTGGTATGCCTTAGACGACAGTTCTGGTGGCGTGCAAGCCATCTGGTTGGGTTCTTATTTACTTTACTATGTTAAGATTGTTTTTATTTTTGTGTCATACTTGATCGAGCAACTAGGAGTAAGTATTTCATAATTTTCTTTCAAGTTTATATCAAGTACATAGTCACCAGCTTATTCTCCTCCATGTAGCATTTGATCAATTGTCGTAAGCATATTCTCATCATCTGGTTCAAAAGCATCTAGTTTGAGTGCTAAATTCAAACCAGAGATTCCAGTACGTGAGCAGCATAGTGTCGTGAAGATTGTTGACGATACACAATCTACCTAAGATTTCATTTTCATGGCACAGTGTTGTGCTGGTAATATGCCGTTATGATATTCGTTTACTAATTTCAGAACGAGCTTCATGCTGGTTGGCATGAGCTTTGTGCCAAGTCAACACTATGTGAGCACAACTTAAACACTAATGTGTCGGATAAAAGCCTCTGAAGTACCATGCTCTTACGTCCAGCCCTTGCAATCCATGATAGGCAAGAAGCTTAGACTTCCCTGAATTGCAACTAGGGCTTTAGTTCCATTTTAGAGAAAAAGAGTAAGTATTATACCAAGCCACTTTGATCTAAGGGGTGCGCATCATAATTACTTGAATTTGTTAGCATTGCCGGCATTGACATTACGATACAATAACTTTCTCTTCCCGAGTTGCAACTAGGTCTTTAGTTCCATGTTAGAGAAAGAGCATTCTTATAATGAGCCACTTCGGTATAGGGGGCATTTTGATATTATTTGACTTTCTTTGATTTTTGCAGCAAAACGATGAGCTGTTTGCTTCTTGGTTTTCTTTACTCTGAATTAATCCATTGGATGAAACTTGGACCGAACAAGCATGCTATCACTTGTTCCCTGTGCCTTGTTTTTTGCTACTTGACATTATATGGTCGATTTGAATTCGCTTGCTTTCGGCGCAGCATCTCTTCCTGTTGCCTTACGAAGGTGTTTGTGATTAACAGTATCGACAGATGAGGAGGAAGGAGCAGGACCGACTGTCCAGGATGGATGCTGATTACCAGAGAAGAAAACAGGTAGCAGAGTTTAATGTGAGGAGGGAGGAAAGGCTGAAAGCTGCGGAGGAAAGGACAGCAAAGAAACGCCTGAAACGCCAAAAGAAGAAGCAGAGGAAGAAAGAGAAGAATAAACCGAGCGACGGAGCTCCGAAGGAAGAGTCTTCAGGGGATGAAGCTTCTGAGGATGGTGATGAACTACACAAGTAATTTATTGCTTCTGCTGTGGATTTATGTTTCGTATCTTTTTGGGCGAATTAAATCTTGCTGCCAAAACTTCTTGCCAATCGGTCTTTTGTGGGAATATGAAGTTACATGTGATTGTCTTCCACGAACCCGTTTCCGGTCCTCCCCTGCGATTAGAGGAACCAATGGCTACCCAGTGGGGCCCAAAGTAGCTCATCGAGAGGGGGGTGATCTCGGGGGACGGGAACGTCCGGTGTGGCGTCGGTCGTTACGTTGAAAAAATTGCCTCGCGCTAGGGTGAAGTTACGCGTACACTCAGTTGGCAGGCGCCGCGACCGTTGGATGAGTATCACGTTTTGATGTGAGCCTTTCGATCTTATGCGTGGGATGCGGCGTCGCTCATCGTGACTCACACGCACTCGTTCTTTAATCACCGCCACTTTCCACCCTACGCCAGCCGTGTCTTTTCTCCTCCAGACGCCGATACGCCTCCCTGGCTACTTTTCGCTTCTCCTTTCTCCTTCAGACGCCGATACGCCTCCCTTCGCCGCTCTTCTCTTCCTCCACCTGTGTCTCTTTGCGGCTTCAAGAAGCGATCCTTTTCCCCCTTCTTATTCTTCTTGGAGGCGCTCCGCGTGGCCGATGGATCCCCTCCGTTCCCCTCACCTCTCCGGACGATCCAGGTACGACAACCATGCTCCCCCCTCCCACCAATTCGTGGATCCCAATTACTACCCCCGTCAGACCCACCACGCTGCTTCTTTTCTCCCGCCACTGCCGCCGCCACCGCCGTATCAGAACCAGAACCCGCCTCGCCGCCACGAGCGCGACTTCCGGGCACCCGTCGAGGACGGTGGCCACCTCTTTTTGCCCTACCCTCACCCCCATGACCCCTTCCTCCAGCCTTCCCCTCGGATTACGGACCGCTTGCCCCTGCCCGACGACCGCTACCCCTCGTGCCGGTCTCATCTGCTGGGCCCCGGCGAGGGTTTCGTCCAAGATCCCCGAGAATGCACTGTTCTTGATGCGAATAAGTTTAGGGTTGTCGATGAGAGGCAGGATTTGATTCGACTGAGGTGGGAGGAGGATGAGAGGCGACGGCTTGCGAGTTCTGGTCGGGGTAATTTTTATCCGGAGGATCTGGATGGTGGCTCGGTGGGAAGGAAGAGGATGCGATGGGCGCAAGATCCCGACCATGAAGAGAACTCGGGTGGTCGAAGCCAGAGGCATATCCAGTTGTGGAACGGAGAGGTCGGCCATCAGCACCGTGCTTTCCCGGAATCGTTGCCAGGTGCTTCTCTAGGGGCAGCGTACACTTCTTCCCCGAGGGGTACGAGGCACTTTGTAGCCACAGATGGAAACAGGGAGGCTGCTTCCGTTACAGAATGGCGGCAGCAGCAGCTACCGCTGATGCGTTCTTTTTCCGACAGAGGTAGAGAGGATAGGAGAGGAGAAGTTGCTTCTATCATGGAACGTCAGCTTCTGCCACCACTGCCCTCGATGCAACCTTCTGGCCATTCTTATTCTGATGGAGATAGAGAGTTTCTTGAAAATAATAATGCAGATGTTGCCTATGAGGCACCTATTGCTGGTGCAGTTTATGGCTCTCATGAAAATTATTTCAGAGGTAACAGAGGCAAGAGGAAGATGTGTAGTGGAGCAAATGATTACAATATAACGCATTCACCAATCAAGCAACCTACGAAGAGGCCAAGTGCTCTTTCTAGAATACAATCAGGGATATCTGTCTGGAACAGGATACAGGAGAAACCATCCTTTCTATCTTCACCTTCTCCTGCACTATTTTCTCCTTCCAGTATCGCTGTCCAGCACCAAGCAGAAGTGGGTATACCGGATTTCTCGTTTAAATCAAATAATTTGGTGGGTCAAGTCTTGGCTTCTCCTAGTCTGGCTGTGAGTTTTGATGGGAAGGATCCTGAGGAGTCCATGCCGAAGAAGACTGTGAAAAAGAAGAAGTTGGTGAGAAAATGGGACGAATTTGCCGTTCCCACTGATCCTGGTTCATCCGTTTCTGCGGTGAAGGATGGGATTCCTCAAGAGCCCATATTAGATACTCCTAGGAAGGTACTAAATGATTTAAAATTGTCAGGAAAGCAAGGCGCATCCTCTATCAAGCATGCAAATGATGCCAACTCTCAAACTTGTTCAACGAAGGTTATGGGCGCTGTGTTGACGGATAACAAAACAGGAAAAGAGACTCCCAACTGCATTGCCATTGGTGAGGATAACGACAGTAACTGTCATAGTGCAGAAATTTCAGAATTTAGACTTGCTAATTCTACAAATTCAGAGCATCGTCAGGCAGGCACAATGGCTACAGAGAAGAGGATTTCAGAAAATCTTTCCATATCTGTTGCCATATTCAAAGCTGGTGGCAATGAAAGCGACAAGGAGAAGAAATTTATCAATCTTGGAGAAAATGATGGTCAAAACTGCACTAGTCCGCCGGTTGATATTGGAGCTGTAAATGATGCTAGCTCAAGGCCATTTGATCAAGGGGCTCCTGAGGCTGCACCAGAATCTGGTACTGAGCAATTGCCATCGGCTATTTTTCTGGCTGAGAATATCATATCTGATAACCAAGACAACCAAGATATTGATGGGCCAGACGACGACGAAAAGTGTGGATGCCCTGATAATGGTTTTGTCCCATCTTCATCCGAGCATTCTTCTTCATCACCACTGGGGAGGGATGAGCAGTTTGTCATGCCAGTTGATCATATTAGTTCCCCATTTAGCAAAAATGATTCTATAGAAAAGAACTTGAAAAGTAAAAAACAGACTGACGAAGATCTGCTCACAGAGCTCAATAAGGGTGCAAAAGAAGAGTTCAAGGATTTTGGTTATGGAGAGATTACAAATTCTGATGCTTTTTTACACTCGGAAATGAAGAATGTTTCAGCCGATCTTCCTCCGCTGTTAATAGATGCAGTCTCAGGGGAATACCTTTCAGAAACTGCCATATTTGAAAAAGATGATGGTTGTAGTATTCATGCTCATGTTGAAATACCTCAATCTGATTGTTTGAGACCTGGAGGGGAAAGTTTAGCAGTTTGTTCCTTCGTTATGTCTGAAACTCAAGATGCTTCTCATTGTACAGTTGCTGAACAACTCCATCCAGGATTGCCTGACAGTTACGGTTGCACTAACTTCAACAACTGTTGTGATAAGCAAGACCAGAAACTTAGCAAGGAAGACAACTCATCCTTACCTGTTAAGGGATCTTTGGTATCTGAAGCTGAAGGTGTCAAATCAGATGAAGGCATTAATTGCAAACCTATTCTTGGGAAACAAAAGAACTTGTTGTCACATGACTCAGAGAAGCAAAAGATCACAGAATCAAAACCAGTCAACGGACACGTGCGTTTGTGCCAGAAAACCTTTCTGAGTTCTGGTGTTCCAAAAGTTGTTCCAAGTCGAGCTAATTCAGTAACTTCACTGAAGGAATCAGCTCATTCACGTCACAATTTGAGAAACAAGACATGGCATCGAAATGATGCTTCCTCTTCAAGTTGTCAGGTGGTTCTGCAGTCTCAAAGAGTTGGTTCGTCATGTAGACAATCACCAAAGAAGCCTGGAAAGCTTCAAAGCTCGTATGTTCGTAAAGGTAATAGTCTTATTAGGAAACCATCTGTTGAATTTCCTCCTCAGCCATCGCATAATCTGGGCATTTCGAGTAAATTGAGCAAAGATAATATGGAGAAAAGCATGAATTTTGAGAGTAAAGATACTACCAATGATGGTTTTACTTGTTCTAATACTTCTTTTGAGAGACCTAAAACACCCCCTTTACCTCTTGGCACAAAGTTATCAAACTCCACTGCTGACCCTTTGTTGGAAGCTCCTCATCCCTTATCAGAGAACTCTATTCCTGAACTTAGGACTGAGGTTCACAGCAGACCACTCGACTTGGCTTCCTGCAGTGTCGATGACCAAAATGTCAAGATTGATGAAACACCGGACCCTTTGTGTACTAAGAGTATGGTATATGTGAAACACAAGGCTAATCAGTTGGTTGCTGCTTCTGGGCCTAAACCTACTGATTCAGCTAACCCTTCTTTGGACAAGGCCCAAACATTACCTTCCTCAGCATCATCAGATCTTTACTACAGGAAAAAGAAGAACCAGCTTGTACGGACTATATATTCTTCAGATGGTCAAAATAAGCAGGACAAGGTTCATGCTGAAATTACAAGTTCAGATGAGAAAAAGGTTCCTATATTCACCTCAAATCGCAGCTCTTCTACTCTACTCAAGAAGAAATTGAATAAAGGTCTGTGTGTTTGCATGTATCTATCTATCTATCTATTTATCTATCTATCTATCTATCTATCTATCTATCTATCTATCTATCTATCTATATATATATATAATTTGACTCCTATAAATTATCATGTCTTCTGTTTTTTTTCTCTTTAATTTATTTTTGCTGTTTTTGCATCTTTTTTGTTCATATGCACGCATCTGCAAGTATGGACTGTTTATTTTGTCTTGCTGTCATTTCCATTATCATTATTATTCAACTAATTGTAACAATTGTAAAGTAGATGTAGACAACTAGGCATATTAAACTTGGTAAATACATGTAGATATTTAGCTGTGTAACTCTAAAGCTAAAGATCTTGGTTTGAATATCTTTTATCGGAATAGGAATCAATGTCTCTCAAGTAGTGTTTGTTGCAGCTTGTAACAATTATACAGAAGAGATAGTGAGACCATTGGTGTTAGAAACAGCATCCATTTTACCACTTTTTTTTTTAGATATTTGACACGGATCGTGCCTTTTTAACATCATTGACTACTTTTTTGACAGAAAATTGTCATCAGTTATTCTCCTTGCTTTTATACAGATTCCTGCATACGATGCTAATTCTTGTGATTTGATTGAAACATCTTTTACCTATTGAGTGTATTAGAATAAAATGGTATTCTATGCCAAATAAAATTGTGCAAAACATTGTGTCAGTGCATGATTTGATTGAATTGAAATTCAGATCTTTTGTAACAATGATCTTAGTTGATAGTATCCAGAAAAGGTACTGCCTATATTTTTTTTGGAGTGCAACTTTATGAAGTCATTGCATTTTGCTTCTAAATCTCATTTTCAAATTTCATGTAGTAATTCATGAAAGTAGACTTCGTTGTGTGTGGGTGCACATTTGTCTTTTAACTTGTTTTGAACATAAAAGAATTTCTCTATTAAATAAGGATTACATTTTTAATTTTACATAAGATGAAATCCTGATATTCATTATAATAGCCTTGGACAACCCATGTTTGAATGTTTATGATCCTCTTACTATCTCCTTGCTATTTCCATCGGTCTTCAATGTTTAATTCATTGTAGGGGTCCCTGGTAATTGTAGCTTTCTACAAACCTTTAAACCTTGTTTACATGGACCAGCTGTGAGAATGGGAATTGGTTCTCTAAACAAACCTTTGAAGACAGGTAGTACCAAGCATGAGTGATAATGGAGATAGATATCGAGTAGGTGTGACACCTATGACCTTTGATATTCTTTAATGCTTAAAGCCTATATTGTCGCAATCATGGAATGCAATTTTGCTTGGATCGGTACAAAATGAATGAGTCCTGAATCACCCTTGTTTTGGGCAGTCTGATCCGAATTATTAAAGAAAAAAACCTATTAAACCATTGTTGGAATGCGATCCCTCTGCATTGAATATGCAGAACCTGCAAGCTTAGCTGCTCGACGGTCCTAGCTGCTTGTCGCTGCTAATTTTGGGTTCACTTACCTCCACTGCTTCCTTCTTCCTCCTGTTTTCTCTTCTTCTTCTTCCTTTTTCTCCACCATCTTCTCTTCTTCCTTCTTCCTCCTATTCCTCCGCTGCTATATGTTCCTTCCTCTTCTCCTTTCCCTTCTCGTCTTTCATGCATACCAGTTACTGTGTGTGGGCTCACTGGTGCGTATTGGTGTGGCCAGAGACCGATATGGATGGTCAGCATGAGACAACAGTCCTTGTTTGCTTTTGCTACCACATATCAAATTTCTCTTTTGTGGAGCTCATATCAAAATGTTGCTTGTACAATGGTCCCAATGTACAAGCATCCAGAGGAACATGAGTTGCCTAGCTGAAAAAACACGCAAGTTGATTTCAGGCAGGAGCCTATCTATGTAACAGTAGTTGAAGTTCACATGCGCAAAAAACCAAGAAATTTGCAAATGCATCAAGGTCACAAATATTTGTAGCAAGGTTTGTGAAGCACTTTCTAAGTCTAAGGAGCTAATTTGATTTAAATTATTTGATGATATAGTAATGTCCTGTTGCTTTGTATGTTGGTGGGTACAAGAAAAACCAAGCTGACACAGTCCAAGCAATCATCTGCGCTATTGAGAAGTGACCAATCAGTGAATCAAATCAGAAGATTATCAAGCTGCTGCCGACCTCACTTTCTCTCCATCTGGATATAACCTTGTCTAGTTTGAACAATAAGGAGAAGTAGTTTGTGAACATCTATGTTGATGTCCTTGATTTTAGTTCCTTCTAAGTTCTAACCTCTACTTATTTTTTTTTATCTCTTGGATTTACTCTTAATTTTGTTTGTGGAGCACAGAGCAGCATCAGTTTAACATTTCATGTAACTTTTTAGCTGATATAGTTTGCTTTTTTTTATCACTCGGATGATCCTCATCAATGTCTGCAATATCGTACCGTACCAGAGTTTCGACACTTCTCCGGTACGGTACGGAACCGAATACCGAACGGTACATTTCGGCATACCGTTCGGTATATATATTTATAATTATAAATAATATTATATATATATATATATATTTTTCTAGACGACGTCTTCGAGACGACGTCTTCGAGACGACATCACTTATAAAAAAAAAAAAGCCTCGCGGCGTCGGCCATGTCGCCGCCCTTCTCGGGCGGCGTCGTCTCGGGAGATGTCACTCGAGCCTCGTTGACGTCGCCCATGCCTCGGCGACGTCCCCCGCAGATTAATAAAAAAGAAATCGGCGATGTCGCCCGCATATTAAGAAATCAAAAAAATCGGCGACGTCACCTCGGCAACATCGCCTGAGCCTTGGCGACGTCGCCCGCATATTAAAAAAAACAAAAAAAATAATTTTTTCTATTAAAAAATAAAAAACCCGATATCGCCTGGTAGCGGGCAGTCCACGTACCGGTATCCTGTCGGATTGGTATGTACCGCCCGTACTGGGAGGTACCATTCGAAATTGCATACCTTGATCCTCATATTTTTTTTCTTGTTTTTTTCCATTTGGAGAATTTTCAGATAATTCAAAGTTATATAGAGCTTTTATGATTTTTATTTATTTATTCAATTTATTTTTCATTTATGCAGTTCGAGAGAAGCAGCTTAAGCACTTCAGTTTCTCCCGTGTCTGGACATTGAATGGCTTAGAACCACATAAAAAAAGTGCTTCATCATTAACTCGCTTGAAGGTTCTTCCTCACCTTTTCCCATGGAAGAGAACTACGTATTGGACTAACAATTCATCAGTTTTGAAGAGACATTCCTTGTTGCTGCGCAGGTAAGATTTTACATGAAGATTGGGACTCCTTGATTCCTACCTATTTTCTCATGTATTTTTTAATTATATGTTTTTTTAATTTCTTTGCGTTCTGTTGGAACTAATTACATGAGAAATATCTTCCATGATGGATCCAGTCAAAAAATGCAGCTTACAAGGGATATAGCCTACACACTGTCAACTGATGGTTATTCTCTACAAAAATCTGGGGTGCCACAAGTTGGTCGTTGTAGTTTGAAATGGTCAAGGTCCATGCAGAGACGCTCAAAAGTGGTTAATAAGGTAAGTGATACCATCAGAACTCTCTCTGTGTTTTGTCTTCAACAAACTTTTCTAATTGTTCTCTGTGCGTGAATTGCCGAATTTTAGTTGTAACCTGGCTTCTGTTATCTTTTGTGAACATCTAGTATGGACTCTTTTCTATGTAATGAGTGTTCTAAACCTGTAGTGGTACTTGAGAATCAAATCGTAAGCCTTCTTCTCAATGCCAATAATCAGTCTTCCTATGTAGGCAAGCCAAGGGCGTATGCTTCTGTACTTAATTGTTGATTAAAACCGGCTATTCTGTACTTCAGTTTCTATTTCTTAACAAATATACATTCATATACTCAAATGTCTTATTCAGTAACATTGGTTTTACTAATCTGATAGCGCTGATTGACTTCTGTAGTAACGTCTTCATATTGAACTAATTGTAATTTCAACTAAAACTTCAGCTTCTGAGACATTTAAACATTTAAGGACTTGTAACTGTGAGCCCATCTTCTTATATCTCTTCTTCTCATCAGTTTTTGTCGTCTAGGTAGCTTCTGCCAAGTGTAGCCACATTCAGAGGATCTTATTTCTGGATAAACCATCCTGTTTCACTTTTGAAGTCAAACATATCATAGTCAGTGCTCATATTTCTATTTTTCAGGTTTCAAATTTTGTTCAATGTAAATGTCGTTGAGTTTTACAATTCTAGTTAATCTTCCAATAACTTTCCAGAAGGTAACTTTTGTAGTGAAAATAGAAACTTGAAATGATGGTTGTATGCAACTTTATAACACCTAGAATTTCCTTTTTACACCTCCAATGCATACATTTTCGAAAGGTTATATTTATAGTGCAAAACAGAACCTCATAATGATAGTTGTTTATTACTCTATCGCCTTAGAATTTCATTTCTACAAACCATTTCTTCATAATCTTTCATGTATGGTTGTCAACTGCCATGAACAGGATCACAATAGTTCATGTGGGAGTGCTATGTTTTTAGTTGAAGGGCTGGGGATGAGGGTGGTGTTCTGCAGTAATGTTAGTTGCATTATTGCAGTCCACTTTCTGTCTGACTTAATTGTTTCTAATCTTGGCATGATAATCTTTTACTTCTATTAAGCTAGTGGTTCTTATACCGAATATTGATGATGTATCTGTAATTACTTGAATTTTCAACTGATGCTATTATCCTGCATCACAGGAAGCTGCGTTGGCAGTTGCTGCGGTTGAGAGGAAGAAAAAAGAAAGAGAGAAGTTGGCCTCTGTTTCTGACCATAAAAGTAATGGAAATTCTTCACTCCATAAATTATATTTCAGATCAAGTTGACAATTGTTACTGCTCGCGAAGTATACTGATCTTTAATGCCCTTCTTTCCAAAGCCTATACAAGTGTGGAATGGTTTTCCACCATATATCACTGACATGGCATCTTTTTAAGTTGTATGGCCTTAGTCACTTACTACGATCTTGTTTTTGCTTAAGCTTTGCATTGGTAATAGCATTCTCATAAACTCATATGGACTTAGTTTGGTATATTCTAGGTAATTTGACCAGCTTACCTTGATTATTGATTTGAGGAGTACTTTTAAGTGTAGAAGATTCTATGTTTCATGGCGGACTGAGGATCAGGATTTTGATTTACAAACATACAAATATACATGCATATAGATATATTATTGCATGTGAAAATCTAGATTCTTTTTGGCAGTTGTAGCTGCTAACGTCTTTGATATGGACGTGAAGATCTTGATATGTTGAAGATTCATCCATACAACTATTGGAAGTAAGGGTGCAAAAGGTGTTGGGTCTGTCCTGAACATGCTTGATCCAACTTGGTTAATGGGGGGTTGGGTTAGGGTTGAGATTCCTCAACCTGACTCGAGTTTAGGTTGGGTAAGTGTTGATTTCTAACCCAACCCAATCTGATCCAACCAATTTGGTGTGACCTTGAGATATACTCATAATTGTATGTTTTTCGTTTTGCAGTTATATATTAATTGATCATCGTAATCAATGATTGAGTTCATATGAAGCATAGATTTTAAAATGTCCATTGTGATTGATGACTGATCCGGAGACGGCTCTCTTTTACCTTTCTCCCAAATAAAATGTTGAATAAGTCAATGCGGTTATACCCAGCATGTCTATAAGCTGACTAAACATGAGTTTGACTGCTTGATATGTGAAGTTGGGCAGGGGTCCCAAGGGTTGGATTGGGGTTAGGGTTGTTATTTCTTGGGTTGGACTAGGGTTGTTCATCAACCTGCCTCAACCTCTACCTTTTAATTATTATTATATTTGTTGGTTCTCATGTGGATACGAGAGCACTTGCTTTAAGTTTTTGAGTAATTTCGCATTTGTGACCAGTAGTTATTTGATTATTTGTACCTTTGCAGTATAACTTTTAAGAAATAGTTTTGTCTTCTGTGTTGAAGATTGTGTTGGCATTTACTTTTGATGTACAATCATGAATGTCTCATTTGATAAATTATTGTAGTTACATGGTTAGAAACTACAACAAAACCTTGATGATAAAATATTATGTACCATGGACATATGATCTTTG
Source organism: Musa beccarii (assembly GCA_024322285.1). Lineage (NCBI taxonomy): Eukaryota > Viridiplantae > Streptophyta > Magnoliopsida > Zingiberales > Musaceae > Musa > Musa beccarii. The sequence goes on along the minus strand of CM044397.1, from coordinate 1,954,430 downwards.
CTTCTTTTATACCATTTTTTTATTTGTCAATGAAATAAGTATAGCTGATTTCTTTGCTAAACAATCTCCCTGCATTAGAGTTCATTCTCTTGCTTTCTAAGAATTCCATCCTGTATTTCAGCATGCTACCATACATCATCTCTGCCATTGCAATGTACGGCTGTCATTGCTCTTGCATAAAGAAGTGAGACTTGAATCTTTTTCAAACACCAATATTATGCTATGCTAATCTCTCGGAGCTTGACCTGACTTTTAACTGCTTTCTGTTTAAGCTATTCAGTACAACAGATTAGTGCAACCTTAAATATCATTGAGCCAATTTGGGTCGGAGGCAACCGCTTCTTTAGAACAATTTGATGCAATCCACATTTATCTTCAAGAATAGCGTGCATCAACCTCGATTCACAAGTTAAACTGATACAGGTCATCTTAATCCATCATGAATAGTTATTTTTACAGGTCAGGAGCATCTCTGGGGACCTTGCCTTAATGGGTTGTTTGGTAGAGAAAGTTGGGCCCAGCTTAGTCTTACCGCACACCCTTGGCCCACCAAACCTGAAGCCGGCACAAGCTGTATCATTGATCATAATTGGAGGAAATTAGACAGAGTGAATACACAACTTATTCCCTATTTTTGGATGATGTGGCTGTAGAGGTGCAAAGAATTAAAGTGACAGTTTTGAAGGCACACAAATAGATGGCTGTATTATAACGTGTCCATGTATGTGCGTTCTACTAATTCGTTAAAAAACAACTCTATGGTCCATAATATTCAGTACCTTGTGATCAGAGGCAAAATGATAGTTTTATAGTATGAAAGAAAGGGTGAACAATGTTCTCCCACAATGCCCAGATGAGATTTATTGGCTGCAGTACTTAGTAGGTACATGATTATCAGTCCATGCTTATTTGGCTAATTGAGGAAAACTGCTGAGAGGTCGTCTTAACAATAAACCAAAAGATGTACTCATAGGTAATTTCATTGGGAAGTCATGCTTATTGGGAAAAAAAAAAAGGTGCATCAGACTTTTAAACCTTATATGATAGTGTACGTGCCAGTTAATTTTTATGAATAATGGTTCAGATGCAAAAAGAAAAAAAGAAAAAAAAGTGGTGCATAAGATATGCTTGTCATAGGATGTCAAGATAGGGAAATATTGGTTTATTAATGATTTCAGTATCATAAGGGTCATCTTTACTTTGGAATCAGTAACAGTTTCAGACTTCCAGTACTAATGCATTCTTCTTATAGTCCCTAAAAATTACTATGTAATATATCATTACATACATAATTTTTAAGATTCCTGTGATTGGTTATGCTTCTTTATAAAATTATAACTCTAGTTCAGTTCTGTTTACGGTCTTTTGAGCATGGTTCTAGTCCAGTTTAACTATGCAATATGTTGGAATACTTTGTTCTGGCATTTCCTGCAGATGAACACCCGTGTGCTATTTACCAAGAAGTAAAAGACAGCAGGAAGATATCTTTATCTCAAAGGAAATTATTGGGTGCCAATAATGAGTATGATGTTTTCATATATGCTTATTGATTTGAACTTTTGCACTCAATTGGGATGTTTTTTCAAAAGTTTGGTTTTATCTTTTCAAACAGATATATACGAATAGGTAACGGTAACCAACTTGTGAGGGATCCAAAGAAACTTATCCGCATTTTAGCTAGTGAGAAAGTACGATGGAGTTTGCATACTGCCAGACTGCGCTTGGCAAAGAAGCGACAATATTGCCAATTTTTTACCCGATTTGGAGAGTGCAATAAAAAGGGAGGGAAATGTCCATACATCCATGACCCAACTAAAGTTGCCATTTGCACCAAATTTCTTAGTGGTTCATGTTCAAACGCTAATTGCAAGCTTACTCACAAGGTAAAAGATTCTCATACATATCTACTGGATGATATCTTAGTTTGCTTGTTCCCAACATTTTTTAAGCTGAATTAACACAAAGATTACCTACAGATTATTCCAGAAAGAATGCCTGATTGTTCCTACTTTTTACAAGGTGACCCTATTCCGCACTTTGTTACATCTTAATTGGCATTAATTTTGCAGAAAATGTATTTGGTTACACATCCATGATGCTTTTCCAGGTTTATGCACCAATACAAGTTGCCCTTATAGGCATGTAAATGTGAATCCCAATGCTTCTGTTTGTGAAGGTTTTCTCAAGGGATACTGTGTGGAAGGTGATGAGGTATGTAGTACTTTATATATAAAATCTAATTCTGTAGTTGGATAATTTTATTATACTTCATTGTCCTTGCCTTTTAAAGTTTGCATCTAGATTTTGATCTTTCCTCTTGCATGTTGTGTTTTTCTAGTCTTTGTCTTTGCTGTTTTAGACATTGTCAGAACTAAGAAGTACATGGACATGGGACTTGTATTAGTTACATTCAAAAATTGCATTGAAGTTGTATCTGCATGATGGATATGGTCATTGATGTTGTGATGTTGCTCCTTAGCACGTATGTGTCAGATACATGTTAGCAGTAAGACATTCTCATGGATGTGCACCGAAGTGTACCATATTTTCCAACAAGCTTTTGATATGAGCCTAGTGACTGGATACTTTTGGCTTTTACTCTAAGAATCACAATGTTTGGAGAACTATAAATCATGTTAAAGATACATGCACTTGAGCAAGAAATTTTTTGGCTGCTTTTGCAGGTTGATTGACAAGAACTGATATTCAAATGGAAGAAATTTTCCTAGAACAAACCTCCTTTTCTTTTGTTTTGCTTGTAGAGAGCCCCTCCCTTGAAAAACAACCAGAATGCCCTTGTTATTCTTCTTGAAACCTAGCTGTTAGGACCAATTGTTTGGTTGAACCAGTCCAATGACGGACCAGTTATAATGTTTTGATTTAGTAATCGAAAACACTCAAGTCCATTAAAAAAAAATATTGTAATTGGTTAAGGTTATAATGAATATAAATATTATAGGATTTTTCAAAATATATAGATCTGAATCTAAGGTTGAGTGACAAAATAAATTACAAATTGTCATGATAAAATAAATTACAAATTTTTTCATCCTTTATTTTGAAATGTATCAATAATTTTTTAAATTTCATCAAAAATCACTTAAACTCTTGTATAAATTATTTTGTCGAACTTCCCATTATAACTAAAATTTGTGGAGATTTGAATTAATTAAAACTCCATTAGAGCGTCCTAGTTCAGTACTTTATTTAAAATCATTGTAGACAGATTGCTTCCTACATTTTTTTTCGTTGTTGATGTTTTATGAAACCTCAATACCTATAAAGTTGATAATGAAGCTAACACGGTAACCTGTTTGATCTAACAATAGACCTTAATGGACTTATTAGTATCTTTGATCTAATACTGTAACCTGTTTAATGTAACACTGAATTGGTTTTTCTCAAAACCCACAAATGTGGGGCTTTTCTTGAGAAATCGCCCCACTTATTTTCTTTGAATAATTTGTTAATTTTGTTATTAAACCCCCCTTGATTGAAATTTTCCGGCATTGCTCTTGTTGGCGTTGCTTATTGCCAATGTTTGTTCCTAACTAATATAATTTAATAATTCTAATGAAATGTTATTTCATCTTTTTGTAACTAAAAATGTTCAAATTGAGAAAATGTTTACACCGGAAGCCTTCTTTGATCTTCTGTTGTCTGCACCACCTCGATGCATACGTGAATTATCCTATGCAGAAGTTCTACTCTGTTAATTGGATATGCTCATGTTCTTTTTGCAACCGTGCATAGTTCTTTTAGGAACACTATAGCTTCACTATCCTTTTGAGGGTTTTTCTTGTTCTTAGCTTTCGTTGCCTTTTAAGAATAACTTGTTTGTCTTGCTTGCTTTGTTGAGTGCTTTAATTGTGTCTATCCACTAGCAGTGCCATAAGAAACACAGTTACGTGTGCCCCCTCTATAAAGCAACAGGGAAGTGTCTGCAAGGATCCAAGTGCAAGCTTCATCATCCTAAGATCAAAAACAAGTGCAAGGCTAAGAAAGGATCTATGGTGCAAAGCAACAGCTGGGGCCGTTACTTTGGTTCCAGCATTAGTGACGTCGGCAAGCCCTTAGCAGTTTCCTTGGATAAAGAAGGCGACAAGAAGGTTGAAGACCTTTTCTGCTTTGATGGCCGGTTTGCTGACTATATCAGCCTCAGCCTTGACAACCACGATGGTGAATCAAATTTTATTGCTTTGAAGGACCTGCATCAATCTGAGTTCAGTTCGGGCAACTCTCTCATGCAGAAAGACAACCTTGATGCTTTAATCAAGCCGATACGCATCATGAGAAAGGATTACTTGATGCCACTCTCTGCCGATAGTTCATATAATTATAACAACCAGTGATTCTTTCCCCTCTCTAATCAAACCAATTCTTCTGTCATGTTTTCTTTTTATTTAATTCGTTTTCAGGTGGATGTTTTCGGTAAGGCTCCTGCTTTCTTCTCTGCAGCAATGGTTATGGCTGTGGCTGTGGCTGAAGGGGGCTGGAGATCCAGGTACGTGTTTTACAACATCGTGCAATAGTGGCAGTGGCAGTGGCAGTGGCATTGCTGTAGCGTGTTGCCCATTTGCACCTAAGGATGTCAGGTTACCATGAAACAGTCACAGGCCGTGGGTGTTTTTATAGTGGAAACTGAACAGCAGAAGTTTTGTAAGGCATAGGCATCTCTCCAAAGGAATGTCGACAGTGTTTGTATGTTAATTTGAAGGATATTGTAAAGGATGCCATATACACAGGGGATTTGTGTTTGTTAGGGATGTTGATACTAGTGATATTTTGGGGGCAAATATTCCAGGATTTGGTCGTCGTGCTCAACTTTTGTGCAACTTAAATCACTGATGGTATATCAAACATCATTGCTCATTCTCAATCATTGGTTCTTTCTGGACTGGAAAATTTAATTCAATAACTTGTGCTAAGTGAGCCTTCTTCGTTTTCCTTGGGGATGAGGTATGATATCTCCATTTTAATTCTACTGATCCAATCTCCTCTCGTGAACTTTTTAGCTCCGAGACGAAGGATAAACCTTTTAACCATTGTTGTTACTTGTCACATCGTGATATTAATTTGAAGAGAGTGTCTCGTTGCAATAGTGAGTGCCCCTTGCAGCAAGGTAAAATTACACTCTTATACGCGAAAGATAGGTCGACGATTGCTTATTTCTTTGTTTGTAATGGTTGAGTTGGTGTCCTTACCAGAGGAATGACGCCAGTCGGGGGAAGGTATAGTTGTTGATCACCTTTTAGGATCTATGGGAACGTTGTTCGGCAACCACGGTGCCCTGATGGGGAGTTGGGATCCTCTTGGTAACATAAGACAAACACCTAAGCAAACTCATACATGTCTATCATCAGCCAAGTAGATGGATTACATGTTTTGTGCCCCACTTCAACAGTTCTTGTCAGCACCGCTCATCTTTATTTACCTAAAGACGATAATATTTATAGCACAGGTGATGGCCAAAGAGTTGTTGAGCTACGGAGTCGACATTCCTGATAGTCATGTGGGTGTGACGAAGATCATTTGACAAGAATACACCGGATTGGCGAACCCTCGGCCCCTCGTAACCGAAGAGGTAAGCAGTGCAAGGTGTATATGCCAGGCTTGATGTTGTCTAGTTTTAAGGCTTCCACAAGGATGATCTCCTGAACAAAATAAATTAATTAAAAAAAATAAGGAGACGCAGCACAAATCCAATTATGCACAGGAACAAGTTACATGCTGTTTAATAATGATGCTATTCAAACGTCGTCTGTGTCTTAGTCGAGTCATCCGATTGGTTGATGCATTGTTGCATAAATGCATAAATGATCATTTAATGTCTCAATTAAAAAAAAAAAAATCATCCATCCATGTTTGAAAAGGAGTCATGCCACATCATTTAATGTAATTAAAATTTCTTCAATTAAAAAAAAAATCATCCATCCATGTTTCCTTTAGAAAAAATATGGTGAGTCTTTTCACAGTAGGATTTACTAATGCAAACATTGCTGAAGAATTTTGGTTAAGGTTTTATATATGGATGTAATTATGGAACACAGCAACGAGCAACAACACCACAATGCAGATGATAGATGACTACAGATATACATATTTTTTGGAACTTCTTAGTAGAGGTGTGAGTAGCAGTCTGTCATTATTAAGAGAATAATGATATAACATGAGATAGAAAGAATTACATACCCGACTTTTGAGGAAAACCAGATGAGAAGGGATCAAATCATCATATGCAGCAACTGACAAATAGTCAATACCTAGAAAACGTGCCAAAAAAAGTTTCTAGTGACCAACAAGGAAAAAAACACAATTCTTGTATATATAAATAAGAAAGCAAACAGCACAATACTAATAAGGGAAAAAAGGTTTTGCACAGCTAAATATGTTGCTATAGAGAGAAAGTATTGACCTGGTGCTGTGCCAAGAGTAAAACTGACATGGAAGATTAATAAATTCATGTTACTTAGAAATGAGAAGGTCTTCCATCTCTCATTTCTTGCAGCACTATGCATTTCTATTTGTCAGTCGTATCATCATATTGTGCCCTCTATGTCAAAATATTTCTACTAATTTATGCATGCAAGATAATGAGTCATGACCTATCAACCATCAAAAGTGCACAAGTTTTGCACTATGAAAAGTCTATGGTACACTGGCAGCAATTTTGCAACTCACCGACGAGTTTGATGTCAGTGTTATCAACCAGCCACTGTGCACCATCCTTCATAAACCCAACGTAGCTTGTATCAAATTCCCTTTTCCACATAAGTTGCCTGTAGAAAAATTCAATTATTTTTAAAAATTGTATCAATTTGCATGATATTTGCGACATTCCAATTTAATATCACTACTCTTTTCCTCACATGATCAAGAATATGGTTGGTAACCATGAAATAACATAATTATATGACAAACCCCAATGCAAAAAATGATTTTTCCTTCATGTGTAAATTCTTGCACAATCATGTTGCCATTGTGTAAAGTTCATGAGATAAATATATGAAGTAAACAATTATTCAATATCCTAAGCATTAAACTATAAGGCACAACATTTCTATCTTATAAAAGATTCTTTAAGTAAGCAAAAGTCTATTTAAGTTAGTTTGCCCATCTAGACGGATAGAAAATTGTAAAAAGGCATGCTTTTTACAGGCTAAGTGATGCAGTAACTCTGTAAAGAGAGAAAGTATTGATAAGGAACTACTGGTCCAAAAGTAGAGTTTGGCCTTAAAGAGACAAAATATTGATAAGGACCTATAGGTCCAAAAGTAGAGTTTGGCCTTAAAAGTTCCCAATAACTTAGCAGGATAATATTCTATGGATTGAGAGTCGATAAAATTATCAAACCATTTTATTTAAAGATCTAGCATACATGTGGTTCCTTGTTTTCTGTGAGATAAGTTATTGACTGAGATTTCTATTTTAACAATATTGTCTTATAGATGGCAACTACAGTTCACCAAATAACAAGTATAACCTGCCTTGATAGTTGTAGAAAGTTCTAGATTAAAAAAGCCAAAATATTGAATACCATAACTAATTTGATCAATGTGTTGGTGGCAATATATATAAACATATTATGAACATTATGACCTGTCAGTGTTTAATGTCCTGAAAAGTACACGCCGAACTCCTGTTGGAATATGTAGGGACTCCATTACATCAGCTGCATAAATTGAAAACTGTTATCCACTATCTCATATCTTAGTATGATGCTTAAAATGAACCTAGACAATTTAGAGAAGTAGCATAAGCACTTGCAGTTCAAATAATTATGTTTACAATTCTCATCAATGAACTTAAAAGTCTGATTATAACTTTTGTTGTAGTTGAGATGCCACATAATATTGTTCTTCTTAAGCAAAGATATTTAATTTTCTTAAACATGATGCTTAAAATCAAAGGAAACAGCTTTCAGCACTGTAGCATGGCCAGCATCAAATTTCCAGTTCTCAGACCTTCAAAACGAATCTCTTTTACACAGACCTCATGAACTAAATCAGCAGAAACAGAATTCTGTTTCCTGCTTTTTTTTAGGTAGGCAATTAAAAATACCTTTACTAGGTTAATTATCAAAAAGAAAACAAATTTCTTGATTTATTTTCACAAATGGATAGTGATGACAATTAAAATTTTTGGATTAATACATTTTAAGAAGCATAGCATTCAACACAACCATGCAAATATCCATCTTGAAGCTTTTAAGCTGCATCATAGATTTCAGCTATTTCAGCATCATAATTCTCAGAAGTTGTCATAGCCATCGGTACAGGCAGTTTTAGTCACGGTAGAGCACTTTACAATATCCTATATTTTCCAAATCATGAGGTCAATTCATTTGAATCACCAAAGAAAATAGATTTTAATTTTTTAATACTTATCAGGAAGGCATTGAGCCCCTATACGAATAGAATAGAAGCAATATTCCAGTCATGTACATCTTAAAGCTCAAATACTAGAGTTGTTAAATTTAGAACTCAAAGAACAATTTAATATCGTTCCCAATGCAAGATGAATGCAACATACAATATTAATAATTTGTATTTATTATTTTTATGAAGGCATATAGTTCACACAACAGCTTATTGGCTTTGGCTATTGCCAGATGCCCTTTGCCATATTATATGTCACTTCTGGATTTGATGCTGGATGCAAGTTTCATGTAAAATGTCAAAAGTTTACAAGCAGTTCTTACCTGTTATGTTCTTATCTCTTGGAACGTCCACCAACAATGCTAGACCTGTTCAAAACTTAAACAGAAAAGTTTATTACCCACGGTGATGTCACAGTTAGGCATAGTTGCGACTGTATTTTCTCTACTAATCTAATAGAAGTGAGAGACAGAAAAATAATTGCACCAAAAGCAAACAAAATATAAGAAAGAGCAACAAATCGAAAATTCATAGTCTAAAAATAGCAGCAAAATACTAATTCCAGATGTCCAAAGCCTCACTGGTAGAGACTTCAAGGCATCAAATAGTCCTCATCTTTCCAAGTAATCAAGTTATTCTTTGCAGCTTGAACTCAATTGTTTCTCATCTAGGAAAAATCATAGCGATATCTTACCCCCTTTCTATCTTGTTTCATGCTTAAATGGTTTTGATTCTTAGATCTTTGACTATTCTCGATTAAGATCAGTTCTCCTTTATCATCAAAGTTGGGTTTGATATATCCTGTCAACCATTTCTATGTTTTCTTGACTTGATTCCAGATAAAAATGACGAAGAGGTCAAATAAAGCCTTCTAGGGTTACCACACACGGCAAACATTGTGGAGCACGTTACCATTGAGGACATGGAGGTCAAGCGTGTCGACGTCGAAGCCGGCCTCGAAGTAGTGCTGGAAGACATGGCCCGGGGCGTCGACGTGGGTGCCGGAGTGGGCCGGGAGCTTCATCTCGGAGTTGTTGGCGAGGGAGCCGTTCTTCATGGACTTGGGGAGCCAAAGGAATTGACCGAGCCCCTCGTCTGACTCCCACGACGGCATGTACTCGCGGTACACGTGGGTGATGTCTAAGATCCTCCCCCCGTCGTACTCCTCCCTCCGGACCACAGTCAGATCCGCCTCGCCGCCGCACGCCTCCATCTCCGGGTAGCCCGGGTGAGCCGATGCGGCGGCGGCGGGGCATAGGACACGGCAGAGGAAGAGGAAGAGAAGCAGGAGAGGGACGGTGGTGGCCATGGCGCTGGTGGAGTAGGCGATGGCCCTGTGACCTTCGTAGCTGACGACTCGATTTGGAATCGGGAGGTGTCCGATCGAGGAAGACGATATTTAACTTAGATGATAACAGAATATAACAGAAGGATAATAACAGAAGGGGGTATCGCGCGCGACTTCGACGCAACCAAGGGAGGAATAGATCCAGTTACGAGTGTTGTGATGGCATTCGTGGCTCGGATCGTATTTCGTATACGGACGTGACAGGAATTCTCCAATGTGGCAGAGACGGCGACAAACGTGGCAACAAAAGAAAAAGAACACCCTCCAAGAGTGCCTGGGTCTCCGGAGAAGTCCGGCGGGACCCACCTCTACGTGAATAAGAACGTGGTCGGGGAATGGGTGAAAGTTCGAATGCGTGGCTTGAGAAAGAGCGAGACTTTACCTTGACTCACCGATTTGCGTGCAGTCGTGGCGGGCGATCGTCCACGGCAATTTGGGTGATCGGAATAAACGGGTGCGAAAAGAACAATTTATTAGATTGTTTAATTCATGTAAAATAGATTTAGAAATCTATTTTAATGAATTAGGTTTGAAAGTTTTAATAAACTGTTGGCTATGATAATTTATTTATCTCTAATTGTTAGTCTGCAACATTTTATTTTCTAAAAAAAATTAAAATCTAATAAAAAGGGTCAAATTTGGATTTGACTTAAGTTAGGTTGATCAACTAGAGATGGTGACTTGTGTGAGAAGGTGTTGCTTAGCCTGTGAAGTCAAATAGGCTCAATCCATGAGCCAAAACTAGGTTCATCCCGTAAGACTAGATAAACCCAACTCATGAGATCATCATTTTTGCTCGGCTCATACATCTTAAGCAAGTCTATTACGTACGACATGCATACGCAACGCACGTACCTAGTCTAAACCTCGGGTGAGCTAATCCAATCTAAGCCCAATTTCCTTTTCTTAGCTCAAGCAAAACAAATTAGCAACCCTTAAAAATAAAACACATACTATCCTCTCTTGGTTCCCTTTTAGGTTTCCTTTCTTATTTTTTAAGTAAAGACGATGTAAACTCATGTCATGATAGATAAGATCGATATACTCTCTTACTCTAGGAGTTATGCTGCTGATCGCAAATATAAACATCTTTGTTTTTTTTTTTTGAAGTCTTCAACTTGTATAGAAGAATATAATTCTTGTATGAATCGAGATTTGAATAGTAGGCGGTACCCCCTTTGAGTTTTGAATAACTTGAGCTCATTTAATTGATGGAATGGTTTGATTAGTTGAAATCGATTTAGGATGATTTTGGATTGATTTGACTGATTCAAACTCATTTAATCTAATTAAAATAATTAAATTTAAATCAAACCAATCTATAGTAATTCTAGATCGACTCAATAAGAATTAAAGGTTGGTTTAGGTTATATTTGAATTGAATCTAATTCAAGTCAATTGGAGTATTACAATTAGGGTCTAATACAAGTCGATTGTGGGTTCTTACTATATTAATATCTCACATTTTTATAATTTGATGAGCTTAAAAATTTTATTTGAGTGTGTTATTTAAAAATATTTAGTGGTTTTTCGTTGTTTTTGATTATTTTGAATGGTCCATATTAAAAGTAAACCCTATCTAAGATTATTTTTTCTTTATAGGTTCTATATTTATTTATTTTCAAAATAATATATTTTGAAAATAATCTATTTATTAATAGACTCTTTATCACTTATGATCATGCTAAAAAATTATAATAATTTTTTTAATAAAAATATTTAATAATATAAACACATGAATTTTAAATTTAAAAATATTTAAAAATTATAAATTTTTAAAATGATCTTCTAATTTTAATAAATGGGTGTGACAGGCACTTGTTGACAAGAGAGAGAGAGAGAGAGAGAGAGAGAGAGAGAGAGAGAGAGAGAGAGAGAGAGAGAGAGAATGCAGGCCCCAGTATTGATGGAAAATAGAACAGGAGGGGTTTGACAAAAGAAGAGAAAGATAGATAACATATCTGATACTGTTTGGATCAAAGATAGAGAAAATAAATAATCACCTAAGGTTTGTGTGCGGTAATATTTGAGCCAACATGTGAAAATTTCATCTGGCAGTGTTTTGGGCTAAGTTTGCTAAGAAGTAGACTAAGCTGGAATATATTAGGATGAGCTCTTTTTCCCAAAGATAAGCTAGAATATGAATGGCTGAGAGAGTGAATGGTGACCGGTTTGTTCGTCTGCGTCCGAAGAGATTAAATAAACAGCACGAGCGAGCTTAAGGAGGATTCAATATATGGAGCGTACCGTTGAGAGCATCCAGGTCGAGGGTGTCGACGTCGAAGCCCGCCTCGAAGTACCGCTGGAAGACGTGGCTGGGGGCGTCGACGTGGGTTCCGGAGTGGGCCGGGAGCTTCATCTCGGAGAAATAGGCGACGGAGGAGCCGTTCTCCATGGACTTGGACAGCCAGAGGAAGCGGCCCAGCCCCTCTTCCAGCTCCCACCCCGGCATGTCCTCGCGGTACGCGTGGGTGATGTCCAGGATCCTGCCGCCGCCGTACTCCTCCCTGCGAACTACCAGCAATTCCGCCTCGCCGCCGCACTCCGCCGGCTCCGGGTACCCGGGATGAGCCGAGGCGGCGGCGGAGGAAATGATTTCGAGGAGGAGGAGGAGGAGGACGAGGAGTGTGGTGGCAGTGGCCATGGTGCTGCTGATGCTCGTATTAGCTAGTCGACGGTGTCGTGTCCCATCGATTAAATAGAAATTTCAATTCGGGTGCTACAAAACGACACAGCAAAGGTGAAGGGGAGGCGAACAAAGTCAATGGTGGGTCCCCTTGATACCAACTGAGAACTACTTCACGGCGTTGGGAATTGATAGGGAAAATCCCGAAATCAACTACGACAGCAGACACGTCAACATAAAATCATCTCATGTATATCGTCATGTCACACCCTTCATCTCGGATCGGATGAGACAAAACCCGCAGACAACCATTCCTGAAATCCTGGGATAGCGACGCATGGAGCAGGTCACCCCCGAGAACTCGGAGCGGCACCGCACAGCCCCGAGATCCCGGAGCGACAACGTGCGACGCCGATCTACTCAATGCTACCCGGTACGACCTCACTGGCATCCGGGCCAAGGTACGTCTCGAGATGCGCCTATATAACCCTCGCCCGGCTTCAGGGCGAGGGGGACGGTCTACTAACTTGAGCGTCGGAGTGGCCATGTCGGGAGAATCCCGACCCAGGCCTATTTTCATGAAGTTGAGTCCGAGGCGTGCGAAGGGTCGATTGAGCAGGAGGCGACAACTGGACACCCCTAGACATCGGAGACTAAACAAGGCCAGGCCGACATGTCACTCGGTGGCCGCTTCCGTTCCGTAACATATTGGTGCTAGAAGGAGGGCCGATCTCGCAGGAGTGTCTCATGACCAATCCGGGAGCCTTCCCCCTGGAAGGGCAACCTGCTACCCCCATTCCCATTTCGGGACCGATCCCCGCTGCTCAGTCGGTAGGTGCCGCTCCAGTTCAGACTCCGGAGCGCTACCGACGACTATTCAACGACCCTAGGCTGTCTCCCCCCGGAAACGTCCCGACACCCTCGGTCGTCTCGTCCGAGGCGTTTCTCGACCTGTCGAGGCAGGTCCAAGCTTTAACCGGGATGATCCAGACGGTCATCCCCCTCATTCCGCAACTAGCGCACCTCGTAGGCTCCTAGGCGCTGAGCTCATCCATGTATGTCCCGAAGCCTCTCGACGCCCCCCCGACGAACCTGATCGCGCACGATCAACTGCGGGGCGAAACCTAAGGATGTCCCGTAGGCCGGGGAATGACTCCCGGACCTAGCATCCACGGCCTCCCCCCGACTGACATGCTGCTTCCCGAGCATGACACGGTGTCCACCGACTCGGCCAACGACACGTTCAGAGCCCATCTTAACTTGGTGAACCAGCGCCTGGACGAATTCCAGCGCGAGCTCCACAAGACTAAGGGCGAGGTCGGGGACGACACCTCGAGCGCATCCCCTTTCACCCCCGAGATACAAGACAAGCTGGTCCCACTCAATTTTTGGCTTCTCTCCCTTGAAGCATACGACGGTAGCTCCGATCCCACGGAGCACATCGCCGCCTTCAGAGCCCAGAAGGCCCTCTACGGCACATCCAACGCCTTGATGTGCAGGGCGTTTCCCACCACCCTCCGAGGACCGGCTAAGATGTGGTTCAGTCGGTTGCGGCCAGAATCCGTTTCTTCTTTCGAGCAGCTGGCCCGAGGGCTTGAGTAGAGCTTCATGGCCAGCAAGCGGCTAAGACCTTTTGTGGTCACGCTCCTCACGTTGGCTCAACGAGACGGCGAAGCCAGGGGGATGCCTGAGGCTCACCCATCCCTGGTCATGCAGGCCTTCCTGATGGGGCTATGCCCCTCCCGACCTTTCTAGTCTCTGGTGGAGCGGCCGCCATCGACAGTCCCTGAGATGCTCCAGCGCGCCAACCAGCACCTCGCCACTGAAGCCTTGGTGGCGGGGAAATATGAGGATAACAAGAGGCCTAGGGCGGAACCAGTCCGCGCAACGGCCCCAAGGCCGTTCCCCGAACCACCCTGCAGAAAGACCGACCGTCCCGAGCTACCGCGCCTGAGGCTTCCCCTGAACGCTTCTCGAACTGAAATTTTCCTACAAATCTAAGAGAAGGGGCTCCTACGAGAACCCAACCTAGTAAAAGCTACTAACAAAGACCGATCTAAGTACTGTAGGTTCCACCGGGACTAGGCCATGACATGGAGAATTATCGAGACCTGCAGAACCAGATTAAGGAGCTCATCCGGCAAGGGCATCTCGAGCGTTTCCTCAAGAAACCAAGGGAGTCGCCACCCGACCCTAGGGTCCGGTCGAAAAGCAAATCGACGTCATCATCGGTAGACTAGCCTCTGGCGACAGTAGTTCCATCGCCAGGAAGGCATACGCACGGAGCACGATAGAGAAGCATCCGAGACACGTTCCGAGGAAGAAATCAGATTCGGTGCAGAGGAACGGGAGTTCTCGGACCACGACGACGCTCTGGTGGTCTCCGTCCGCATCGCTAATGCCCATGTGAAAATGGTGATGGTCGACACCGGGAGCTCCACCGACATTCTGTACCTAGATGCATTCAGGAAGCTCGAACTCACCGATAACGACCTCTCCCGCATGATGACAGCACTCACTGGTTTCACCAGAGAATCCATCTCCCCTCTTGGGATGACTTCCCTTCCCGTCACCATAGGAAGCGAGCCAAGGACGAAGATGGTGATGATCGCCTTCATGGTGGTCGACCTACCCTTGGCGTACAACGTCATCCTCGGGTGCCCAACCCTCAACAAGATAATGGCAGTCGTCTCCACCTACCACAGAGCCATGAAATTCCCAACACCGGCAGGAGTCGGGGTAGTGCAGAGCGACCCCAAGGAATCTAGAAAGTGCTACCTAGCGACCGTGTCCATGCCAAAGAGGCTATGACCTGACCCAGCCAACTTCGATCCCCGGGATAACCCGAAAGCGTCTGCTCATCCGTAGCCGACCGAGTGGCTCGTCGAGGTCCCCCTGAACGATGCTCGATTAGATGGAGTCGTCAAGATCAGTGCCGCACTTCCGGAAGCCGACCAGGTCCAGATGGTGGAAATTTTGAAGGAAAATGCCGACATCTTCGCTTGGACCCCGAAGGACATGCCGGGGATCGACCCCGAAGTAGCGCAACACCACCTAAACATCCAGCCCGAGGCGCGACCAGTCAAGCAAAAACCTCGGAGATTCACCCCGGAGCGGCAACAGGCGACCAACCGCGAAGTCGACCAACTACTCAACGCCGGATTCATAACCGAGGTGAGATACCCATAATGGTTATCTAATGTAGTCCTCGTTAAAAAACGTAATGGAAGCCGGAGGATGTGCGTTGACTACGCCGATCTCAATCGGGCATGCCCCAAAGATTGTTATCCCCTCCGAAGATAGATCAGCTGGTCGACGCAACCGCGGGCTATGAGCTTCTTACGTTCATGGATGCGTTCTAGGCTACAACCAGATCCACATGGCTCCACAAGACCAGGAGCACACCACGTTTGTCACCGACAGAGGGGTCTACTACTACAAAGTCATGCCCTTCGGTCTGAAAAATGCTGGGGCCACTTATCAGAGGATGGTTAATAAAGTATTCAAGTCCCAGCTTGGGAAAAATATGGAGATCTATGTCGATGATATGATTGTCAAAAGCAGGTCGGCCACGACCCACCTAATCGACCTGGCGGAAACCTTTCGGACCCTCAAGTGGTACAACATGTGCCTCAATCCAGCAAAATATGCCTTCAGGGTCCGGTCAGGAAAGTTCCTCGGCTTTGCCATCCACCAGAGAGGAATAGACGCCAACTCGGAGAAAATACAAGCCATAACAGAGATGCAATCTCCGCGCTCGGTGAAAGAGGTACAATGCATCGTAGGAAAGCTGGCGGCGCTCGGGAGATTCCTGTCACGCTCGGGAGATTCCTGTCACGCTCGGGAGACAAGTGCCTCCCGTTCTTTCGGGCCTTGTGCCGAGTGACCAACTTCGAATGGACCCTATAATGTGATGACACCTTCGGCAAGATAAAGAGCTATCTCGAGCGACTTCCCCGGTTGTCTCACCCCGCCCAGGCGAAGTCCTGGGCCTTTACTTGGCGGCTTCGGAGCATGTCGTCAGCTCGGTTCTGGTGAGCGAGGACCAAGCTACGCAGTGGGTAGTCTACTACACCAGTCACATCCTTGCCGGACCCGAAGAGCGTTACCCGCCAATAGAGAAGTTGGTGTTATCGTTGATTGTGATAGCCCGAAAACTATGGCCTTACTTCCAAGCCCACACGATAAGAGTGATATCTGACCAGCCACTCCGCCAGATCCTCTCTAGATTCGACATCTCGGGTCGGATGCTCAAATGGTCGGTGGAGCTCGGAGAGTTCGACATCCGATATATGCCCCGGACTGCCATAAAGGCCCAGGTACTGGCTGATTTCATTTCTGAGCTAACCCCCGAGAATACCTTGACTGCGCAGGAGTCGGATCCACCCACTTGGACCCTGTACGTAGACGGGTCTGCCACGTCGGAAGGAGCTAGAGCAGGGATGATCCTTAAGAACCCGAATGGCAAAACCTATGAGCATTCGCTTCGGTTGGAATTCAAGGCCACCAACAACGAGGCCGAGTACGAGGCGGTGCTATCAGGGCTATGCCTCGCTCTCGAGATGCAAGTGCGGAACTTGGAGGCCTTCACCGACTCCCAATTGGTGGCAGGCCACATCAAGGGAACCAACGAAGCCAGGGGGCAAACCATGGCTCGTTACCTTGTCGAAGCTCGATGACTTTCAGCCCGCTTCGACCGCCTAGTAGTTACCGGGATACCCCGTGCCCGAAACGCCCAGGCTAACGCACTAGCCCGACTAGCATCTAGTTAGTCGCTCGGGGAGCCCCCGAGGAAAGTCGAGGTTCTCGCCGCACCGACCTGCCCGGCCTTGGACGTCAACGTGGCGAAGGTGACTCTGGGATGGATGGAGGAAATACTTCGCTATAAAAAAAAGAGCGAGCTACCCGACGACCCGCTAGCCGCTTGTCGACTCAGACGAGCCTAAGTATGGTACGTCGAGATCGGGGGCAAAATGTACATAAGGGCCTTCTCTCAGCCATTGCTCCATTGTCTATCCCTGCCCGAAGCTGAGACAGTCCTCGCCGAAGTCCATGAGGGCATATGTGGGGAGCACATCGAGGGCCGAGCTCTCACCTTCAAGGTACTCAGGCAAGGGTTTTACTGGCCGACGCTGCGGCAAGATGCCCTGGCCTACATACAGTGATGTCCCCAATGTCAGGTGCACGCTGGGGTCCAATGCCGACTGACGGTGCCCCTCACCCCGATCGACGTTGCTTGGCCCTTCGCACAGTGGGGCATGGACCTCCTCGGCCCCTTCCCCCCGGCCTCGGGCCAACGACGTTTCCTTATAGTCGGGGTCGACTACTTCACTAAGTGGGGTCGAGGCCGAACCACTGGCATCCATCACTACAAAGTAAGTTGAAAGCTTCATATGGAAGAACATCCTCACATGCTTTGGGATCCCAAGAGCCATCATAACTGATGCGTGCGTGGGCAAGTGACTCCGAACAGAAAATTTCAGGACTGCGCGATTTCGAAAAAATGAGCATAACTTCCTCAATACAGGTTGGATTGACCCGATTCCAAAAGCCACCGATCAAGGACTCATAGATCTACAACTTTCGTGTTTTGAGTTCCCACAAATGAGTTCTGTGGAGTGAGCGATTCTGGGAGGAAGTGGACGAGGCACTATGTTTGTGGGGATGTAAATAACTCCAGGATATGGAAGGTTTATCACCTAAGCCTAGAGGCACAAGCCACCAGCCAAGGAAAAAAGGACCGAGATAATTGCAGTTCACCACCAAGGCTTAAAGGAAATTCCACCGGCCAAGGATAAAGAACTGTTTGATTCACCACCAATGATGTTGGATAAAGAATCGAGATAAAATTCAACTCACAAGAGGAATTTTCATTCATTCAACCAGCCCCCTTACAAATGAGAATATGTCTCATTATATAGATATTAGACTCAGAAAACAACATGGGAACTACCCAAACATTAAGGACTAACAAGACTGAAAAAGCATTAAAGGTCTAGGAACTAGGGAATACGATAAATGACATGGGGACTAGGAGCCATAACTCTTCAGTCTTCAAAATTCGTTCACCAACAATAACCAGCAAATATACACTTCCAAAGAGCATTAAATCACTTTGGAACTTATCCTGAATAACTCCTCTTTGATATAGCATCAATCAGCAATGAATTTTGATATTGGTATCATCATTCCTTATCCCATCGAAGTAAGTTATAACCGAAGTTAGTTTTGGCATGAATAAGTACCGATAGTATTTGTTTTGCCGAAGGAATCATCTCATGACTTAAGGATTGATCAGTAGTCTCAGATGCTCCTGCATCAGGACTTAAGGATTGATCAGTAGTCTCGGATGCTCCCGCATCATTCTCCCCGGGTTGTTTGAGATTTGTCCTCAAATCTAACAAGTCATCATCGTCCAAGTATGGAGAAAGATCACCTACATTAAAAGTTGCTAAAACTCCATATTCTCCAGGAAGATCAATCTTGTAAGTATTTTCGCCAATTCTCTCGAGAACTTCAAATGGATCACGCTCGGGCATAAGCTTATTCTTCCGCTGAGAAGGAAATCTTTCCTTCCTTAAATGTAACCACACAAGATCACCTGGTTGGAAATGAGTCTTCCTCCGATGTTTATTAGCTTTCTTCCTATAAGACTCGTTAGCCTTCTCGATCTTACTTCGAATCTGCTCATGGAGTTTTTTTATTGATTCAACTCGCTCTTTGCCATCAAAGTTCACTTGTGAATTGGATGGAATAGGAATTAAACCAATCGGTGTGAGCGGATTGATTCCATACACAATTTCGAAGGGTGATCGACCAGTAGTATAACTCGGCGATCGATTATAAGCGAACTCAGCATGTGCAAGCTTCAAATCCTAATCTTTTAGGGATTTACTAACCATTCCTCGAAGTAACGTAGTGAGAGTGCGATTGGTTACCTCCGTTTGGCCATCGGTTTGAGGATGACAAGTGGTGCTGAATAGAAGTCTGGTTCCAAGCATTCTCCATAAGGTCTTCTAGAAATAACTTAAAAATTTAAAATCACGATCAGATACAATGGTCTTTGGTACTCTATGAAGGCGAATGATCTCCTTGAAATAAAGATCAGCCACATGAGATGCATCATCCGTCTTGTGGCATGGAATAAAATGGGCCATTTTAGAAAACCGATCAACAACCACCATAATGACATCTTTTCCCCTCTGAGTTCTTGGAAGAGCCACAATAAAATCCATGCTCACATCTTCCCAAGGCTGTAATGGTACTGGAAGGGGAGTATACAGCCCTTGGTGGAAATGACTCTTTGCTCTTTGACAAGTTGCACACCTCAAGATGATAGCATGTACGTCTCCACTCATCTTTGGCCAATAAAAGTGCTCTTGAAGGATTTCAAGAGTTTTGTTCATGCCGAAGTGACCAGCCAGACCTCCACCATGTGCTTCTCGGATCAACAATTCTCTAAATGAACTCTTCGGCACACATAATCGATTTCCCTTGAAAAGAAAACCATTTTGGACAGAATATGTACCTTGAATTCCATGTTTGCAACTATCGATAATAGTAGAGAACTCCGGGTCTTCAGAATATAGTTCTTTCATGGATTGAAAACCAAGAATTCTAGAATCAAGAACAGCAAGCATAGAGTATCTTCTTGATAAAGCATCCGCAACAACATTAGTATGGCCAGGTTTATATTTCAAAACGAAAGAAAAGGATTGAAGAAATTCTACCCATTTGGCATGCCTTGAGTTGAGCTTGCGTTGGCCACTAATAAACTTCAAAGCCTCATGGTCAGAATGAAGTACAAACTGTTTAGGCCTTAAATAGTGACTCCAATGATCAAGAGCTCTCACAATGGCGTAGAACTCCTTATCATAAGTTGAGTAGTTCTTCTTCGAATCGGTTAACTTTTCGCTGAAATATGTCAATGGCCTTTATTCTTGAACAAGAACAGCTCCAATGCCAACTCCACTTGCATCACATTCAACTTCAAATACTCTATCAAAATTAGGAAGGGCAAGAACGGGGGACTCACATAGCTTTAGTTTGATGAGTTCAAAAGCGGCATGAGCAGCTCTTGTCCATTCAAAAGAACCCTTCTTCATGCATTCGGTGATAGGGGCCATAATTGTACTGAAGTTCTTCACAAAACGATGATAGAAAGAAGCAAGGCCATGAAAACTCCTTACATCGGTGATGGATTTGAACCGGCCAGGTTTTCATTGCATCCACTTTCAATTGATCAACGGAAATTCCATCTTTCAAACCACATATCCAAGGAATATAATGCTTTGGAAGAGAAGAACTCACACTTCTCCATTTTGGCATAAAGCTTCTGTTCTCTCAAGGCTTTAAAGACCTGTTTCAAATGAAAAATATGCTCCTCCTCGCTTTAACTATAAACAAGGATATCATCAAAATATACAACAACAAATCGACCAATGAAGGAACGAAGAACCTCGTTCATAAGCCTCATGAACGTACTTGGAGCATTAGAAAGTCCGAATGGCATAACCAACCATTCATATAAACCTCCCTTAGTCTTGAAAGCTGTTTTCCACTCATCTCCTTTCTGCATTCGGATCTGGTGATAGCCACTTCGCAAATCTATCTTCGAAAACACAGTAGAACTATATAATTCATCAAGCATATCATCAAGTCTAGGTATATGATACCTGTACTTAATAGTGATGTTGTTGATGGCTCGGCTATCGACACACATTCTGAATGTTCCATCCTTCTTTGGTACGAGTAGAGCCGGAACAGAACATGGGCTCATACTTTCTCGAACATATCCCTTGTCAATAAGTTCATTGACTTGTCTTTGCAATTCCTTTATTTCCTCCGGGTTGCATCTATATGCTGCTTTGTTTGGTAGAGGGGCAATGGGCAGCAAGTCAATTTGGTGCTCAATACCTCTTATTGGAGGTAATCCAGATGGCAATTCTTCGGGGAACACATCTGCAAAGTCTCTTAACAAGGAATGCATTTTCGGATGTATAGGTCTCTCTTTCTCACTCTTTTTCTCAACCATAAGCAAAGCAAATACATTTTTCTGTTTGGTAATGGCTTTCTTAACCTGTGTTTCACTCAAGAAGAGATTTTCCTTACTAGTATTTCCCTTCCCAGGTTGATTTCGATGTATCACGCTCGGTTTCAAAGATTCAAGAGTAATGCACTTTCGTTCCTTGTGAAAAGAGTATGTGTTTTTATGCCCATCATGTATAGCCTTTCTATCATATTGCCAAGGTCTACCTAACAACAAGTGACAAGCATCCATGGGAATAACATCGCATAAAACTTCATCTTGATAATTCTTCCCAATGGAAAATGATATAAGGGCTCGTTTGGTTACCTTCACATCACTTCCTTTGCTAAGCCACTGAAGTTTGTAAGGTTGAGGATGTTTTGATGTTGGTAGCTTCAGTTTTTCAATCATGGTTGTCGAGGCGACATTGGTGTAGCTTCCTCCATCGATAATCATCATACACACCTTCCCGTTAATAGTGCAACGGGTGTGGAAGATGTTCTCCCTTTGCTCATTCTCTTCGGAGATATCTCAAAGCATGTAATGCTCTCCGTATCACCAACAACTCACCATCATCAGCTTTTTCAACGATATTCTCGGATTCTTCAGCTTCAGAATCATTCTGGTCATGTTCATCGTTGGCCTCTTGAAGTTCCAAATCGATCTTCTCAATTTCTTGAAGAGTCATAACTCTCCGATTTGGACAATTAGCTTACAAATGCCCATAGCCATGATACTTAAAACACTTCCTTGTGTCACCATCAACTTTCTTGCTGGTTCCTTTGATGGGTTCCACCAACTTCTCTTTACCCTTAGCGTTCGACGAAACACCTTCATATTTGCTTGAGGAAGCACCCCTAAAGTAGGATGTCCCCTTCGAGGAGGTTCTGGAAGAAAACCTCTTGCTACTCTTTAGTTGTTTCTCAACCTTCATTGCTAGCTTACAAACATCTTCGAAGGACCAATAAGGCTGAAGTTCAACCAAATCAGCAATTTCCCGATTCATGCCACCAAGGAATCGAGCGATGGTTTGCTCGGGAACTTCTGGAACTTCGCATCTCATCATGAGTTGTTCGAACTCACGAATATATTCTTCAATACTCATCCCTTGTTGTCTTAGGGAATTCAACTTGAGAAACAGATCTTGCTTATAGGTATCGGGCAAGAACCTTTTCTTCATAAGTTTCTTGAGTTTATCCCAAGACTTGATTTGGCTTTTTTCTTCTCTAGCTCACGACGCTTTAAATTCTCCCACCATAGAGAAGCATATTTAGTGAGTTTCAGAACAGCGACCTTGCACCTCTTCTCATCCGAGTATGACTTGAAGTCAAAAACTCGTTCAATGGCAAGGAGCCAATCAACAAAGTTGTCAGGATTGAGACTACCCTCGAACTCAGGTGCATCTGCTTTAATCTCACGGTCATTCTCATGGTATCTTCTTCTTCTTCTCGAACTCGGTGCTCGGAAGCACTAGAGTTGCCTCCAATGGAATCGTAAATCATCATTAGAATTGTTATCTGAATCGATTCGTCATGGTGTCGCTGATCATTGGGGCGCTTTAAATTCTCCCACCATAGAGAAGCATATTTAGTGAGTTTCGAGCAATGACCTTGCACCTCTTCTCATCCGAGTATGACTTGAAGTCAAAAACTCGTTCAATGGCAAGGAGCCAATCAACAAAGTTGTCAGGATTGAGACTACCCTCGAACTCAGGTGCATCTGCTTTAATCTCACGGTCATTCTCATGGTATCTTCTTCTTCTTCTCCGAACTCGGTGCTCAGAAGCACTAGAGTTGCCTCCAATGGAATCAGAATCATCATTAGAATTGTTATGCGAATCTGATTCGTCATGGTGTCGCTGATCATTGGGACGCCTTGCTGGTTGCTCTTGTCTCTCCGGGTTCTCTAGGAGATTGAGAACTCGCTCCATTTGCTTTTGGAGATTCTCTATAGCATGATCTCGCCTTAGATCGTGCGCTTGCTCCAAAGTCAAGCCTCGTGGAACTTGTTCGTCACCCATGGTAAGTAGAAGATAACAACACAAAGGAATCACTCAAGATAAGTTCAACCTTGAGCTTTGATACCAACTTGATGCGTGCGTGGGCGAGTGACTCCGAACAGAAAATTTCAAGACTGTGCGATTTCGGGAAAATGGGCGTAACTTCCTCAATACAGGTCGGATTGACCCGATTCCAAAAGCCACCGATCAAGGACTCGTAGATCTACAACTTTTGTGTTTTGAGTTCCCACAAATGAGTTCTGTGGAGTGAGCGATTCTGGGAGGAAGTGGACGAGGCACTGTGTTTGTGGGGATGTAAATAACTCCAAGATATGGAAGGTTTATCACCTAAGCCTAGAGGCACAAGCCACCAGCCAAGGAAAAATGGATTGAGATAATTGCAGTTTACCACCAAGGCTTAAAGGAAATTCCACCGGCTAAGGATAAAGAACTGTTTGATTCACCACCAACGATGTTGGATAAAGAATCGAGATAAAATTCAACTCACAAGAGGAATTTTCATTCATTCAACCAGCCCCCTTACAAATGAGAATATGTCTCATTATATAGATATTAGACTCAGAAAACAACATGGGAACTACCCAAACATTAAGGACTAACAAGACTGAAAAAGCATTAAAGGTCTAGGAACTAAGGAATGCGATAAATGACATGGGGACTAGGAGCCTTAACTCTTCAGTCTTCAAAATTCGTTCACCAACAATAACCAGCAAATATCCACTTCCAAAGAGCATTAAATCACTTTGGAACTTATCCTGAATAACTCCTCTTTGATATAGCATCAATCAGCAACGAATTTTGATATTGGTATCATCATTCCTTATCCCATCGAAGTAAGTTGTAACCGAAGTTAGTTTTGGCATGAATAAGTACCGATAGTGTTTGTTTTGCCGAAGGAATCAGCTCATGACTTAAGGATTGATCAGTAGT
This sequence comes from Musa beccarii, assembly GCA_024322285.1. NCBI lineage: Eukaryota > Viridiplantae > Streptophyta > Magnoliopsida > Zingiberales > Musaceae > Musa > Musa beccarii. Next base: position 1,930,100 of record CM044397.1, on the reverse strand, counting down.
CTCGGATGCTCCCACATCAGGACTTAAGAATTGATCAGTAGTGTCGGATGCTCCCGCATCAATAACTGACAATGGGACCCAGTTCAACAACGCGAGATTTAAATCCTATTACCATTCGTATGGGATACAGTTGAAGTTCAGCTCGGTTGCCCACCTCCAAACCAATGGCTTTGCCGAGGTCACAAATCGGGCGATTCTCGAAGGGTTGAAGAAGAGGGTGGGCGAGGCACGAGGAGCATGGGTGGAAGAGCTCCCGAGCGTCCTGTGGGCATCCTAGACCACTCCAAAAATAGCCTCGGGAGAATCCTCGTTCAGCCTCGCATATGGAACCGAGGCCGTCCTCCGACCTGAGATTATGCTTCCGACCTTGCGGGTGGAAAACTTCGGTGAGGAAACTTCAGAACTCGAACTCCGGGCAGGACTCGACCTCCTCGATGAACGAACGACCGAGGCCCACCTTCGCGCTCTGGTACACAAGAAGGCGGTGGCCCGAATCTACAATCGGAAGGTTCAGTCACACAGAATCCAGGTCGGGGACCTAGTCCTCCGAAGAATTGATGTAAGCAATCCGACCCACACACGGGGAAACTATCCCCGAACTAGGAAGGCCCTTATCGAGTCAACGACATGGTCCGAGAAGGCACTTGCCACCTCACAACCCTGGACGGGAACCCTCTACCGAGGACTTGGCACGCGTCGAATTTGAGAAAGTTCTACCCCTGACCCTGACTGAAGTATTGCGAAAAGCCCTGAATGTAAGAAAATTGCCTTGCATTAATGTAAGAAAAATTTTTACATTATGCTCAGTCGGGCCTTACAAAACTTCGACTCGGCCCAACCAAAACCAAAAAGCAAAGCCCCGATCAAAAAACCTAACTTGGAGGTGCGTCCATCGGGCTATCGTCGAAGAGGACCTCCTCGGGCATGTCCATCGTCCTGTCCTCGGGGAAATCTACGAAGGGGTCAGCCTCTACCTCCAGATCCGGGTACCTGGCGCGGAAACGAGCAAGCGCCACCCGGTACCCGAACTCGTAAGTCGCCTACCCCGACCTCTGCAGGCCGAGCTCGAAACTAGGCGACTTCTTGTACTCTGCTATCACCCCTTTCGCTCGCTCCTCGACATCGCGATGCTCCCGCTACAATGCCTCCTCCGTAGCACAAGCCGTCGCCTCTGCGATGCGAGCCGACTCTTCAGCAGTGCGGGTTGCCGACCGCGAGGCCTCCATGCTCCGCGTGAGCCCGAGCAGCTCGTCATCCAATCTGCAGACCTGGTCGCGGCTGCTCCTTAGCTCCCCATTCAGTCGGTCAGCCACAGCTTCAGCAGCAGCCGCCCGCTCCTCGGCTGTGGTGACCGCTTCGGAACCCGGCCTGCCCCTCAACTCCTCCACCTCCGGATGCAACTCGGAATTAGAATCCACGAGGTGCCCGATCACCTGGCCCGCGTCATGCACTCGGTCAATCAGTGCGGTCGTGTAGTGGTGGCTCTACGGAAACTCGGGGATCTGGAGATGCTGAGTGAAATCTCGGAGACCGAAATCGGAGGGGACGATACTTACCCAGACCGTCGCTTTCATGGCCCGATCCATCAGTACGACTGAGGGTGAGCAATACAGCTGCTTCGCCAAGCCTGGGTGAAGCGACCCACGGGAAAACTCTAGCGCCACCGCGTCGTCGGCCCATATGTGGCTGTCGGCCTTAAGGAGGGCTAGCGGGTCCCGAAAGGTGCTCCCGGCACTGCCTCGGGCAGATCCGCCATCTCCAGAGCCCGGAACGGCTTACTCTTTCCCGAGGATCAGACCCGACACAGGTCCCTCATCGACTTAGGGCACTCTCCCCGCTTGGACGATGGCTCGTCCCTAGCAGAACCAACTTGGCTTTTCCCTTTCGAGCAAAGGACCCCCCCGGGTGAGCCGCTGCCCGTGCCGCGAGCCCTTTGCTCGCAGGCTTCACAAAGCGCCGCCCCCTCGGACGACTTCCGAATCAGCACTTTCGCCTTCGTCTTGGGGCGACCCTCTGCCACCTCCTCAGGACCTTGGCGCCCCTCAACCCCTTGTCGGGTTGAAGGCTCGGCACCGACCTATTCTGGGCCTTGGGAAGATCGCGTCGACATCGGAAGTCGGGGAATGCCCTTCAATGCATGGAAGTTCACCATATCTGCAAGCAAGTCACGAGTCGGTCAGTAACATGTAGAGATACAGCTAACTCTAAATGATAAATCTGACCATACCCCTACAAGCTAGGCTGAGCCCCGCATCGACCAACGATCCTTCGGTCATCCCTCTAATGGCTCAAGACGAAGACAGGACACTCCTTAGGCGCCCTACCCACTCGATCTCTTCATTAGAGAGGAAGGGGGGAACGTTGTTGATCGCTCAGGAAGTCCACACTAAGCACAATCCCCATTCCCTGCGATGGCTTACAAAGAAGTGGTGCGCCTTCCAACCCTTGTTGTTGGAGGGAGCGCCGCTGATCCTGAAACCGCCCCGGGCGATCAGGTAATACCCGCCCCGACCCTTGCAAAGCCGGAAGCACGCTAAGAACAGCGTCTGAGTCGGCTCAATTCTCGCCCCCTTGTCACGCACTTAGCTGGAATTGCCTAAGTGGTGAGGCACCCTTGCGGCAAACACAGACTTAGCTCGGGTTGTCTATGTCGAGAAGCACCCTTGCGCCCACTTCAATCAGACTTAATTGGAATTGCCTAAGTCTTGAGGCGCCCTTGCGACATACTCGTCCGTAAAGGGTCAGTCGAGCTGCAACCTCGTGCAGGTCCCATAGGACCTATAAAAAGAGAAGTTGATTAGTTGTTGGAACGAGCGACGGACAAATCCCGACGTCTCACGAAGAGGGAAGTTTTACAAGCAATTGAGTGAGCACTTGGAGTGCAAGAAAGCAGAGAAAGAAAGGAGGAAAACAAGGACTTTAGAAGAGTGAATGAGTAGCTACAAGTCCGCAAAAAACTACTCCCCAAGTACCGGGCGCGAAGGCAAGTTTCCATCAAGTTGATGTGCAAACTTGTGAAAGTGTTCAACGCCCAACACTATACTGAAGACCCATCCAGCCATGTGCCACCCAGGGGGTTCTAGGGTGCTGAGATGGCTGACAAAATTTGGGTGGCTGTGGGCTGCAGAAATCAGCCCGCGACACATGAAAACGGAGCTGTTTTGGGGTTTTTGGGCAAATGCAGCGAGCGATCATTTTGTAGCATTGCGAGCTGCTGTTTCTTATATTTTTACAAGGAAAACACACCAAAACATGGCAAAACAAGCTACTAAGGATATGTACATGCATGGGCAAGCAACAAACGGAATGTTGAACAAAGTTGCTGCGAGTGTGCGATGACCGTTCGTAACATTCTCCCCCACTTAAGCTGTCGACGCCCTCGTTGACACTCTTTGGTAGGTTTTGATGGCTGTTTCTTCATGTCGAAGGGTATCTTCTGACTCTTAACTCACTTCGGTTCTAGGAAGCTTCCGCCACTTCACCAAGTATTCAATCTGCTCAGCTCCATTGGGTAGCTCTGTCTTGCGATCCACAAAAATGGCCTCAACTCGCTTCTCATAGGAGGCTCTAGTGGGAGGTTGTTGAGTTGAAATGCCTCGGGAAGCATTTTACGAATCGGAGTAGTAGGCATTTAAGTTGCTGGCATGGAAAACATTATGAATCTTGAGCCACGTCGGCAGTTGCAACTTGTAGGAGACGTTGCCCACCCTACTGAAAATTGGGAAGGGTCCATTATACTTGCGCACTAATCCTTTGTGTACCTTATTTCTAAAGAATTGGAGTGATGCTGGTTGGAGCTTTACCAGCACCAAATCACCGACTTTGTATTCCTGTGGTCGCCTTCCCAAGTCTGCCCACTTCTTCATCTTTCTGGCAGCCTTCTCCAAGTAGGATCATGCAATATCTGTATTTCGATGCCATTCTTTTGTCAAGTGATATACGGACGGACTACTCCCTGTATACCCAATAGCCAAAGTGTGAGGAGTCGACGGTTGTTGTCCTATGATGATCTCAAAGGGGTTCTTGTTGGATGCAGAGCTCCGCTGCAGGTTGTAAGAGAATTGAGCTATGTCCAACAGCTTCACCCAATCTCGTTGGTTAGCACTCACGTAGTGCCGAAGATATTGCTCTAGGAGCGAGTTTATTCTCTCAGTTTGGCCATCCGTCTGGGAGTGGAGGCTTGTGGAGAAGTATAGCTTTGACCCCAACAATTTGAATAGTTCGGTCCAGAACCGTCCCAGAAACCGAGCATCTTGATCACTTATGATATTGTGCGGGACTCCCCAATACTTCACCACATTCTTCATCATTAGCTTCATCGCTTCCTCTGTGGAACAATGTAGGGGTGCAGCAATGAAGGTTGCATACTTCGAAAATCGATCGACCACAACAAGTATCGATCCGAGTCCTCCTACTGCCAACAAGCTTGATATGAAGTCCAGAGAAATGCTCTCCCATGGCCTTTCTGTTACGAGCAACGGCTCTAAGAGTCTTACCGACTTTCGTTGCTTCGCCTTATCTTGTTGACAAGTTAGGCACGTTCGAACATATTCCTCCACGTCCGTCCCCATCTTCGGCCAATAAAAGGCTCTCTCCACGAGAGCCAATGTTCGGTGAATGCCCGGATGTCCTACCCAAAGGGAATCGTGATACTCCTTCAAGAGTTCACGCCTCGAATTGTCCACTCGAGGGACATAAACTCTATTCCCTTTGGTATAAACGAGTCCCTCCTAGACCCAAAATCATCGTGCCTTGCCTTCTTGGATCAATTGCATCAAGGTTACTGCTTGGGGATCACTGTACAGTCTATCCTTGATCCGAGAAAGGAAGTTGGAGTGCAACTGACTTGCTTGGCCTCCGCCCTCCAATTGCATAGCATTCACACGCTCCACTTTCCAGCTCAACGCATCGGCTACGATATTTACTTTGTCGGGCTTGTTCTCCATTACCATATCAAATTCCGCCAGGAAGTCCTGCCATCGTGCTTGCTTTGGAGAGAGTTTCTTCTGAGTCTGAAGGTAATTCAAAGCGATGTTGTCTGTCCTCAGCACAAATCGCGATCCGAGAAGGTAGTGTCGCCACACTCGTAGACAGTGGATTACCACTGTCATCTCCTTCTCGTGCACTGGATACCGTCGCTCAGTCTCATTGAGCTTGTGGCTTTCGTAGGCCACTGGGTGGCCCTCCTGCATGAGTACTCCCCCAATAGCGAAGTCTGAAGTGTTAAGTCCAGAGTGGCACTAAGAGGGGGGTGAATTAGTGCAGCGGATTAAAGTGAATAAAGCTTAAAAACCGATTCCGGAGATTTTTTTAAGAACTTGATTCAGCGAAAGAGACTTTAACTTAAAAATATTCAGGTAAATAAACTTGGAAGTAGGGAGAAGAAATCCGATCAGTTTGCATCTTAAGTAATTTATAATGCAGAATTTAAGTACTCACACAGCAAGTAAACGCAGCGATGTATAGTGGTTCGGTCAAATGACCTACGTCCACTCTTGAAGCCTCCTCCAATGAGGCTCCCAACTTCCACTACCAAGTCTCTTGAAGGGGAAGGACCAAACACCCATTTATAGCCTTTTACAAGAGGTTCCATCTCTTTACAGGATTTTTACAAGTAGAAGAAAGAGATGAACACTTAAGCAATTGAGAGTAGGAATTTGCTATAGCTTAGACTCAAATCTAACACTGCAAAAGGTCTCCCAACCAGCTAGAAGTAAAGGGGTATTTATAGAGCTTTTTAGATTCAAAAATCCCGCTCAAAAAAAATCTTGTCCAAAATTTCGGACTGTAGGCGGTACTACCGCCTGACACACCTTTGCGTGTGTCAGTGTGCTGGCGGTACTACCGCTTGGCACTGGCGGTACTACCGCCTGACACAAGTGGTTGCAACCACCTGTCAGCGATACCACGCTTGCTCAAGGGGCGATACTACCGCCTGACATAGGTGGTTGCAACCACCTGGGTCCGGCGGTGCTACCGCCTGGGTCCAGTGGTGCTACCGCCTGCCTTGGGCGGTTCTATCGCCTGGGTCCGGCGGTGCTACCGCTTGCCTGGGTCAGAAACTGTATGGGCCTTACCTTCGGCCCAATACAGCCCATTAAAGGCCCAATAGGCCCAATCCAGGTCTAGACAGGATTAACACCTAGTCTATACCCTAATTAACTGCTAACTATGAACTTCTAAAGCCAAATTAAACCAACACCATCAAGTTATCTTCCGAAGAGCTTTCCGGTGATCTTCCGATGGACTTCCGACACTCCCTCGGATTCCTTCCAGCGGACTCCCAGCAGGCTCCTAGATTCTATGGCGAGTTCAACGAGTCTTTGGCACCCTTCCGAACCTTCACGATTATCTCTACGAACCTCCGACGATCTTTCCGACGAACTTCCGAAACCTTCGGCAAGTCCCCGATTTCATCTCGGTTGGCTCCGGCAGCACTTCCGATGATCCTTCGGACTTCTGGTGGACTCTTGAACTTCCAGCAACTTGATTCTGGTAATTTGCTCCATCATATTTAATCCTGCACATAAACAAACAAACACTCTACTTCGATCTAGACAGTTATTACAACACGAATTGACATTCAGTTGCGAAGCACGTCATTGGTCGGTGCTTTGTCCGATCCTTCGGCACATCGTCCTCTTTTGCGGTCTATTGCCCAATCGACGGATGACCTCTGCAACCCCGATATCCTTGGCGCAACATGCATCTTGGCCCGATGCCCAACGTACGAAGCCTTCAGCCGATTATCGATCGAACCTCCGGCTCGACATCCAATATCCAAACGTGATCACCCGACGCAACGTCAATTCCTCTAGTCTCAACTGTCTAATCCTGATCGATAGTAGACCTGCGTAACTCAAAACGCAGTTAAACAATAAACCACAATCAATTAGTTTCATCATCAAAAATATGAGATTCAACAATCTCTCCCTTTTTGATGATGACAACTAATTGATGACTAACGGAGTTAACCATAACTCCCCGGAGTTTTAACCCAAACTCCCCCTATCGATATGCCATTGATAGAACACTTGGATTATCCCAAATCCAAGCAACATTCATTATAATGTTAAGAGAATCAATCAAACCATCATGCAAATATATAAAATACTCAATCAGCATCCCATTGCATGAACTCATCAATCTACACTTCTCCCCCTTTGTCATCAACAAAAAGGAGAAATAATATTTTGCAAGTTTTTAAAAGTTATGGTTCAGGTTTTAAATCATACTAGCTAGATTTTCATTAACATTCAATCACGGTAAGTTTATCATCATATGTAAGATAGCACTTGTTGTGATGATGATAATTCAACACTTGCTTCTTGTGCTAGTTTGCACTTTGCTTTTCTTGAGATTGCAAGGTAGCAATTTTGTTATTGTCAAGATAGCAAGTTCCTTTATGGCTAGCAAGATATCAAAATGAATATTGACATTAATGCTTCAATCATCAAAATTTTGAAGTCATGAATACGAATTAACCATTTAAGAAAAAATAAATCATGATACCAATTGTTGATAAGCAAGCAAGCATTCTTTACAATACACAAGCTAGCTCTCTTTCAATTTTTTGCAACCAAGTTTTTCTTTCGCAAGCTATCAAATTTTTGTTTGCAATGAGCTAACAATTTTGTAAAATTTATAGTATTCTTAAACATGCAAGCTGACAAGTTAAAAAAAAAACTTTGTAATTTCTAGCTAGCTATGTTTGCCACTTTCTCTTGTGATATCCAAGCTAGCATGCTAATTTCCCCTTTGTCATTGTCGAAAAGGAGAGAAGAATTAATACTTCAAATAAGATGTTCTTTTTCAACAAGATCAAGGTCAAGATTCATGAGGTAATTAATAGCAAAACATGCTACTTGAAGCATCCTCATCAAAATCGCATTTTAAGGAAAATTCCAAGCATCAAGATCATGATTTTCAAACATATATATTTTAACATCAATTTCCAATTCATGATAAGGAAGAATAAATCAATAATTCAATCAAGTGATGAATTCCAAAAGACATCTTAAGCTGTCAAAATCTTTTTAGAAAGATATTTCAAAAGGATATATTGCAATCGTAAATATCGATAGGTGATTCATTTAAGTGCAAAACCACTTTATTATCACATCATCAATTTTCTAAAGATTCAAAATGACAAATAGATTACCAATTTCATGATTCATTTGGTAGCAAATAGCAAAGAGAACAATTTGTTTGATGCATAAGAAATCTCAATAAGATAATATTTCATAAGAAATTTCAAGAATCAAGTAATAATCATATTTCTTGAAAATTCTCAAGCCAAGAGGTCAAAAGAAGGTTCATGATTCGGTTGAAACAAAATCTCATTCTATTTTATAAAATGAATCATCAAAATCATTCACAAGAAAAAAAAAACTTTAATCTCAATAAGATAGAGAAGAAACTTTTTCTTTTGAGTAATTCATTTTGTCTAAGCGTGCATTTATCTTTTCATGCCAAATCAAATATTCAAAACCAAAAGACAAACTTAATTATCAAGACAAAAATATAATACATTATGAGATTCAATTTATCATGATAATGTGTTTCTATTTTAAGTTGTTTGTTTCAAACAAGTGTGCTCATGTTTCAAAAGATGAGTGCCAAATTTTAAAACCAAACATGAGTTTGTCATCAAGATATGATATCATAAAGTCATTAAACATGATAACAACCTTTTAACATTTTCATTGTATCAATGATGATTTCATAAGGTATATTCAAATATTTTCATGAAAGCCATCATCTTATAAATTCAAAATATAAGTTTTATCATTAAACCAGTCATGATCAAATGCATTAAAATCTTTCATTCGAAAATTTTAATAAGAGCAACATAAATTGATTACATGTGTGTATGTATCAACATTTCAAAGCAAGACATAAGTTTCGTCATAAAAACCATTAAGACCAAACACATCACAAATAAAACATCATGAATAAAATATTTTTATCTTTTGTGTTTTATTTTATGTGGTTGATCTTATATAAGCATGTTCAAATTTTCATGTAAAAACAAAGTCATCAATATGCTTGTTTCTATCTTTTAATCATATTTAGTGTGCAAGCATTATCTTGAAACATGCTATTAAATTTTTATGTCAAACATCATGCATCTTGTTTGAAATCAAAAACAATGTAAAATCATCAAGATTCATGAACTTATCATGATCATATACTTTCCTTTTTTTATGTGTTTCATTTGTTTCATATAGGTATACATCATCTAAAAATTTCATCATAAAAATATTTAGGAGCCATTAATCCAAGATAGAGATTTTCAAATTGTAAGCATGATACTATAAAATTATCATTAAACATTTTCAAGAATAACATGTAGTTGATATACAATCATTGTTACAAATCATTCAATCATCATTCATAATATTGCATACACCATTCAAAAATTTTACTTTTCAAAAATACTAGAAGGAAAAGCATAGTATAATTTTTAAAATCTTTTTTTTTAAATTTCCAAAAACACAAGAGAAGCATGACAAAAAAAAACTACTAACTAAGTTAAGCATTCATGGAAAGCATCATGTAATTTCAAAATAATTCAAGGGAGTTAAGTTACTTACCTTGTTGTCGAAAACCGTCAAAGCGTAGTTCGTTTCCTCTTTACTTGATTCTTCTTGGCGATTCTTCCTCTTCTTCTTTGGTGGTCTCTTCCTCCATTTAAGTTCATTGTTATTTTTAGATTCTTGTTTAATGAACTCATTAAGATTCATTAACAGTTTAAAGTCCTCTTCATTGTCCTCATCACTTGAGTCATCACTCAAGTGGCATTTCATAGTTCGAAGTTCCAAAACATTCTTGTTCTTTAGAAGGTGGTCCAAGTGTTCTTCGGGTTCAATACGTTCCAAAAGTATCATTTCGTAGGTCATTAATGACCCGATTAATTCTTCTAATGGAAAAACATTTAAGTTTTTTGTCTCTTATATTGCGGTTATTTTAGGATCTCACCTTTTTGGAAGGGATCTTAAGATCTTGCTTACGAGATCAAAATTCGAAAAAGATTTACCAAGAACTCTTAGACTATTGACGACATCCATGAAACGGGTGTACATGTTGCATATAGTCTCGCTTGGTTGCATTCGAAAAACCTCAAAATCGTGCATCAAAATATTAACTTTTGAGTTTTTGACTCTACTCGTTCCTTCGTGTGTGACTTCAAGTTTGTGCCAAATTTCAAAAGCCGTTTCGCACGTTGAAATATGATTAAACTCGATTTTATCAAGAGCACAAAATAAGACATTCATAGCCTTAGCATTTAAAGAAAAATATTTCTTCTCCAAATCCGACCATTTGTTCGTCGGTTTAGAGGGAAGTTGAAAATGGTTTTCAATAACACTCCATAAATCCAAATTCAAAGAAATCAAGAAAACTCTCATTCGAGTTTTCTAATTAAGTGTAGTCCGATCCGTTAAACAATGGTGGACGAAAAATCGAAAAGCCCTCTTGAAAGCCATTGAGAGCCATTTCTCACGGGTGTAAATCCGAAATAAGAAAAATCGGGCTCTGATACCAACTGTTAGGTCCAGAGTGGCACTAAGAGGGGGGGGTGAATTAGTGCAGTGGATTAAAGTGAATAAAGCTTGAAAACCGATTCCGAAGATTTGCTTAAGAACTTGATTTAGCGAAAGAGACTTTAACTTGAAAATATTCAGGTAAATGAACTTAGAAGTATGGAGAAGAAATCCGATCAGTTTGCAGCTTAAGTAATTTACGATGCAGAATTTAAGTACTCACACAGCAAGTAAACGCAGCGATGTATAGTGGTTCGATCAAATGACCTACGTCCACTCTTGAAGCCACCTCCAATGAGGCTCCCAACTTCCACTACCAAGTCTCTTGAAGGGGAAGGACCAAACACCCCTTTACAGCCTTTTATAAGAGGTTCCCTCTCTTTACAGAATTTTTACAAGTAGAAGAAAGAGGTGAACACTTGAGCAATTGAGAGCAGGAATTTGCTATAGCTTAGACTCAAATCTAACACTGCAAAAAGTCTCCCAACCAGCTAGAAGTAAAGGGGTATTTATAGAGCTTTTTGGATTTAAAAATCCCGCTCAAAAAAAGTCTTATCCGAAATTTCAGATCAGAGGCGGTACTACCGCTGGCATCAAGTGTATTACTCTTGCTACATAGGTGGTTGCAACCCCCTGTCAGGCGGTGTCAGGCACCGCCTGCCTGGGGTGGTACTACTGCCCGGCATTCAGTCAACAAGCGGTGCTACCGCCTACCTGGGTCGGAAATTGTATGGGCCTTACCTTCGGCCTAATACAGCTCATTAAAGGCCCAATAGGCCCAATCCAGGTCTAGACAGGATTAACACCTAGTCTATACCCTAATTAAGTGCTAACTATGAACTTCTAAAGCCAAATTAAATCGACACCATCAAGTTATCTTCCGAAGAGCTTTCCGGTGATCTTCCGGCGGACTTCCGACACTCCCTCGGATTCCTTCCGGCGGACTCCCAGCAGGCTCCCAGATTCTATGGCGAGTTCAACGAGTCTTTGGCACCCTTCCGAACCTTCACGGTTATCTCCACGAACCTCCGACGATCTTTCCGACAAACTTCCGAAACCTTCGGCAAGTCCCCGATTTCATCTCGGTTGGCTCCGGTAGCACTTCCGATGATCCTTCGGACTTCTGGTGGACTCTTGAACTTCTAGCAACTTGACTCCGGTAATTTGCTTTATCATAGTTAATCCTACACATAAACAAACAAATACTCTACTTCGATCTAGACAGTTATTACAACACGAATTGACATTCAGTTGCCCGACACGTCATTGGTCGGTGCTTCGTCCGATCCTTCGACACATCGTCCTCTTTTGCGGTCCATTGCCCAATCGGCGGATGACCTCCACAACCCTGATATTCTTGGCGCAACATGCATCTTGGTCCGATGCCCGACATACGAAGCCTTTAGCCAATTGTCGATCAAACCTTCGGCTCGACATCCAATATCCAAACGTAATCATCCGACGCAACGTCAATTCCTCTAGTGTCAACTATCTAATCCTGATCGATAATAGACCTGCGTAACTCAAAACACAGTTAAACAATAAACCCCAATCAATTAGTTTCATCATCAAAATCTGAGATTCAACATGAATCATCTATATGGACTTCGAAAGGCTTCCCATAGTCTGGCAATTCGAGCATCGATTCTTTCAAAATAGTAGCCTTTAGGTCTTGGAATGCCGCTTCACACTTGTCGGACTATCTCCAAGGCTGCTCCTTTTTCAGCAACTCCGTCAGTGGAGCTGTGCGCTTCGAATACCCCGTTATGAAGCGCTGATAGTAGTTCACAAAACCAAGGAAGGATCTAAGCTCTGGCACCTTCTTTGGAGTATTCCATTCTGCCACAGCTTGCACCTTTGACTTGTCCATTCGAATGGAACCATTATCAATTCGATGCCCCAAGAATAAGATCTCCGTCTGAGCAAAGTAGCACTTTTCTCTTTTCATGAACAAAGTATTCTCCTTGAGAACTTTGAAGATTGTTCGTAGGTGCTCAATATGCTCCTCAAGTGTTCGGCTATAGACGACGATATCGTCCAAGTAGACGACCATAAACTTGTCCAAATACTCCTTGAAAAGCTTGTTCATAAGAGTGCAGAATGTGGCTGGAGTGTTGGTTAAGCCGAAAGGCATCACCAAGAACTCAAACGCTCCATACCTGGTCACACAAGTAGTCTTCGCTTCATCACCTTCAGCAATACGCACCTGCCAATATCCTGACCGAAGGTCGAGTTTGGAGAAATATTTTGCTTTGCCCAGTTGGTCGAACAAGTCCGCAATGAGCGGGATAGGATACTTATTCTTCACGGTCACCTTGTTAAGGGCTCGATAATCGATGTATAGTCAGAGACTCCCATCTTGTTTCTTCTGAAAGAGAATTGGAGCTTCGAATGGTGCTTTGGAACTACAGATAAGACCACCGCTTAGCAGTTCATCTAACTGCTTTCTGAGCTCTACCAACTCAAGAGGGGGCATGCGGTATGGTGGTCTCGCTGGAGGCTTCACTCTCGGCTCTAGCTCAATAAGATGATCCACGCCTCTACGTGGTGGCAGAGTTTTTGGCAACTCAGGTGGCATAACATCTGTGAACTCCTTCAGAACGTTTGCCATCGCAACAGGTTCTTTAATGGCCTCCCTATTGAGCGTTTCCAGCTTTACTGCCGCCACAAAGGTTAACTCTCCTTTGCGTACACCTTTCTTCAATTGCACCGTCGATAGTTGTTAGGGATCCTAGGTTCCTCTCCGAGAGACGGGAACCACACAAGGGTTGTCACCTCCCATCAGACATACGGAGTCTAGGAATGGCATCGACACCAACTTTGCTACGTGCATGAACTTCATTCTAAGAATCACTTGGAAGTCATCCAATGGCACCGCCATCATGTTTGTGCGCCCGCTCCATGATCCGAACTTGATGGAGACTCCCTTTGCTAGCCCAGAGATTCGCTTGGCCTCTGAGTTGACCGCCTTCATTCGACTTGGGTTCTTCTCCAAGATTAGCCCCCACCGCTTTGCTTCTCGGTCGGCGATAAAGTTGTAGGTAGCACCCGTGTCCACCATTGCTTGGGTGGTTTGGCCGTTGAGTCTGATATTTACATACATCAGCTCACTGCTTTCTGCTTTTTGTTGCTTCGACTTCAGGTTCTCTCCCACTTGACCCCGCAATGCATTCAACAAACGCATCACACCCATTCGGGGTCCTTGCGACTTCTCATCGTCGCTACCCGATTCGGAGCTACTCGAACTAAGAGTAACTGCCTTGCCCTTATCTGGCTTGGGGGGGTTGATGGATGCCGACAAGGCATTGAGTGCCTGCTTTTGTGGGCACTCTCACACCCTGTGTGGCCCTCCGCACATGAAACATCTATGAGGTCTTGAGGCCCTGCCGTTTGAGTTCGGCCCCTTATGGAAATTCTTATTCCTTTGCTCGCCCCCAGGTTCCTTCCCAGGAGGATGCTTTGGATGGCAATTTCCTGTAGACTGTTTCTTCTTCCTCGGGTCCTCTGAAGAAACGAAGTCGGTGATGAAGTTCCATTGATCAGTGACATTCCATTGATGAAGTTCCTGTTGAGCCCATGGCTTCAGGCCATCAAGAAAGCTAAATAACTTATCTTTTTCAGACATGTCCTGAATGTCCAGCATCAGTGCAGAAAATTACTTTACATAGTCCCGAATGGAAGTCGTTTGGTGGAGTTGTCTCAACTTCCTCCTTGCTACGAACTCAGTGTTCTTGGGCAGGAATTGAGTTCTCAACTCACGCTTCAAGTCATCCCATGTGTCCACTCGGCACCAACCTTGTTGAATCTCTTCCCACCGGGTTCTCCACTAAAGCTTTGCATCTCCGTTCAGATACATAGTTGCTATCCAAACTTTGGTGTCCTCAGAGTCTGGCCTCATAGCTCGGAAGTACTATTCCATATCAAACAGAAAATTCTCAAGCTCCTTCGCATCTCTTGCACCCCCATAACAATGTGGGTCGGGCGCCCTGAAGCTTTGTGTCGGCGCAACGCGGGTGTTGCTTCCCATCGTATTCAACGCCCTTGTGAGCATTGCTATTCTGGAAGTGAGTTCCGTCACCATCTCTTGTAAATGTTGCACGGAGTCCTTGGTGTCATCCGTCAGTCGGTCGACTAGAGCTTCAACCTTGTCGATCTGGAATTCAGCTTCTTCTTGCGAGCTCTCTATGCCAAGAAGCCTACTTTGGCCTTGGTAAAGTTCATCCAAGCTCGCTTCAAGAACATCCAAGCGGGTTTTCGCCACTGTGATCCTCTCTCTGTGGCTCTTTTTCCCGGTTGGCGCTCCAGATTGCACCTCCTCCGCTCGTGGCGAGCAGCCAACTTCTCGCTCATCACGCTCGCTGCCCCGCTCCTCATGAGCGGCTCCAGCAGTGAGAGAGCGAGTTTGCACATGCAGCCCTCTTGCGGCTGCTTGGGGCAACATTCCGGCTTGCCCCATTTTGCTCGATTCACCACGTTGTTTCGCCATGGCGAGATTGCGAAGTTTCTTTGCTACTTGCTTGAATTGCTTGCCTGCTCTGATACCACAATGTCACGCACTTAGCTAGAATTGCCTAAGTGGTGAGGCACATTTGCGGCAAACACAGACTTAGCTCGGGTTGTCTAGGTCGAGAAGCACCCTTGCGCCCACTTCGATCAGACTTAGCTGGAATTGCTTAAGTCTTGAGGTGCCCTTGCGACATACGCATCCGCAAAGGGTCAGCTGAGCTGCAACCTCGTTCAAGTCCCGTAGGACCTGTAAAAAGAGAAGTTGATTAGTTGTTGGAACGAGCGACGGACAAGTCCCGACGTCTCGCGAAGAGGGAAGCTTTACAAGCAATTGAGCGAGCACTTGGAGTGCAAGAAAGCAGAGAAAGAGAGGAGGAAAATAAGGACTTTAGAAGGGTGACTGAGCAACTGCAAGTCCGCAAACAACTACTCCCCAAGTGCTGAGCGCGAAGGCAAGTTTCCATCAAGTTGACGTGCAAACTTGTGAAAGTGTTCAACGCCCGACACTATACTGAAGACCCATCCAGCCATGTGTCACCCAGAGGGGTTCCAGGGTGCTGAGATGGCTGACAAAATTTGGGTGGTTGCGGGCTACAGAAATCAGCTCACGGCACATGAAAACGGAGCTGTTTTGGGGTTTTTGGGCAGATGCAGTGAGCGATCGTTCTGCAGCACTGTGAGCTACTGTTTCTTACATTTTTACAAGGAAAACACACCAAAACATGGCAAAACAGGCTGCCAAGGATATGTACCCGACAAACGGAACGTTGAACGAAGTTGCTGCGAGTGTGCGACGACCGTTCGTGATACCCTGGCACTCTCCTAGGAAGACCACCAAGTAGCACCACGAGTTGGGCACCATTTGCGACGGCGAGATCCCCCACCCTCGGAGACACTCCACGATCACCGGGTGTAGTGGGAACCGTAGCCCTGCCTCGAGGGCATCTAGAGTGAGCCCGAACCCATCTGGAAAGGGGTCATAAGGACGTTGCCCGGGAGATGGAGCGTGCAGCCCGTATTACCTCGGGATACTATATCAGTCCCGGACGAGACCTAGCAATTCTTCGGTCATGACCGAATCGACATCATGCCAGGCCCACATGACTTGAAGGGTCGCAAGCGCCTTCGAATCCATTTACGGTGACCCGCCCAACGACGAACTTAGGACCTCTACCCTAGACCCTCCCGAAGTTGACTCAACGGCCTCGAGATTTGACCGACTCGACGAAGAAGAAGACATCCTAACCTTGGAAACAGACCGAAGAAAGAGGGAATGAGAGGACAACCAAAGAAGATCACAATGACAACACCTCACAACAGGAAATTTATAAGGAAGCAGTGGCCGATCAGGGCGACGTTTGGGCTCCCCGAGGTAGGGAATAATGACAGCATTTACCAAAGACCGCCTCGATTAATGCACCCATCCGATCGAGGCTCTCGCCTAGCGCGCCAACTACAATCGTCACCCGGCGTGCATGCCCCCCTAGTTTCCCACTAATGGGATGGCACATGAGCCCCCCTACGGAGGCACGTGGTGTCACCATCGGCAGTGCGTCTGCTGCTAGAAAATGCCTACAAAAGTCAAGTACCGGTGCATCCTCGCACCAGTCCATTTGTGCCCGAGTTCACCAGTTCGGGCACCAATCCATCTGTGCCTGAGTTCAACAGCTCGGGCACCAGTCCATTTGTGCCCGAGTTCACCAGCTCGGGCACAAATCTAGTCATGCCCGAGTTCACCCACTCGAGCACCAGTCCATTCGTGCCCGAGTTCACCAACCCAAGCACCGATCTCTTCATGCCCGAGTTCAATAGCTTGGGCACCAGTCCATTTATGCCCGAGTTCACTAGCTCGGGCACCAATCCAATCATGCTAGAGTTCACCCGCTCGGGCACCGGTCCATTCGTGCCCGAGTTCACCAACCCGGGCATCGATCTCTTCATGCCCGAGTTCGACAGCTCGGGCACCAGCCCATCTATGCCCGAGTTCACCAGCTCGGTCACCAGTCCATCTATGCCCGAGTTCACCAGCTCGGGCACCAGTCCATCTGTGCCCGAGTTCACCAGCTCGAGCACCAGTCCATTTGTGCCCGAGTTCACCAGCTCGGGCACCAATCCAATCGCGCTCGAGTTCACCTGCTTATGCACCGATCCATTCGTGCCCGAGTTCATCAACCCGGGCACCGGTCTCTTCATGCCCGAGTTCGCCAGCTCGGTCACCAGTCCATCTGTGCCCGAGTTTACCAGCTCGAGCACCAGTCCATTTGTGCTCGAGTTCACCAGCTCGATCACCAGTCCAACTGTGCCCGAGTTCACCAGCTCGATCACCAGTCCAACTGTGCCCAAGTTCACCAGCTAAGTCACCAGTCCATATGTGCCCGAGTTCACCAGCTCGGGCACTAGTCCATCTATACCCGAGTTCACTAGCTCGAGCACCAGTCCATTTGTGCCCGAGTTCACCGGCTCGGGCACCAATCTAGTCATGCCCGAGTTCACCCACTCGAGCACCGGTCCATTCGTGCCCGAGTTCACCAACCCGGGCACCGGTCTCTTCATGCCCGAGTTCGCCAGCTCGGTCACCAGTCCACCCGTGCCCGTCGTCTTGGGCACCATCCCATCTGCGCTCGAGCTCACTAACTCGGACATCAGGTCACTCCAATCCACCACCTCGAGCGCTCTGGCCCAGCCATCCATGCAGCCCCTCGATGCATCATTCCATCCTGTCATCACCGACACGAGGGCAATAGCGCCGTGAAGCGACCCCCTAACCCCAGCAGCACAAGTGACACGGTCGGAGAAATAAGTCAGACATGCCCCGAGCTCCTCCTCGAGGACCCCAGGACACGCCTTGTTTGGGAGGGGGGGAGTGATAGGGGAAATCCCGGGATCACCTACGACAGCAGACACGTCAACATAAAGTAATCCTACATATGTCGCCACGTCACACCCTTCGTCTCGGGTTGGATGAGATGGAACCCGCAGACAACCATCCCCGAAATCCCGGGATAGCGACGCATGGAGTAGGCCACCTCCGAGAACCCGGAGTGGCACTGCGCAGCCCTGAGATCCCGAAACGACAACGTGCGGCGCCGATCTACTCAGTGCTACCCGGTACGACCTCACTGGCATCCGGGCCAAGGTACGCCTTGAGACGTGCCTATATAACCCCCGCCCAGCTTTAGGGCGAGGGGGATGGTCTACTAACTTGAGCGTCGAAGTGGCCACGTGAGGAGAATCCCGACCCAGACCTATTTTCAGGAAGTTGAGTCCTAGGCGTGAGGAGGGCCGATTGAGCAGGAGGCGACAACCGAACACCCCTGGACATCGGAGACTGAACAAGGCCAGGCCGACACGTCACTCGGTGGCCGCTTCCGTTCCGTAACAGGAATTATTGCGTTAACTTTCTATATACGCAGCTACTACTTATTGGATGTAATCTAATCAGTTGGTGGGCTATCATTAAACCCAAATCTGAATAGGGATTGTTAAGGGATCAAAGATCTCTAACTAGTTAAGAGAATTATTGTTGCTAAAAAATTACCACCTCTTTTTAAAAGAGAGAACACCTTGTGGGTCAGTATATGATTTTTTTTCTTTTTGGTTCCTTAAAAAGTATATTTCCGTGTCTTGGCATTGGAAAAATATTTTGAACTCTTTCATATCATCGAAATGCTTGTCGCAACCACAAAAGTCAAAGTGAGATCTCTATGATGCAAGATATTGGCTCTGACCAGTGAGGAAATGACTCCAATTCACCCGTCTTAGGAGGGTGGAGATCACTGGATGCGGCAAGAGCTGCTATGACTACAATGCAATATACCACTATCTAGTATTTGTATGACTACAATGTACTGGATCATTTACTTGTCAGACAGTGTTGCTATCATAATGGTGCAACGACCGAAGCCTAATTTGTGCCACATGTTATCAATTGATACTGTTCATTCCGAGGTACAGATAATTCCAAGTGCTAAAAGATGGTATTGTTGGATCTTTTAATATGGTAGGTATCCTTCTGTACCAATTGCCAGCTCCAACATGTACTTGGACACATTTGTTTCACTGCTCTCCCTGGTGATGGTTATCTTCTGCTTCTGATGAATGTAGCTTTGTTGCTAGGGGTGTAATCATTGTGAAGTTGCAGTTGCTAGAAAAGGGATCGGCAAGGATCATGCCGAGTGGTCGCCTGCTGCAACTGTTACATTTATGTATGAACCTCAAATACACATAAACAAAGATCTGATGGAAAAATTGACACTTGAAGAGGAGAAGATGGGTGGCGAGCAGCCCTACAAAAGCCTTTGGCATCGATCCTGATACTCAACAGGTTAGTTTTCTTGTTAATTCCTGAAATTTTACTTCATTCTGGAATCGTCTTGGAATTCAACACAGTTGAGTTCCAGTTCGTTCTTGTCATCCATGCGGACCAGGCTTTTATGGATCTTAAGTTGGCCTGGAGCTGAGGAGCACACTCCTCCAGTGTGGTAGTAGGGATCCTTTCTCTAAAGCCACTCATGAGTTGACGAAAGAATGCATTTTCTGCTTTGAAAATTATTTAGTAGAAACCATACGAACAATGCATCTTTTCAGTTGATCTTGTGCAACACCATCACACGGATTTGGTTTCTGGACAACCGCATGCTGAATGGGGTTCTGAAATCTAGCAATCCGATCGCTGCCGGAATTTCATTTTTTTTTTTTTTTTCTCTGGTTGACCTGATCGGGAAAATATTATTAACATTATCAGAACAGGTTTTGTCATTAAACCTCAGCAACTTCTTTGCTTCCCTTGCTCCTCTAGTGCTAATGTTTTTCTCTCCACGGATGGTTACATAATAATGTGATGAATCAGAGGTTTCTTTCACTAACTTTCGATTTCCATGAGTTGCAGACTTCTGAAGGTGAACTTGTGGATTCTAATCCTTATAGAGCTCATCAAAATCACCATTGTGTCTGTTTGATTACAAGTTCATCTGAAGCCCTATCCAGATCGTTCTTCATCTGTTGGTATTGTTCTTCTCCTTTGTAGACTGAGACTTCATAGCTGAAGTGCCAATGGTGAAGTAAAAGGCTTCAGACGGTTTCTCTAAAATGTAGGCAGCCATAAATTATGTCAGGCCGCCTACGCTGTGAAGTTATTAAGACCTTCTAATTTGAGTTTTGCATGCCAGGTGGTGATTATTGATCCTGAGGCACAAGAAAGCAGAGGCAATGGGGAAACCGGGGCTTGTCGAGATCTACGCCAAAGAAGACGGCTTCATATTCACCGTGGAATCGACAGGTGCCATCGAGGCTTCCCAGCTGGCCATCAATGCACTCGATGTCCCGAAGCAGAAGAAGCTGGATGCAGTGCGGCGGCAAGATGAGGAATCCGACACGAAAGAACTTACCTCGCGCCTTGGGAATGTATGATTCCGGCTGGTGGATCTCGATACATTTCCTCGGACATGCACGCGTGTAGTATTGTTGTCCTAAACCTGTGAGGTAATAGCAGTCGAATGAATGTTCTGTTTACATTATTCGCATGATTAATATTTTGATCGCACTCCCTCCTAAAACTAGAACAAGATCGTCGACTCCCGTCACTCTGTTCGAAGCCCCTCGCGTTGCCACGTTTGTGAGGCTTGCTGCGGGTGTGGCGTTCTGTCCAAACCTTGCATCTCAATCATAGCGAAGAATCTATTGCTTGTTTGTCAGCCAAGAATTCAAAATGCTCGTGTTCGTTGTACAGCGCAATCATGTCTTCCCCATGAATCACGCAACGCATGCAAATGGCCCCAACCGCATTCAGAAACCTCCATATACGAAGCGGCCCGGCGCAACCTCCACGGCGGTGGGCCCGTCCCTGTCCTCTCTCCCTCTCTCAACCGTCTCTTTCGACCACATGCATGGCAGCCAACTCAGCGCTCTTCAAGGCTCAACACATCCACTCATCATGAGAGAGAGAGATGGCAGCTGTTACTAAAGTCGAGGGGCATCAGTGCGTCCTGATGGAACTCACGCAAGGCCTATGACTAGCTGACTCACGAACAGTGTACGCGGGACAACTGACGAAGACGACTCGCCTGCTGCTGCTGCTCCGCAAGATGGCTCAAACAGCCTCTTCTGCGTGCATTATTGCCATTGACTGAGCGAGGTTTCCTCGTCGCCTGGCAGTAGCTATTAATCTCCGCCGAAATGGGACACCGGTGCTCAAAACCCGTGAACTGCATCACCCACCCCGGAATTCCTTCCCCACGAAATTGGCTTACCGCCACTTGACAGATCCAACACCTCGTCTAAGAACGCAACACGTCGAGCTTGGCAACCTTGTAGCATGCAGAAGCAGCCTACAGCTTGCCGGTTTCTTTATCTTCACTTTCTTCCGCGTAATGAACTCGAGTCGTCCTCAGAAGGGGAAGGAGCGAGGAGGAGGTGGGAGGAGGAGGACCGGGTCAAAAGCGGGAGTTCGGCCACCGTATGATTCGTGTGGGCCGCACAGCGTGAGCTTTTGCTGCCGCTTCCGTGGGACAAAAAGAAACCCACCATGGAAAGAAGACACAGTGCAGCGTAAAGAAAGCTGGAAGTGCTGCCTCCCTCTCGACTCACAGCTTCCAACCCCCAACCCCAAGTTCCCTCCCTTCAATCCCCACCTAACTCCGTCTTCTTCTTTCTCTTCCTTGCTCGGGCTGGTCCCTCTTCCCTGCTTGTTTCCTATGGGTACCGTACGAAGAGCTTTCACTGTTCCGCAATCATGCATGTGGAAGACCACGCCATTAAGAGATCTCAACCACTGCATGCATGCAACTCCGGTCACACTAACTCCATCATTAACACCGATAGGATTGGAATTATGAAAGCAGGGGAGGTTGCACTCGAGTCTCCACACCCCCCTTCTCCGTTAACGCCGGATCACGAGTGCCACAGTTCTACACGCTAACTAATGATAGAAGAAAAGATGGCTAAGGTGTACGCCACGTTGTCCACGTACCGCACATTGCAGCAGCAGTCCCTGGTCAACGAGTCAACGTCACAAATCGAGATGATAGGTTGGTGTTTGCGTGGAACGCATCCATTGATTACACTTCTATGGTCGATTACATTAAAAAGGAGTGATGAATGAGGAACAAGAGAAGCAGCTTTTTTCCGCTAATTGAATGCTACCACACTTTTGAGCTTGTAAGGTGGGTAGTACTGTCAGGCCATGGTGGGTTGTTGGTCGTAACACAGCCACTGAAACCCAGTAAAGACTGTGGTCCCAAATCCGCCACATAATTGTGACAGCCAAAGGATGATCTGCGCAGATTCCAAGAACAAAAGACTGCATGCATGCATTTTGTGGTCTCGTGACGCTGCAAATCACGACTGCTACCGCCCAACATGCATATATATATTTCACACATTTAATGATTTCGAATGCGTAGAGTAATCATCCGTATTTGGATGCTTTGTTTGTGTTGGTGGACTTCTGCCGCGTCCAGTCCTCGTTGAGAGCTAAAGAAAAGAAGAGGGCTGTGTTGGAGGAGGACGCAGTCGGAGTCCTTCCCTCCTCTCCATTTCCTTTTCTATCATTATGAGCTGTATGAATGGCGTCGAAGCTAAGATATGCCGCAAAAGAAGGGCGATTTGTGCCTCGGAGCAAGCGATGATGAGAAGCAGAGGCGGAAAAGGTCGAGCAAAGCATCACATGGAGGACGACTAAATGCGCATCCTTTGGCAAATCGAGGCCGCCTAAAGGACTTCATTTTCTGGTTAGATTAAGCGGTGGACTGAAAAAAGTCCATGGCGAGACTTTGAGAGTTGGGGCATCAGTATCCTCTCATTAAGGTCAAAGCCTACAAAAGCGCAGGCAAATCCTCCCATTAATTAAAGTTCTTGTGCTCTCCTAAACTCCTTTTTGTTTTCCCTCCATACATCCTTGCCTCTCTCCCAAACGTTGGGTGAACAGGAATGAGCAGTGAGAGCTGGAGAGTGCAAACACTCGGACAGACAAGTGGTCGAAGCTATTGCTGTGGGTCATTAAATATGCCTCCTTTTCCTGTACCAACCGGTGATGAAGAACGTCTAACGAGAAAGAGAACACGAGTTCTTACAGGGGAGGAAGGATGATGAGCGAGCGATGTGATGAGCACTGATAGGACAAGAAGTTGCTTGACGCACGCGCCGTAGCAAAAGAGTAACAGAGGTGCTGAGATATCTTCTCTATATAATTTAAAGACGAAAAGAACAATGCCATCCATCTCTGCTTCTTTCTCCCTGTTATACGCTCGTCGTCGAGATCTCCTCCTTGACCCACGACCAGACTTGCTCACAGGAGATGGGAGCCACTGGCGTAACGGCGGAGATGGAAGGCAGTCTGCTTCTTCTAAGATCATTAGGCGTAACCTCGACTGGTAATGCTTAAGATTGAAACAGGACCGGCACCTTCGTCGCTAACTCCCTGTTCCCCAAAGGACTCGTCGATGCTGCTGCCATGGAGTCTCTTGAAAGGAGGAACCTCGGGTGAGGACGGCGCAGACGAAGGCCACGTTGCCCATGAGTCGCACGAGCTCCCGCAGCTGAAGCAGGAACCGATCACCCCACTGGGACTAGGCGGCGATGAGCAGTGGCAGAAAGCGGAAGAGGATTGCTTGCGCTTGTGGCCGATGACCCCGGTGCCCATCGATTCCAGAATTAGCCGATGGCATTCGCCGAGTGTGTCCTGTGGAAGTGACTTGCCCATCAGCACCGTACAGTACGATAGCGAAACAGAGCCAAGGAAGAAAGGGACAAAAAGATCCAACCTTTGGGGCGTTGAGGAGGGAAATGAGGTGGCGGGTCCCTGGAGACTCCGCCGCTGTGCCGCTTCCGTCGCCGGACTCCGTCGCTTGGAGGAGTGCCGCCGCTGCCCACGCCGATGCCGGATAGCCAACCCATCTCCAATCTTCGATAAATAAACCAATAATTTAAGGAAATGGTAGCGAAAAAATCGAAACTTTGACAGAAAGGCCACGTTTTGATAACTCACCAGCTATTACGGAGAGAAGAGCCGCTTCGCACCTCCTCACCAACCGCCGGGTGCGGGCGGCAATGCCGGCGGGGGCGGAGCCAGTATTGGCGCTGTTATCCTTCGAACAGAGCCGGGGAAGGAGGTGGTCGATGAAAGAGAGAGGCGTGACTGGATTCATCCTCCAGCCGAGGGCGGCGAGCACCAGGAACTCCATCCGCCTGATGGTCTTGGGCTCGAACAGGAATCCGCCCTCCTCCGCCACCGCCTGCACCGGCGCAGGCACCTGGAGGTCAAGCAGGAGAGGGACGTGGGTCTCCTCCACTTTCGCCGCCAACGAAAGGCACGCCACGGCCGCAAGCCGCCCCATCCACGGCTTGTCGTCCTGGAGCCGGAGCAGCCTGCCGCCGGCAGCACGAGAGAGGAAGCACCGGTCGAGGTAGTTCACAGCGAGCAGCGCCGTGAGAGCGGAGAAGTCGTGGGTCGCGGCGGTGCGCGTGACCCACTCAACCGCCTCCTTTCTCGCCGACCGGAGGTAGGGGCCGCCGCCGTCGAGAACGAGTTCAGGCAGGGCTTCCGCTTCTTTCGCCGCGAGAGAACAGAGCACCTCCGCCCACTCCTCCTCGGTCTCTCCCTCCGCCGCGGAGAGGACGTGGCGCTCCGTCTCCCGGTCCTCGAGCAGCGGCAGCGTCGGTTCCACTCGCTCTTCATCTTCTTCCAACTCCAAGCTCTCTTCTCGGCAGTAGAGGAGATCGAGGAGCGATAAAAGAGCCATTTTTCCCTTCTTCAACCCGCTGGAAGAAGAGCCGTTGCGCTTTGTTCATTACACTAAGCAAAACAGTATAAAGACGGTGGCAGGATGCCGAGAAGCAGAGAGAAGAAGAAGAGAGTTAGTGCTCCTCTTCTCCATTCTTCTCCGGCTCTGTTCTCCTCTTTTACCCTCGTGTTCTCCACGCTCGCTGCTATCGTCTTGGCTTCTTCTTCTTTCTTCTGCAGCAGTGGCAAACGAAAGGGAGGGGCAGAGAGGGTCTAATCGATGGAGCGTTGGCGTTTCACGACGCCATCACCGGCCTTTTTATTATCGATATGTGTAGAGTGATCTTTCGTCGTCCTTCATTTCTTTCATCCTTTATCACTGTCACGACATATATATATATATAAGTCATTTACTTTCTTGATTTATAGATATATCTTTATGATTAATCCACTTTAAATATTTAATGCATAAGATATAATACTCAAATATACGTATGTACATAATCAAAAAATGTATCATATAATATTAAAATCCGGAGGGGATAGATGTCATGAGAGTGTTTGGAATCACAGGTTTAATTTTGTGTTTTTGACATCGAGAACAGAAATCTTTGTTTCCAAACCTTTTTTATTCGCGTGGGACGAAAACAAGGCGTTGAAGCCGCACAACATAAGTAACCGTTGCCGCTATTGGCTGAGAACATCGATTTGCTTTTCGTAGTTAATGCTGATGGTTTAATACACACGTCAATTCGATACGTGCCGCTGCGTATTTAATAGTCTTACCCGATATAAGCAACGGGGCATTTAATTCAATGCAATTCTGCATCGTTGCATCGTGTTCTCTGACATTATCAGCGGTAATCCTGAAGAAAGAGGTGCGAAGTGATCGACGCAGGAGGTTAAGGGAAGCCATGAATGAGACGACAAGGTTGGGGGGCACCCGTACCTCTCCCCCACTCCCAAGAATCCAAATACTTAACATGAATCGGCAAGTTTGTCTTGTACCGCGGGCAACCCACATTTATTGTGACATTGCGTTGGTTTCCAAGTTTCAAGAATCGCTTTGAATGCGCTATCGTACCTCTCGAATGGCCTTCGTGACGAGGTAGGCATTCCAGAGATCGATCGATCGATCGATCGATCAACACAAGACGAGTTCGGACGCCAATTGTTTTATGGATGAGGAACATTTTACAAGGCGGGTTGATCGCGATGTGCGAAGTCTCTGACAGGCGAACCGCGATTGACACTGCATTAGTCCGCGGAGTTGGGCCTGTACTCGGTGATCAGCAGAAGCAGCCACCCACAGAAAAGCTACAAAGCCTCCCAAACATCAGCTTCAAAGAAAACGATGGGGCTGCTCTTTTCGGCTCAAAGACTGCGAGTCAGCGTAGCAGCAGCAGCCCGTCTCACGAAAACTGTGCCATGCTTCTGATGGGCAACGCTTCTCTGTGCGTTGCCACTGGAGACAGCAGAGGAAGAAGGACAACTCGAGTTACCATGTTCCTTTACTCTTCTTCCCTCTTCTTCTCCCGCCACCCATGGTCTCTCTCTCTCTCTCTCCCCCTCCTGGTTGATCCTCTTTTGAAAAGAAAAGATGAACAGTCGACTTGATACGATTGCAGTAGTCCTGTCCAAGTCTTCATCAAATATCTACTTTCTGCCACGCCTTAAAAAACTCTTAATTACTTTATTAATCAAGATAATGAACAGAGAAAGGACGGTGAAACCTATTCCTCTTGACACAAATACATGCAGAAAAAAATTGTACGCCCTGCCGAGGAACAAATTAAAAGGCCAACATTTATCTTGGGAAATTGCAGAATGGGAGGATGCCCAAAGATTATATGCGAGAGCTGCATCAGTTAACAGCAGGCAAATAGGTAGACCTTTTGTTACCATGAATGCTGCTGGATGAACCCGAAACAATGCATCTTGAATCAGGTTCGATGTCCACTACGAGTTCCACCTTGACTCGATTTATAGAATAAGCATCTTCTGGTCGACATCTGTAGAATATGAGCACCACCATGAGCTGGACCATTATCAGGGATTTGCGACATCAGCTTTGCGTGTAAGAATGAAGCTCCGACGAATCTAGTAATATCGACAAATTAGATCTGTTGCCGCCACTGATAAAGTATGAGCTCGGATGCTGTACACAGTTTGAAACTTGTGACTCCTGGTGAAGCTACTTCCACGGCGTTTACGTTTCTGATGGGGGATAAATTGTGAGTTTAAAAATCTCCATGTGAAGGATGATACTCTTGAGCGGTTCTTTACATGTTGTTACGGCGTAGAAATAATGCATCGGTGAATACCTCTTGCTGGAATTACTTTTCCTGCAGGTCAGATACTCTTGTGTCCGCATGTGGTTCGCGTTTCTTTTTGCTGCGGGAGCTGCGTTTAGACCTGGAAGATCTACCCTTCTTTGAAACACGTTTTTCAACAAGACTCTTGTCATTTGCCATCTGTTTGAATGGAAGGTCAGGAGGTGCCTCAGGCCATGGAGTTCGCTTTGCGGGAACCACAATTTCCAGAGGAGGATCTATCACCCATCTGCAGACAAGAAAAATCCTATGAGCCAACAAGAAAGGAAAACTTACCGATACGGAAACATAATCTGATTATCCGAGTAATTTCTTTGCAAACTTTCGATCAAATTTCATGTGAAATCTCTATGAGAAACCAAATTCCATTCATTAGAGCAAATAATTCGTGCAGTTCTTTACACCAGCCAACTATTATGCATACATGGATGGACCCAAATATCTAATTCCTTTAGAGACTCGTACTCCAACAGAATTGACAGTGCAGCATTCTAGTAACTCAGTTTTCTAGTTCTTACACGAGTCGTCAGATACGCAACTACCAGTGACACTCTTCAGCTTTAAATCAACCACAAGCCTCCAAGCAAAAGAGAACAACAGACAATTCATTTTCATCACCAGACATCTGAATCTTTTGCCAGGACTTTAACCATATCGCGGCTTCCTAATTGTACTCCAAAAATTACCGACCTTATGTTCATCAACTTGATACTCAGTGGAAATCAAGATTGATTAAAAGTCCACTATACAGGGCAATCAAATGATCATGGTGAGGATGAAAATGCATCGGTTTGAAAAATGTACACTCTTGTATAAATTGACAGGTTGAAAAGTTATTTGAGGTGGAGACGAACACGATCAGACTCGTCTACTTGCTGGCTAAAGAAAAGAGATGTTGCAAGGAAAACATGAGACTTCTTTATGTTTCTGATCCCTTCATCCAACAAAACGAGAATCATTTGACAACTTCTAAAGTCTCAAGTATGTTCAGGATTTGGTGGTTGGTTTCCCCTAAGGATGCTAGGCTACACTCGAGTTGGCTCTGGATAAGATCTGCAAAATCTAATCATTCAATGCGGACTCAGCTCAAAGTGAATCTAAATCACCAGGGCCCTTACAGTTAAGAGTCCATGATGAATCATGATTAACTACCTTCATCTATTTTCAGTTTCCAGACCTTCAATACATACTTGCTGTATTTAGTCCCTCTTCTTAGAATTGCAGAGAACAAATTGGCAAATGGAAAAGGGTAATATAAATCAAATAAACATAGAGAGCCATTCTGCAAACAGCATTTGTAATCTTAAATCATATGGGAAGAGAAACTTATGATAATAAAAACTGCGAATGATGCATGAAGTACTATTGAAACTAGAGGAGACGAAGCATGGAAAATTGCTGTTCAATATATCTCCTTCCGCAAACGCCGTTAGCTGCAAGAAGCCTCATTATCTAAGGGATAGTACATAAGCACATGACATACACATTGTACAATTTTTTTAGTTTGCCCGAAAATGCAATCAGCTTCTGTTTTGCTCAAGAGCTTCAGTAAAATTAGCCACAAATCTAGTAGCCGAGAACTTGAGCTAATTTATGAAATCTGAAGAGATGATTATAAATACGTCAGATGTTTAGCTTGGAACGAAATTCTTTCTGCATCATCAGGCTAGGAATTGTTGCCACACTAGCTAACTGAAAATTTGGCACAATTATGAAGTGGAAATTTGCAATGCCAAACCTGTATCTGGATTGGGATGTGATGACAGCATACGGATATTATTATCTAGAAGCTAAGCATCTGCCTGAATCAGAACATGCCTTTTACGAGGAACCCATATCAACAAGAAACCAGATAACAGCATCACTCGGATGGGATTCGTGAGACTAACCTTGCAGGAAACTTGCTATCATAGCGTGCTTCGGCCCGAAGCCACCACAGAAGAACCTTCTTCCCGCAATTGCCAATTGGCTCCACGGATGATGCATCCTTCAACATATCCAGCGGGCTCTGCACTTCCTCCCCGCTAGTTCCCACCTCTTCTAGATCTCGAACCCAGTCGGGCTTCCCCTCTGCCTCCTTCCACAGCAATCTCGAGTTCATTACAAACCCAGCCCACTCGAGTTTCGTTGGCACTACCGTCATCCCATCGCCCACAGTGGTGGCGGCTTTTTTGGCGGATGGCAGAGAATCGAAGGTGTGCCAACCGATCAGTTGGCCCGAGGAGTTGCATGCCGGGCCTTGGATCGGCAATGGTGAATTCTTCTCTGTCTCCCTCTCCTGCCTCCGCGACGTTGTCTGAGGAGCGGCGGGATGTGCCAGAATTCCCACCGATAGCGCACCCATCCACTCCACCATCTGAATCTCGTCGAAGAGCTCCATGCTGTGGATGTTGCTGTCGTCGGCGAACACGACGATCCCGTCCAACCGCCGCTCCCTGATCACTCTGCTCGCAGAATACATGATGGGTCACGAGAAAAGTCTAGTGTTTGTTCAGGGAAAGGAAACCGTGGGAGCGCGTAAAGGCCAAACCCGAGGGCGTGGAGGCGCATCCGGGCCTCGAAGCGGTGGCGGTCATTCCAGAGCACGGGCATCTTCTCGTTGAAGGCGAGGTGGATGACGGGGAGGCGCGAGCGGGCGAGCAGGGCGGAGGTCTCGTTGGAGACGCCGCCGGCCTCGACGACGAGCCATGTGAGGGGGTGCGGGACGAGCATGAGGGAGTGGGCGAGGCCAGTGAGGTGGAGGGCCTGGAAGGTGCGGGCGTAGGTCGGGGTGACGACGAGGATGGGGCGGGACTCCTTGACGCCGTACTGGAGACGCTGCTCCTGCTGCACGCGGCTCAGGATCTCGTGGGCCCGCGCCACCTCGGCGGGGTCCGGGTGCGGCAACGGACGCACGCGTATGCCGTGACGGCCGGCGACGACGCGGCTAGAAGCGGCGGCGGTGGGAGGAGGGGGAGGGAGTTCGGGCGGCGGCGGTGAGGGGAGGACAGCGGCTGGAGGCTGGCGGAGGAGGTGTAGATGGTGGCGGTGGAGGTGGAGGGTGGAGGAGGGAGGGGCGGGGGAGAAGAGGAGGAGGAAGAGCAATCTTGAAAACCGGAACCCGGCAGCAGCGGAGAGGAGGCAGCAGAGTACGTGGACGGCGGGCGAGAAGAATACGCTCAGGGGCTTGAGGGGAGCGCCGTCCCCGGCCACGGCGCCACCCCCGCCATCGAGTGCGGTGGCGGCGGTGGGGAGCGTCCGAAAGGCAGTGGCGTTGCATGCCCGGCGGTTCGGGTGCTGCACCTCCGGCTGCTTCATCCTCCGGCCTCCAAGATCGGTATCCGCTCTCTAATTTGCTCCGCCCGTCCGTTAGCTCGACAGCTACATATAAATGTATTGTAATCGACCGCAAAGCACAAGTAAATGTGTTGTTTTTGAATCGAAAGGAAGGAAGGCCTGGCCGGGTAGCACAAGAGACGAAAGCGTGTGAGCGAAGTGGGGCCCGGACAGGGAGGCAATGAGGGAACGGGTGTTTGGCTCTGGCCACCCGCTCGGAGGCCTGCTCCTTTTGTTGGCGTGCTAATCACAACCCATGAGTGGGGTGGAGGTGCCCAACATCAACCGGGCATGAGATTACGCCCCTGCCCTCGTTGTCTCGGGCGAGTTCCTCCTATTATTTGTCTAAATATGTCCAAGTATTTTTGCCCATAAAATAAAGAAAAGAGCCCCTCACGGTGGCTACTTGTTTTTATCAAACGCATAATTAAGATGGGGGAGAACATTGGGTGCATTAAATTGCGGCATCACCACACACTATTGTACCGTCAATTTGACATTGTCATAACCACCACCACCAGAGTAGTTCATGTGTTTCATCACTTCCACCGTCCGAAAGCTGCAGGTCAAAATAATTATTTTGTAGTCACCTTCGAGTTACTATCTCGGCTTGACTAATTGCACGGGATGGTCGCGATCGATTTGAGATCGACTCCTTCTAGTCCACCTCGCTGTAGAAAAACGCATGCTTTCACCCAGCTTTCTAAACACGAGGTATTCACACTCGTATACAAACAAGTCAAAAAAATTAGCACTAGCATGATGATTTTGATTAGGTCTGCCTCTATGCAGCATCGTCGCGACCAATGGGAGGCAATCATCACCAACCTCGTGAGTGGATTATTATTTCCGGTGACATTACCCCACTACCTAAAACAACCACGATCGCTGCTCAATCTATTCCGATCATTTGTAGCACCGACGCGACCCAAACGACATGTAAAAGTGGTCGCTCACGTTTCCAATTTCTTTTTAGTATGTGCATATGTAGTCGGTAAAGTCATGCAAACGATCACGATTAACGCGGACTTGATCTTGACGCTAACCACCTCTCTCGAGCATAACTTGACAATTAGCTGGCTTTGATTCAGATCGTGGCATTTGAATGTCCCGCGGCTGCCTCTCGAGGCATTAAACTTTGCATCACCAGAAAAAAATGGTCGAGTGCGCACCAAACTAGCCCTTGCCATAACGTGCAATCATCCCATTGCGTCACGCAATTGGCCACACTTTGCCATTGTCACGATTTCATGGCACATGCATTCTTCTCCAGTGTTCGGCCGGGAGAGTCTGCAATCAATAATGCATTAGCTAATGTACCAGCGGGATCACGCTTCCGTCGAACAAGCGTTTCTGTTGGAGTCAAAGGATCCCAATCGAAAGCTGTGGGGGTGGCTCGCCCATCGCATCGCGATGCCGACATTTGAACCACGATTGAACTCGATCTGATGTGGCTGGACGTGGCCTCCCCGAGATTCGGGCTTCGCGTGGTACAAAGGGCCCATTATCTATCCGATTTGCTTAACCCGGGTTAATATGCGCATAAATGTGGCAAATTAAGCTGATTAGTCGTCTAGTGTGGGGTTCGATTTTGAATTGCCCAAAATTAAGGTTGCATAAAATCCATTTAATGGTGTGGTGGCCAATTAGCAGCCACCTTTATAGACTGAAAATATTAAACTCCCGATCGGTTTCGTTCAGTCACCAACACAATCGTGGTTTGATCGATCGTGTCGAATGAGTTGGTTGTGATCGAGCCGAACGACACCGTTTCTATTCGGTTCGAGTCGGACTCCGTGCGCTCTTTCGTCCCTCATCGCCTGGCCTCGCCAGGGTTTCAAGTTGTATAAAAGAAGGCATCCTTCGGCACGAGTCGGACTCGCATTTATCGCATGCTCTTTCGTCCCTCGTCGCGTCGCCAGGGTTTAAGTTCTATTAAAAGGAAGCATCCTTGTTGGCCCTCTCTTTGGGCGCTCGAACTCCGCCAAGAAGCAAGAAAGTGCGCGAGGGCGAGCCATGGACGACGGCGACGATCCTTTCGCCTCCGGCGCGGTGGACCTCGACATGGCCCTCGATCTCGACCACTCCCGCGGCCCCGGTCGGCGGCCGCAGCGGCCCGCCCGCTTCCAGCCCAAGGTTAAGGGCAAGATCAAGGCCGAGCCCTCGGCCGACCCGGAACCCCCTCGCCAGCCTCCTCCAGTCCCAGACCCTGTCAAGAAGCAGGAGGCGGAGGGCGACCCCGCCACGAGTTCGGTTTCGTCCGCACCTGACGTGGACGCCGTGGCGACTGAAGCGATGGACGTTGACGAGGAGGATGAGGATTCCGTGGTTCGTGAGATTGGCGTCTTCTTTACCCCGGCTCCTCTCGACGAGGATACCTCTGTAAGTGCCACTCTATCGTTCTTTATAATGAAATGCGATGTACGGTCTGAAAGTATTGTCGTTCTCAGTTTAGGGTTTGATGTATATGATGTAATTCTTGAATGATAAACCGCGGATACTGGCGGCTTAGTTCAGGGTTTGCTATTATTAGCTAATTCTTGAATCATTAGGTACGATAATGCCATCTTCTTGATGATGTAGCTCGGTCATTTAGGGTTTCTTAATTTTAAAGTAACTGCAACAGATTTAGGCATGGGTAAAGAAACATGTCAAGACCGGCTGATGATGCATGAGACGGTCCATATATCTTTTTTGTTTTTTGATAATGGGAACTCGTCGTGAATCTTGACTTACCCGCATCTGACCCAAGATTAAGGGATCGCCTAACCCTCTGCTTCTCCGGAATCTTGACTTTACCCGCATCTGGCCCAAGATCAAGGGCAAGTTCACGTGGCCCTCTGCTTCTCCTGCCCTCAACCCTGTCAAGAAGTAGGAGGTGGAAGGTGATCCCTTTTCGGGAGTCCCCTCCTCGACTTCAGTTTCTTTCACGCTTAATGTGGATGCCACGGTGAGCGAGGCAATGGGGGTTGATGATGATGGAGACATGGAGGATGCCATGGTTGGTGAGATTGGCATCTTCTTGACCTTACTCCCCTTGACAAGGATATATCTGTAGGAGCCATTTCAAATCTGGTATCGTCTTTATGGTGGAATTTGCTGTCAGGTTTCAAAGTATTATCATTCTTGGTTTAGGATTCGTTGTGTATTGAAGTAATCTTGAACCATAGGAATGGATGCTGTTGGCTTCTTGATACTATGATCTAGAGTCTTTTCGGGTTTTGTATTTTTTAAGTAATTAAAATGGGTTTGTTATTAGGAATGGGGAAGGAATCAGGTGAACAGCGGTTGATACTTGAGATGGTCGATATATCTCTTTTGTATGCTTTTGATGGTGACTTGTCGGGGACCTTGACTTGCTGCTTTAATTTAAGAGTGATGTAACTTGAAGATATCCAAAAGTGCACTAGTTATTCAGCCTAACTCCTTTCCTTAAGGTTAACTTGGGTATGATTTCTTCCTAATTGTACGAAGTGAACAGCATTGTGCTTTTTGGACTAGAAAGCCTTGAGTGATAAAAAGGGTCGTTCATGCAAACTGAAGAAAGATTGTCGGAATGTTTATATGAAGATAAATGACAAAGTTTGGTGCATCATTTGCCACCATCGAAGCTCAGCTGGACATGCATCTGGAATTTTGAGTTTATGATGTCATGCAATCTGTGCAAGTCTTTTTAGGTAAGCATATGGGTGTACTATTTCAATGTCACCGTGGTAATGTTCTGGATAAGTGAACACCTCAAAATGGATAATAACTACTGTTTCTTCCTATTAACTAGTTATTTTATAGGATCATATGAATATATTAATTTTTATATAAAAGAAATGTACCTTAAAGTTTTTACATCTCACTGATTTTGGAATGACTTCTTGTTTGACAGTAACCGAGTCTTTTTCTAACATCTTAAAATTTGTTATTAATTGATGCAAGGACTAAAAGGAAAATTTTCTTAAAACCTTAGACGGGCTTCAATGCTGGTGTATGCTGATTACTACATCAGAGATAATCTTCTTATGCTTCTAGGACAGTCTTGTAAAACATTCATGAGCAAGATATTACAATGAAGGACAAGGGAACAGATAGTCATAAAGCTAAGATAACCTATGTTATGATTTCATATCTTTGGATGGTTTTGATATCATCTTAAATGAATACAGCGTTCAGTTGTCTTGATTTCATCATCTTAATGATGTTTGTTTTTCTTTTTCAGCTTTATGTTATGCAATATGTACTTAGACCTTCTTGGCGGCCATATGAACTGAATGAAAGATGTGAAGAGGTAGATTTCTACTTTGTTAACATTTTCCCTGATGCATATGAAATGTATTTTATTTTCTTTGTTCTGGGTTTGTGATGCTATATGCATCTTTCAATGTTCTTATGTGGATTGCTTTTTGGAAAAATGTGACAGTCTCACTATCGACTGTTTCTGTTGTTTTCAGGTCCGAGTGAAGCCAAAAGAATCAAAAATTGAAGTAGATTTAAGTCTTGATGTTGATAGTGAAAATTATGACCAAGATGCAACGGAGCCCCTAAGGTTACAGAAGCAGGTATAGAATTATGTGACTGTGTACCTACTTCTTTTGCTCATTACTCACACAACTCACCATATATATTGCTGAAATGCATATAAACTCATGGCAAACTCTAGACTGGTATATTCTACAGAGACAATTTGCACTTCGACTTCTGGTTTTTTGTTTTAATCTTTTCATGTAGTATGTAGATGCATTAAAGTATTTACTAATATCTCTGTCTTTGATCTTAACTTGTTCAACTTTCTGTATTGAAGGTTAAGAATCTCTCTTCTCAACTTTTCATAACGGTATACCACAATATAATGTGAAAGTAGATGCATTTGGCCATAATCGATATCTTCTGTTTGATATCATTATATCAAATGCTTGTAGCTGTTAAGATGCAGGTTAAGTACTAGTGGTACATTGATAACCCCCAAGATGTGTTCTTGATGTCTGTGTTTACATTCACTTTAAACTTTTTATATTTTCTTGGGATAAGCATTTTTCTTATATGTGCCTAGAACTAATTTTGGTTGGTTGATTGATTGAGATAATTGAGTGAAGCGCCACCATGCTGAAGCCTGTTTTCTCTATATAACATCTCAATATTGATAGTGTCTGCAGAAGTTTAATCAACTGAAATGACCACTTGCTGGTATATTTGTACTAGTTCTCTCGTTTTGATTTGCGTAGT
Organism: Musa beccarii; assembly: GCA_024322285.1. Lineage (NCBI taxonomy): Eukaryota > Viridiplantae > Streptophyta > Magnoliopsida > Zingiberales > Musaceae > Musa > Musa beccarii. The sequence goes on along the minus strand of CM044397.1, from coordinate 1,894,470 downwards.
CAGCAGTCACCACCTCTATCTCTGCACAGTATTGGCAAGGCCTAGCCATACCAGTCACTGATTGGGATTGGGATGTGCCGAGGAACATGAACTCTTTGTGCACCTCTTTGTTTTTTCTACAATATTTTCTTCTTGATGTATGGCTCTGGGAACAATTGACATGCCAGCCACCGGTTGGCATTGGGGCATGCGACACAATGTGCATTCCCTGTGGACTTTTGGTGTTTTCTACTTGAGTACAATTGAGATGCCCTTTGTTGGTAACTTTTGACGTATATCATAATATTTCATGTTTCAAAGAATGCTATTACATCTCTAAGGTCATTCGTTGTATATTTATCCCAACTTTCATTGCACCATTAAGGTTGTTGCTGTGGAACTTTGTGCTGTCTCACATTGCTTCAGGTCTATTTCCATATTACGAATATAGTGATATCTGCAGGTTGTTAGATTTCCATTTGGACATTTTCTTTAATCCGTTTTTTTTTTCGTGAATTCTTTTCAGACAATGTCATCATCAATTGCACCTTTGGTAACTAGCTATGCTGTTGGGATTTTGAGAGGCGACCAGGTAAGTCCTATTGCTTTATTCACAGTGCAATTTTTTGTTCTATGTAGACGTATGATAAAACCCCATACTGTGTATTACATTTGTATTTTTCTTTAACAAAGTTCGAAAGTGAAAATTTGTATATGCCTCTTGATTTATTTGTTGTGCATGTGCTTTTTAGTAGGGGAGCATTTGGTTGCTTGCAACGGGAAATGACTGCAATTAGCAGTTGCATAAAGCAAATGTTACAAATAAAATTTGCAGGTGCAGCTATTTGGATGCCCACATGCATAGTTGATTTATTTAGTTGCTACTACGGAAAGAGAAGGTGAGGCTTACATGCAATGTGTGAGAGAGAGCGACATAGGAGGAGATAGTACTGAGAGGGAAGGGAGATCCAAATTTAATTTTGACTTGCAAACCAATCTACAAGTGTCAGAACTACAAGAGGGCATGCATAAATTTTTTTTAATTCCCAAGGGGGTGCTTATGGAATGATAATTTTGAGGGGCTAACTAGAAGTTTCAGAACTGGGGTATGTCAAACATAACCCCTCCATTATTCTTTCATCTAATCACTTCTTGTCATTCCTCTATGCTTTTCAATTGGATCATTGTTCTAAGTTAGGTGAGTTTGATTGTTTGTTTGTTTCTAGATAGTTTGATCATCCTTTTCCCTTCACTCTCATACATCTTAATATCCTCCTCCAATGTTTCGTCCAAATTACTTCAATCCCTTTATAGTATTACTCTTGGGATGACTTCCATAGATGTGAATACCATTTTCCCAGTACACCAATATGCAGGTTATTGTCAATTGTCAACATCACAATTTCTCCACCCTACTGTCCTAGTTGGTTTTGTCTAAGTCATGTGGCATCATTGCATTTTCGTTTGCAAAAGGTCAGCCTCTCTGAAACCTCTTATAGTTCCATAAGGACCTGTAAAGGGGAAGACGGGTTATAGGAAACGTTTAACTCAGGATCCCACGAGCAGACATTTTAGTAAATACTTGATAGCGATGCAAATTATAAATATTGATTTCGCAAGCTATGAATCGTCATGCGACAAGGGGCCCAAGGTGGTCCGCTGGGATCAAAAGTCTCCACAAGTGCCCACATGATACTACTGCGAAACAAGACAATGAACCAATCCGAGACAATACCCTAAAGGTCCATCCAATCATGTGTCACCTGGATAGCTCCATGGTGTTGTGTTGGCTGACACTCCACACAATTCTATAGAGCTAAAAACCCCTAAAATGGCTATCTAGATGGTTTATTTTTGGACAATTTTGCTTCTACATAATGGCTGCACATAACTTGCGTTTATAGGACTAAAGCAATCACAAAAGCTAACTAAAATGGTGTTGTCAAGCCTGTTCGTAAGTCCTATACATGTTGTGCAAAGCATAAACAAAAACCGAAAGATACGGACATATACAAACATTACATCGAACACCTTGTGTACAGAGTTGTCCATGACATTCTTTTCATTTATTCTTTTGACGTCCTCGTCGAAGCCTTTCTAGATATTATATCTCATCGCCTTTACTAAATTTTTAATCTTCTGCTTTAGTTGCAACGCGCCTCCCTCGGCTTCTAGCTGCTCTTCATTGTTGTTATTCAGTACTCAAACTTTGATCCGTCACGTTACTTTAACTTGATAGTGACTTTGACTCTGGTGTGGGGTCGGTCAAGTTGTGTTGATCCTTGTTAATTCTTGTGGATCCCTCAAATGAAGGAAAAGATATTCCTTGTTGGGTGCCAGTCTCTCAAATGTCTTGCATTGCTTAAACTAGATGGATGCTTGTTGGAGCTTTAACGAGCATCGCATCGTAGATCTTGAAGTTTTTGAGGTTTTTCCTTCGTAAAATTTGTCTATCGATTCCTCTTCTGCTTAGTTGTCGCCTCCAAGTGGCTTCACATTATTTTGTTTTTTGATTGGTGTTCTTATTGGGAAATGAAGTGGATAATCTACTCTTGGCAGAATCAATCACCCATTAGTGAGGATTTGATAACTGTTGTCATCTGCTAAGTCTCTTCGAAGGGTCTTTGAACATGTGCAGAGCTCCTTTGTTGGATAAATAAGAGAACTAGAGTATTCGGTTTCACTCATTCTCTTGAGAGTTGAGAGGGCAAAGGTTATGTGACTTCACTCGCCTTCTCGAGGGTTGTACGTCATGCATTAAGCTAGTTATAAGCCTTTGCTTGCTCTTTGCTTATACTGTTGAAGCACTCGAAGTGTTTGCACTCCTTGCGTTGAGTTAACTACTGTAGTTCTCCTCATTGCCATCGAACTTTGGAATACAATAAGTTTTGCCAAAAGGAGCAAAATTTTGCTTCAACTTAGAGCAAGCCTTCGATAATTTTGGTCGCCTCTAGGATTGTATCGTCTACTCCATCGTTCCCACCGCCTACTCTGAGTGGAAAGATATAACATCGTGTATTGCCTACTCCGTTCCTTGGTCAAGCACTCTTGCATCGACCCGAAGTCCCTCACTTTTGGCTACTTTGATGAGAAGCCCATCAACACTGGTCTTATGAAGGTCCTTAGCCTCGGCCCTTCTGCCTTGCCTCGATACTTGGAGTTTATCCTTGCATACTCCACCTCCTCGACCTCCTTTCCTAGCCATGCGCTCTCTCTCCATGAGAGCAAGGGATTAATGATTCCACAGAAGTCTTACGTCTATGGTACCATGGCGTTGCCATGCACATAACCCTATTATTCGTTGCCTCACATCTACATCCCTTTCTTTGCGATCGGTAGCAAGGTTTGTAATTTCGTATCATGCCGGAGTATCGAGTTTAGCTTAGTACGGTATGGTACAAGCATATCAAGAGTGTATCGCTCGGTGTGTATACATATATAATAAAAAATTCAAAAAAAAGGGGCAACGTTGCATCGTTTCTTCTCGTGTGGGGAGAAGAAAACCTCGAAGCCTAGGCAACGTCGTCGAGGTTTCTTCGAGGGAAGTTTCTTCTCCTCGCGAAGCCTCAGTGACGTCGTCGAGGTTTCTTCTCCCCACGCCGAGGCTTCTTCTCCTCGTGCAAATTAGGAGAAGTCGCCGACGATGCCGAGGCCTTATCGCCTCAAACAAGGAGGAGACGACATCTCATCTATGGCGTCTGGCGTGGGACAACGACGATGGATTGGGATCGTTAAGGGAGAGCGACGTCGGATCTTTAGGTTCTCCCTTTTTTTCTCCCTCTTCTTCCTTCTCCCTCGGTTAATACCGCTCGATAGCGGGCGGCGACGGTCAAAATCGATCGTCATCGACCGATTTCGAGTGGTAATGGGGCGGAAATTTCCCCAGTCGACGATACCTCCCGGTAGCGGGCGGTCCGCGTGCCGGTCTGTTGGCGGACTGGTACGTACTGCCAAGTACGGGCAGTATCATTCGAAATTAAAAACCTTGATCTGTAGATCCACTTCTGCGGCACTATGACACTCCTTCGAGTTTACCTCAGTCCTAAATGATGCTTGATTTTGGATAGCTAAGTCCCTCTGGACTTGTCATCGCATCCTCACCCCTTTTGATCACTTGCTTCAACATCTCTGTGTTCTCTGAGTAGTTCCCCTTACACAATGGAAAGACATTGCAACTCCCATGCATGGCCTCCGCTATATTGCAAGGCTCACGTCGATTCTATTCTCCTTGGCGCCCTTGGTAGCAATGTTCGCTCGCTTGATCTTGTTCTTCAACTTATCGGGCTCCCTCAAGTGAATATGAGCTCTGGAGTAGTCTAAATCTCTAGCAACTTCGATTATACTATTGTATGACCAAGTCGCCCCCTATGGGACTCCTTGTACTTGCACTTGGAACCCCCCTCGGTGGTACATAGCTCTCATATACAAATGACCAAAGCTTTCATTTGATACAAAATTTAGTGCACACACGGGAGACCCGCCTTTGCAATATCATGTCATTCACTCCTTGAATCCATAGCTCTTCTTGTCGTTGTGTTGCTCATTGAAGTGGAGCTCTTAGTAGTTCCTTATCATACCTTCATATGATCAAGTCCCTCACGAGATTTCTCCCATGTATGTCATATTACCTCGAATTGTTCCATCACGATCCACTGCACCATATTGCCTCCTAGTGATATCTTCATTGCATTCTGATCTTTGTGGGATGAACTTAGACTGTAATCTCTCCAATGTGTGGTCTCCGTTAGCACGTCGTAGGCTCTCTGTCACTTCCGATTGTGTTTGCGCCCTTGGTAATCGACCTTCGTCCACCCGTTCTTGGGTCACACACGGATAAAGAGTAGCTTTAGGACAATCTATCGCCCAACAGTTCTCGAAGTCCATTAACTTCGTTGAAATTGGTGCGCCATTGTCAGGATCCTGAGCCCCTCTTCATTGTACACAGCTTCCTTTACAGAAACTCAAATGACAGCACTGTGATATATTTTTTAAGAGTACCCGCTTTCACGTCCTCTTAGCTCGTAAGGCTTTTTGACCCTAATTTCATCTTCGCAAGTTGTCGCCTTAATCCCTTCATCAATTGTTTCGTCAGGATAAGGTGTATGTGCCTCGAAGATCCCTTTGACTTTTGTACCATGCAAGATGAGTTTGCTCCATTAGAACGAGGGACCCATGGAACTACATGATATCACTCTTGCCTCTGCAAGAGTTCATGTCCTTGACCTCTGTCTAAGGAAACTTTCGTGCCTCCGCTCTATGTTACGGATTCTATGTTGACTTCTTTCATGTGGCTTGGGCACTTCTCTAAGTTCCACCCAAGTTATTTTGCCCCTCAATTTGCATTGAGTTGATGGTGGCCCTTACACCCACCATTCCATGGGTTAGTCCTCTGTTGAGCCCAGTCGCCACATCAACTCTAAGTGTGCCTTTGTTTGGTATTGCCTAGGGTTGCTTCCTTATTTGATCTCGTAATGCGTCCACCAATGCATTATCTCGTGCGAGATTATATGATGACTCTTCGCCACTCGCTTGGTCCATTGAGCTTTATGGAGCTGTCGTCTTGTGGTAGCCCCCCTCAACATGTATGGATTCTCGCTTGATACATATGATTCTCCCTCTAAAGAATTGAGACTCTTCTGGATATTTGTTTTGTTAGAGCAACTTTCCACTTCACATTATTCTCCTTGGAAGTTTCGAAGACCACCATCCTCTTAGACTACTTCACCTTGCTGAACAAACTATGCTCTGCTCCGCCACCATGAATGCACTTACTAGATTACGAGTCTTTGCCTATATAGCCCCTGTTGGGCCCTGAAGGCCTAGTAACATGCTAAACCCAGGGTTTTTAATACCGTTCCGTATCGCCCAGTACGGGCGGTACGTATTAGTTCGCTAGTTGATCAGCACGCGGACCGCCCACTACCGGGCGGTATCAGCCTAGTTACAACGAGGCGAGGCGAGGAAGAAGAGGGCGTTTGAAGAAGAGGGAGAAGCATCGAAGAAGAGGCAGAAGCATCGAGAAAGAGGGAGAAGTGTCGAGAGTACAGTAGAGTCATCGATGCGCTGTCACCAGCGTCTCGATGAAGCTGAGCCCGTCAAACCTTAGCGTGAACTTGTTTTCCATGCCCTTTCTCGATCCCAATTTGGCGTCGCCCTCCCTCGACGATCCTGATCCAAGAGGTAATGACGAGGAGAGTTGTACCTCTTTAGAGGGGGAGCTGGAGGCACTGGGATCAGGGGAGGCAGCAGCGAGAGCAGCGGAAGAGGCGGCCACGAGGAAGACGGGGAAGGCCTCGGCCTTCATCTTCGAACAGTCTCCTTCGTCCACTATCGCCGCACGGAGAACCTTTTGATGTCGATGTCGTCTTTCTTCTCCCCACCTCCTTAACGTCGAAGGTCGTAGACAAGGCGACGAGGAGAAGAAGGATGCGACGACCGCTCGGTATGTCGTATCTGTTTTATATATTTATATATTGATTTTTTATTTTTATATCTTTTTTATATAAAAAAATATATTGTATATATTAAATATTTTTAGTATCGCTCGATACTAAAATTGTTATTTTATATTTTTTTTCTAGGCGTACTGCTTGGTATGTAGTATCGTACTGTACCGGGCAAACATTGGTACGGTACAAAATTTCAATCCTTGGCTAAACCTACTGCACACTTCAACTTCCTACGGGCGTATCCTTCTCGTGCCGAAGAAAAAGTTTCCATACTCTATGGCACCGAGTTTCGATCATATTGGGATGGCCACAGATAGTTCATCGTTCGCATACAAGCCCTTGTATGAGTATTGAATTCTTCGAGTTGGCAATTGCTCTTGCCTTTATGAGCTTTGCATAACTATTTCAGTCGTCGAGCAACTCGTTCCTCATTGCATGGTCTCATCTTTTACCAAGCACCCTCGCTTACCTTGATCACCGTTAAGTGTGGTTGTCAACGTCGAGTCGTAGCTCGAACTCAGCCATCCAATCTTTGTACGCTGCTCGTTCTTCCTAGCTCAGTTGTCCTCGTGATGTCTCTCGTGCGAAGGGTGATCATTCCTCTGATTGCCAATTTTAGATGTTAGCTCCTCCAGGCGACTCCTTTCCCTATGTCTCTCATTTCCCTCAAACGGTCGCGCATGCTGGGTGCCCTCAATGCAGCTTTGCTAGGTCTCCTACGTTTACATGTCAAGTGTTTCTAAATGTACTTGTTTTGCTCTGATACCATATGTCATGGACTTAGTTGGTTTTGTCTAAATTGTGCGGCACCCTTGTGTGTCTATTCGCAAAGAATTTGTCTCCCCGAAACCTCTTTTGGTCCCATAAGGACCTGCAAAAGAGAAGATGGGTTAGAGAAAGTGTTTGACTCAGGATCCCGCAAGTAGACATTTCAGCAAACAGTAGATAGGCTATGCAAATTACATATATAAACTTCACAAGATTTGATCGGTTTTGCAACAAAGCATCCAAGGTGGTCCGCGACATCCAAAAGTCCCAACAAGTGCCCACACGACACTGCTAAAATACAAGATAGTGAACCAGCCCTAGACGATACCCCAAAGGCCCATCCAGCCATCTGCCACTCGAGTAGCTCAAGTGTGTTATAATGGCTGACGCTTCGCATCATTCTGCGGAGCTAGAAAACCCCCCAAATGACTACCTGGATGAATTGTTTTTGGGTAGTTTTGCCTCTGAATGATGATTGCACATAACCTGCGTTTACAGGACTAAGATGACCACAAAAGCTAATCGAAATGAGACTGTCAAGCTTATTATAAGCCCTTTACTTGTTGTGTGAAGCATAAATAAAAATCGAAAGACGTAGACATGCACAAACATCAAACATTACAATGAACATCTTGTGTACAAATTTGTCCATGACACTATGCTATCCAGTGATTAAAATAGGCGCTCGGGCACTCGCCTAAGCGCTCGGGCGAGGCGAGGCGAGGCGAGCGCCGCTTCACTTCGGTAGCGCCCTTCAAAGAGGCGCCGCTGGCGCTCGCCGAGCCCAACGTCGGGCGCTTGAGGCGCGCGCGCCGTTAAATCGGACGACCGATTGGTCTCTACTGCCGCTGCCGCTCCGTTGCCGCTTCGCTGCCGCTTGCCGCTGCCGCTCGCCGCTCCCTCTCCAATTATGCCGCTTTCTTTGCCATTTGTGCCGTGCCGCGTCGCTCGCCGCTCGCCGCTTTCTTCGCCATTGCCGCCATCGCTCGTCGTTTCATCGCTTTCTTTGCCATCGCTCGCTCGCCGCCGCTTGTCGCTGCCGCTTCGCTCGCTTGCCCTCGCAACGTCCCGAGATGTCAACGGCGGCCGATGGCGCTTGGGGACGTCGCGCGAGGCTTCGACAACGCCGCCGAGCCTCGGGGGCGTCCGTCGCGAGGCTTCGGCAACGCGTTCCCGAGCCTCGGGGACGCCGCGCGAGCCTAGGGACGTTGCGAGGCTTCGCGTCGCGAGCCCTAGGGGACGTCGCCTGAGTTTTAAAAAACTAAAAAATAAGTTTTATTTAAAAATTAATTTTTATTTAAAAATTAGTTTTTATTTAAAAATTAGTTTTTATTTAAAATTCATGCATGCAAGCGGTACTAGTCGGTATTATACTAATAACAAAATTTTTATTTATTAAATTAATAATATATTATTTTAATTTTAATACTACTAATTTTCTTAATTTAATAATATATTTTTATTTAAATAATTATATTTTTTAATTATATTATATATTTTTATATTTTAGCGCCTCGCTTCGCTCGGGCTAGCGCCTAGCGCCTCGGGCGATTTTAGACCTTGGCGCCTTTTGGCGCCTAACGCTTTTTAAATCACTGATGCTATCAAAGATCGTTTGTTTATTCAAGAATTGTAATATAAGTATGGAAACTAGATCCTAAGTTACAATTAGAAGGATTTTTTGGTTGACTGATAAAGGGAAACCCTGTGTGGTCAATTTGAAGACAATATATGGCAACTAGCAAGGAACAATTATAGTACCTACTTTGAAGCTTGTTAAGAAAGGATCCAAGTCTCAAAACGTTCTACAGGAGAATCTTGCATGTTCTGAGAAGACACTGAAGTCCAACTATTTCATGTCACTATAAATATAAAAGGAATTAGTAATTCTACATTTGTTAGCTTCATTGTCAACTGGTCTAAGTTTCTAATTTGCCCTTATCTAATTATATTAAATCGATAGAAGTAGTTCTCACTAATGATTACACATGCATCTTCTTAACCATATAAATACATATTGTTGGTTCGTTTTCTCCTAGACTTTGGATTAAATTTTTAGTTGCCTTGAAGCTTCTGATATCTCTGACAGATGCTTATGCTATATCACCTGTTCTTTTCCCTAAGATATTTTGTTCTGTCTTGCAGCTGCACTTGAATCCTATTCATGCAGTTGTGCAGCTTCGACCATCAATGGCACACCTAGATACTGGGCTGCAGAAGAAGAAACACAATGCACAAAGTGCCGAATTGAGCACTTCCAATGATAATTCCATGGAAGAATCATCTGGGCAGTCCTCGAGGCAGGTGATTTTCTTGTTGCTATTGACTCCTCTTCACTTAACTTTTCCCTTGGACACCTTTTCTCGATGTGTTACACAATTTGCATTGCATGTGTCATACAAAACTAAGGGTCTCTTAACTGTAAAATTAAGTCAGGAGAAAAACCCTATCTAGAAAATCCTTACCATAATAACATGCTGATTCTCAATCTTGAGAGTTTGCTCATGACCCAACTGCTAATGTATCACGACGTGGACTTTGCTGATATTGGCTTGCAATCTGAGTTTCAAAATTTTAATATCGTATATATTTATGCTCTCAATTCCTACATTATTACTTTGTATCCTTGGATTCCTCTTCTTCTATCAACTACACTAATAACTGTGTTGTTTTGACTTGAATATGGAGCATTGAATGTGATATTGATCCGAGCATCTGGTGTATGTGGTTTTCTAGTTTAGGATTCAAGGATTGAAGTGTTTGAATTCCATCTACAAGGTGTGGAGACTGGTTCAAATATTTAATTATATTTAAAAGTTAGTAGATACAATTAACATTATTATATATGTAGAAAAATAAATTTTAATCTATCTGTATAATTTTAAAATAAGTGTAACTATTGTTATATTAAAAGTTGGTTCGACAAGTTTCAAATTAATTCTTAACAATTGTTTTTTTCTCTTATCCATTATATATCTTCGAATAAACTGATTTTAAAAACATCTTTTTATTTAAAAATAATCTTAAGCCCTTCTCCAGTTAACATTTTTCATTTCTAGTCGTTTTTGTTTAAAAGCATGTTGCATTTGTATCACAAATCTCATGAGATTTAAATCATCTGAAATCTGTGTGTCATGTGAAAACCTCAAATTCACCCTCTCTCTTTTTGGATTGATTGTAGTGTAGTAGTAGTATGTGTGCAGACAGTTTGGTTCAGTTTCAAAGTCCTCAAACTGAACCAAATGTATATTTTGCAAAATATGTTACCAAACCAATATACTGGCAAAAAAAGAACCAAACCAAATTGAACTTAGTTCTGTTCTCTGCAGTTATTTATTAGGTTTGTACTTCCAAAATATTATGCTATGTCATTTACACGAAATATAGTATAATGAAATTAACTGTAAATATATTATATATTAATTAAGTTTGGTTAATATTATGTCAATATTTGTAACAGCAGAATATTCTTTTGTATTTCATATACATATAGCTTGTTGATATCATGTCCAGTTTGGTACCGTTCATATAGTTCTTATGAATTCAATTTGAACCGACTCTGAAGTCATTTAGTTTTTACATTTTTTAACTGAACCGAATTGAACATTGTAGACTTGGCAACATCATAAAGAGCAGCAACTGCTGCTGAGGTATTACTCCTCTTTTGTGTTCCCTTCCTCGTATGGTTTTCCTGCTGCGTTGTCACGGACAAAATTGTAAACGGCTTGTTCGGTGTAATGCTTATGCTTGTCCGTGTCTCTTTTGGGTTGTCATATAATGTAAAGCTTGTAAAGGGCTTGCCAAAGGCAAAATGCCCATATTTGAGTGAATTTGACGACCATTGTAGGCTTGTACATAAAAATGCAGCGTCGAGGAATACTTGTAATAAATTCGATGCTGTAGTGGACCAATTTTATGCCTTTGTTGTCAACCAGATTACGAGCTTGTGATATCCATTGTTGGAATGTGCATTGGCTATAAAGTGTTTACTAAAAGAGTGGCTTGTGGATCCGTGTGAAGCGCTTTCTCATCCGTCTTCTCTTTTGCAGTCTAAGGGATTGTAGGAGATTTGGGTAAAGGTGACCTTTGCGGGTGATACGCATTGGTGCCGCATGCGGCTTAAGCAAAACCAATAAGTCCGTGACCGTTGGTATCGAGCGGGACAAGCTCACCAGAAACACTTAGCATCAAACGTGGGGACCTTGTTAGGCACCACGAGGACAAGCTAAGAAAAATTGCGGAGCGCCTGAAAGTGGGATGGTGAGTTCGAAAGGTGGCTCAACATTGACACCCAAACTTGACGGTGCTCGAGGCAAAGCGGGGTGCTGGCGAGGATGAGACCGTCAAGTTGCGATGGGTTGCTCATGATCGAAAGAGTTGTGTAAAGCTCATAGAGGTGAGAAAGTTGCAAACTCGAGGAATTCGATACTCAAATGCAAGGTCTTGCATGCGGACGATGGATGTCGTGGCCATCCCAAGCGGTGAAGGTCCGCGCGTTGGAGCATTGAAACTTTCTCTTGGCATGTGCGGGATACTTTCGTATGGTGAAATGTGCAGCAGTGCGGCATGTTGCTAGACCCGAGGGGTGCAGTGCGATCGGTGTATTGGTGAGGTGTCACAATCTAGCAAAGTGCATTTGCGAAGCGGAGTGGGCACGATTTGTTGTGGCGGAGTAGTCGAGGGGCGGTGGTCTCCAAAACTTCCAGGGGAAGGATCGAAGAGAGATGTTGCTCGGCGGAGGCGGATATCCAGGAGGGATAAGTCCCGCTCTCGAAATGTGAATCGGTGCAATGAATCGCTTGAGGAGTACCTCGAGGCGAGCTCGAGGATCGAGTGAGCGAGGAGGAGTCATCGCATGATCTCGCAAGTGGCAATGCGTTGGTGGCGCATAAGCGAGATCAGTGGGGAGCAACCAGGGCAACACAAAGTGAAGGCACACTAAGAGCCGTAGTGAGTTCGGACTCAACCGAGGGTCGACAGTGGAATGGTGGGCGGGCCACCATTAATCCATGCTAATCGAGAAGCGAGAACAACTTGGGAAGACTTGGTGAAGTACCCAAATCGCGTGAAGGGAGTTGGCTTTGAAGGCGAACATGGAGCGGAGGCTTGGTGCTTTCCTTACGAGGTCAGGACATGGACTCTTGCCGAGGCAAGAATCGGATCATGTCGTTCCATGGGTTTCATATTCGAGATGGAGCAAACTCATCTTGCATGGTGCCAAAGACGAAGGAAGCTTGAGGCACAAACATCTTATCTCGATAAAGCACTTGGTGGAGATTCTAAGGTGGCCTTGATTTCTTTGAGGCAAAGTTGGTGTCAAAGGCCTTAGCACGGGGCAAGAGGATCAGAGACGGCTACTCTTGAAGAATATGCCACGTGTTGTATTCAAGTTGCCATGAGAAAGCGGTGCGCAATGCGAGATTGTCTTTGGTAGGCGAGTCCCAGGATCCGAACAATGGTGCACCTATTTCATAAGTCGAGAGACTTCGGAGGAGCTGCTAGCGATGGATATCCTAGGCTAGCCTTTCGTCAGAGTGTGACGAGAGTGGGTGGGCGAAGGTCGATTGCCAAAGAAGCGAAACGAGATCGAAGTTGGCGAAGGCCTGCGATGTGTTGGCGGAGTCCACACATGGAGATATCGCAGATTCGAGTTCATACCACGAGGATCGAATCGCGAGAGATGTCACCAGGAGGCGACACATGATGCGAGGATCGGGGTGGAATGGTTCGTGGCAAGACGACACACACAAAGATATCCGTGAGGGACATGGTCATCTGGAAATATGGCCGGGGCGCGACAAGGAGCTCCAAGTTGGTGAACAACACGACGGTAAGAAGAGCTATGGATTCAAGCGGTGAATGCCATGGTACCGCAGAGGCGGGTCTTCCGCGTGCGTGCACCGAATGAATTTGCATTGAATGGAAGCCTTGGACATCGACTTATGGGGCACTCGAGGAAGAAGTTCGAGATCTGAAATACCAGGGAGTCCCATTTGGGACCGGATCATCTGAGGTATGATCGGGTCTGGCGAAGAGTGGAACTACTTGAGCTCACATTTCAAGGAGCCGGAGCCCTGGCAAGTCGAGGACAAGGCCGAGTGCGAACATTGCAGCCAATGAAGCTAAGGAGAACAGAAATGGTGCAAGTCCTACAACATGAGTGGCGGTGGCCACACATGGGAGTTGCGATCTGTATTTCCATCGACCAGCTTTAATCTCCGAGAGAACACAGAGGTGTTGAAGCGGGGGTCGAATAGGCGTGGAAGCAATGACGAGTCCAATGGGACTCACTACCCAATATCAATCATCGGTTAGATTGAAGGTGAACTCGAGAGGGTGTCACAATGCATGCGAGGCGAGATCTACCGATCACGAAGAAGGATGCAGATCGAGACAACGGATAGTAGTGCCATTGGCGTCGCGATGCCATGGTACCGCCGAGGCGGGACTTCCGAGGAGTCATCAATCCCTTGCTCTCTTAGGGAGAGCACTTGGTCGTGATATGGGCCGTGGAGGAGGAGAATGCTTTGGCAAACTCCATGTACCAAGACAAGGTTTGAAGGGCGAAGGCCGAGAGAACCGTAAGACTAATGTCAGCAGACTTTCCATCAAGATAGCCGTGAGTGAAGGACTTGGTCGATGCAAGAGTGCATGACCAGGATCGGAGCGACGATGCAGCGGTCTTTGTACCTTTACTACTCGGAGAGTCGGCGAGCGAAATGATGGAGAAGGCGTACAATCCCAAAGGCGACCAAACCTATCGGAGACTTACTCCAAGTTGGAGTGATAACTTCTTGCATTCCGAAGTTCAATGGCAATGAGAAGGTGAATCACGATGGTGACTCGGTAACAAGAAGGATTACAAACACTTCAAGTGCTTCGGAAGTGTGAGCTAAGAGCAGGCGAATTCCAGTAACCAGCTTGATGCACGAAGTACAAACTCGAGGAGGCGGGCGAAGACAAGTAACCTTTGCCTTCTCACTCCCAAGAGAATGGGCGGAACTCCAGTACCCACTCTCTTAGTTATCCTGCAGAGGAGCTGCACAGATGTGAAGACCCTTCGAAGACAACTAAGTGGAAGAAGATTCGATGGGCAAATTTTACGGAGGAAGGACACGAAAACTTGAAAGGTTGCGAGGTGATGCTCGTTAAAGCTCCAACAAAGCATCTATCGAGTTCAAGAGACAAGAAGAATTTGAAGACTGGCGCATATCAAAGATGGTCTTTTCCCTTCATCGAGATGAATCCGCAAGAACCAAAGCAAGGATCAACACAACTTTGCCAACCCCACACCAAAGTCAGAGTCATTGGCGAGTTGAAGCGACGGCGGATTAAAGTTCGACATCTCAACAACAAGCGGAGAACAAATGGGAGCCAAGGCGCATCGCGGCGAGGAGAAGATCGAAGATCCAACAAAGAAAAGAAGTTGGCGTCGGAAAGGCTTCGACGAGGACGTCGAAGGATTAAGTGGGGGAGAATGTCACGGACAAAATTGTAAACGGCTTGTTCGGTGTAATGCTTATGCTTGTCCGTGTCTCTTTTGGGTTGTCATATAATGTAAAGCTTGTAAAGGGCTTGCCAAAGGCAAAATGCCCATATTTGAGTGAATTTGACACCATTGTAGGTTTGTACATAAAGTGCAGCGTCGAGGAATACTTGTAATAGAATTCGATGCTGTAGTGGACCAATTTTATGCCTTTGTTGTGCAACCGTTCTGAGCTTGTGATATCCATTGTTGGAATGTGCATTGGCTATAAAGTGTTTACTAAAAGAGTGGCTTGTGGATCCCGTGTGAAGCGCTTTCTCTGTCCCGTCTTCTCTTTTGCAGGTCCTAAGGGATTGTAGGAGATTTCGGGTAGGCTGACCTTTGCGGTGATACGCATTGGTGCCGCACGGCTTAGGCAAAACCAGCTAAGTCCGTGACAGCGTGGCCCTGCGTTTCTTATTTGCTGGAAAATGACATGACTGGAATTGTTTGGGATTTAGACGATCACGTCCTATCTTGACTATACGCCACACATATCTCATGCCAGTGCCCATGACATGTAATTTCAATGTGAATGGCATGCTGGAAGGCTGATTACAAGCATGATAGTATGTGGAAAATGTAACTATAGGGAGCATGTCGATTATTGTCACAACCAAGTCTTATTTTGAAATTCAAATTCAAATATTGAAATCCTTTGGTGGCATCTTGTCACGACGTGGTTCAGTGCCCTATCCACTGGCCCAGGATGTCTAAAGCCCAATTTAATAGTAGTTTACCCACCAAGTTAATTTAAGTTTTTGTTGTCTTTCAATCTGAGACTAAATCAGGATGTTACAATCTTTAATATTCAAAGGCTTGACATCCTCGTTGAGGCCCAACATAGTCTAGAATGAGATCCTAGTATGTATATGTGATTCCTTACCCTAGTGGTAACTTTATGCTGTGACGTGCCCTCTAGTTCTGGCCAGTCTTTTCCTACTCGAACCTCTTTCCATAGCTGATATTGCCATGGCCAATATTCACTATGATACCATTTGTCATGACTAGTTAGTAATGATACACACATCAGCTCCTCGTTAGTCAATCTAAGTCTTTGTCCACTTCTGTCATGCAGACTAAATCAAGATGTTACACATGTGCTTGTCTTGTCTTACATCCTCTGCCAAAGCAAGCTTGTTATATTCTTATCACATGCCTACCATGGAGTTCTTCAGCTATTTGTGTCATTGTCTTTATTGGATTTGAGTTTGGATTTGTTTTGGTGATACAAAAGTTTAACAGACTTGGACAGTCTTAAATGACTGAATTGGTCGCTGGACTTAGAATTGTTTTGACCTATATATACCTTGGGATGTGTGCATGTCATAATCTCAGACATACAATTTTTTTGTGATTTTGTCCTCTCACCAGTCACCAATGAAGGTACACATTCCATGATCTTGATAGACTGATAGATTTGGATCTCGACATGGTACTGGAAGGCACTGGAGACTTTTGTTGTTGATAGATCTCAACATGATGTATCAACTTCAGACTTATTTTTCTGCTGCATCTGTATTGCATTTTGGCCCTTTTCTCAATCTTTTTTGGTTGCTTTTGTCATCAAAGTTCCACTGTAAATCTTTAACTTTTTTGCCTTGGATATTCTTATATCTTCATCAAAGGAGTCTCTGTTACTTGATATTTTCATCATGTTATTCATAATAATTATAAAAGAATACAAAAGGTAGGCTTGAGGAATTATCTGCTTCTATCTTTAGTTTCGTGTTTAAAATTCACCATAGTCATACATTATAGTTGCCATTAGTTTCTTTATCCTTTTTATAATTTTTCTCCATCTAGTTCACTTATTGGACAAAGCTTGTTAAACTTATGGTAATGTAAATTTGGTATGTCAGTGATCTATAACTTGCAAAGACTTGGCAAGTAGTTTACAATAATGATTCTGTATTACATTTACTTATGACATTTGAACCCAATAGGTTTTCCGTATAAAGCTGCTTTTATTGTTAGTTGTTCGGTTTGACATAACTTATTCTACACTTATTGGGGCACTTGTACCTGGTTTTGTAAGAGATTAAGACTCCCCAAGAACACATCTATTTTATTGCTTCATCAACATTTAAGCTAACTTAATCAATGAACTAATTTTGCTAACATACTTAAATTTTTAATTTTTTCTTTACAGGGAAAGTTGGCTTCTGTGGATTCAGATGAAAAAATAGAAGATGATGAGGTTAAGAAGATCAATATGATTTGTTGTATCTTTCATTTGATGATCTTTCATAGACAAACTCTTTTGATCTGTCAACATTGAAGTTCTTATTTGTCTGAATTTGGTTATTTGTATTCTATAATTCATTAATCTTATAAAATTTTAAAATATGAAGCCTCACAAATATTGAGCTTAAATTTGCTAAAGCAAATTGTGCAAGCAAAATGCTCCATTTCTCATAGAGGGAAGGGATCCTTCGCTTATGGTTGTGCCCCATCATTGTGGTTTCTTGATTCTACATTATTTTATCTCAAAAGACTACTAGCATGTCCTATAGCTGCATATAAACTACATCTTAGGGGCAAAGGATCGAATGGATGGTAAACAAGGAAATCCTGGAGGGAGGGGTAGGAAACTATATTGGTAGGAATAAGTTCATAAGCATTCTAGAGGAGAAAGAAAATATATCAAAGGCTAGCTGACCAAAAAATAACTTTATTTTCATTCATTAAGAATGCCTCAGTTTTCCTTTCCTAAACTATAAATACATTAAAGTTTCGAGAAGTTTTACACCAATGGCTCTTTCAAGAGGAAAAGTAGGTGCATCTTTACCATTCAGATTGGACCAACCTGCTGGAATAAAGTTCCTACTTAAATATCAGATCTGAACCTTGTTATGTGGAATAAAAAACAGAATTGACTTATTTCTAATTTGAACATGAAGCTAAAATTCTACCTAGACTTGTTGAGAATTATAACTAAAGAACATTTATTGACACAAACGCTGACTGCCTCATCGCTTCAGCTGTGCAATGTTGTGCCCATTTGATCATGCTTCCGGTTGTGAGTATATAAAATATCCTACCGTTGAAATTTTTTTTTTTCAGGTATCAGTCTAAATATACATTATAATTGTACAAAATATTATATTGTATGGTGAGTATAAAATGTTACTTTTTTCAAGTTATTGATTATCATTTGTAGACTTTATACAGTTGTTGATCAGGTGTAACCATATGTCTTATACGGCTATTGACCAGCCGTTGACCTAACCTTATGCTACTGTTGTTTGGCCACCCTGAAACTGGCAATATTGGGATCTCTTCAACACCTCAGAACACCAAACAGGCTGGTCGATAGGGCTTCTAACAGCCACAATAGAAACCCAATCCTCAAAGCTTGATACATCACACAATACAATATCAAATTACATACCTTAAGAAGGTACAGGAAACTGGTCGGACCATTACTTACCAATCTGACCAAGGACCGTACCTATACATACTGGTTGGTATCCTTTTTTTATTATTGCTTTTGCAGTTATATTGGATGGTGTAGTCAGTGTACCATCTGGTATACTGATACTGTAATGATTGAACAAGGTGTCAAAACCAGTATTGTGTCAAGATTTTAAACCTTGTACACTGCAAAAACATTGAAATGTGACTAAATATTGTTTTCATAATTGAATTCGAAACATTTCAGTCCTTTCTCAATCATTCATCCAATAGTTGTTTGGACGTTCAAAGATGCTTCACCACTTTGATTTTGTTTTTGTTTTTGTTGGACTTTGAGTTTGAGTTTAATTTGCATGTGTTGATGGGCCCAAACCAGTTGTCAATTTTTGAAGATTTAACACATGAAGGATTATTCTTCCTTAATTATCAAATTGATTGTTATTTTCAATATCGAGTTAGGTGACCAAAACTCAAAAACACAAATATAATATAATAGGAAAATCCATATGCATACATGTTTTGACCCAATGCATGATTTGAAAAATATGCAATTTTTTTATGTATGCAAAATAAAAAAAATTAAACACATTAACTTTGAGACTTTAAATCCCAATACTTTTTTTGGTACAAACAAGACTATATTTATATATTGTGACATTCTTCTATGGCTAGTGTTATCCGATCAGTTCATAAATTTAAATAGGGCTCGCAGGTATGGTAGCTGTTTTTAGCTTCCTGCAACCCACTGTAGCACTTTACTGCTGTATTAATTTATGTATACTCTTTAAAAAGAAACACTTCAACTTGGAATTGTTTCTTTAAAATATATTTAAAACCAAATCATGAATCACTCTTAAATGAATAGCAAAAATTTACTCAAGACTATTATACATATGATCCTAAATTAACTTGATATAAGAAACTAAAAGGTAAGGCACATAAATTATCTGATATGAGCCCTGGTACCACCGAGCAAGAAAGGACGAGTTGGAGGTTCTTTAAGTAAAGTGTGCTGTGTAGTTTGGTTTACTCAATTGTGTATTGTTCATATAATAATACTGATTCTTGTACTGGCTTCATTCCTGTTGTGAACAATTTTGGTTTCTCAAAACTATCTTTCGTTTTGTTAATTTGTGGTTCAACTGGTTTGGGTTTTGGACATATATAGTTGTTGGGTTCCACTGTGTTTCTTTTCCTTATTGTTCAAGGTATAACTTTCTTTTGTGTTGCCTGTATTTTCAAGTTTTAGCATCATTCATTATGTCTATCTTATCTTGTACCTTATTAACTGTCACATGTGATCTGCTTACTGAATCAAATAAGTTTCACTAAATGATTGTGTGTGTATTGTGGATTTTTTGTGCCTAAATTTTAGATTTTTTTTATTTTTATATTAAGATGATTTTTTTTGTTTGTTTCCAATTTGTGCAGCCATGGATCTCACTGGAATATCATGCAGTTGATAGTCACTTTACTGAGAGATACCACCGTAAAATGGTTGCAGAAGACAAAAATCAAATTCCATTTATGATGAAACCGTAAGGCTTCTATTTAGCTAACTACTAAACAAGTATTTTTCTGTGTTACTCTATTTCCATTACTTGTTTCGAGGTGTACATTGATTTTCCTATCTGCATGAATGTAATTTTGACCATTGTATTATAATTGTTTGTTCAGATCTGATTATGTCAATTCATTGTGCCCCGGAGCATCTTCTGACAATAAGAGAACTAAAGGTCCTTCACGAAGGTAACACTTCTTATCATATGATTTCTTTTACATGTGTAAACATTCAGAGTGAGGCATTGTCTGATTGTTTATATAACTTCCATTGGTTTCATTCACCATATAGTTTCATCAATTATGAAGATTCTAATTTGCCTTTTATTATATCGTAACTAGTTCAAGACATGCTTGCACAGTCATGTAAATATATATTTCAGAGAAAAAGGACATAAAATCTAAAATTTTTCTAAACTTTAATGCATATTGAATCTATATGTTGACATACAAAAAACAGTGAATATATGCAACGAATTACTTCTGTGCCTGGACCTGTATGGGTCTGAGCAGGACTGGTGATACATTCCGCAACACTGTTGGAAAGAGAGAGGAGGTTAGGAAGAAGGAAGATGGAGAAACAAGAGGAGGTTGTGGTGGAAAAGGAGTAGATCTATTCGACCATGCTGTCACACACTTGGTTGGAATTGCCTAAGTGATGAGGCACCTTTGCGGCAAACACGGACTTAGCTGGAGTTGCCTAAGTCAAGAATCACCTTTGCGCCCACTTCGATCAGACTTAGCTTGGATTGCCTAAGTCTTGAGGCGCCCTTGCGACATATGCGTCCGCAAAGGGTCAGCCGAACTGCAACCTCATGCAGGTCCCGTAAGACCTGTAAAAAGAGAAGTTGATTAGTTTTGAAAACGAGCGGCGGACAAGTCCCGACGTCTCGCGAAGAGGGAAGCTTTACAAGCAATTGAGCGAGCACTTGGAGTGCAGGAAAGCAGAGAAAGAGAGGAGGAAAACAAGGACTTTAAAAGGGTGAATGAGTAGCTGCAAGTCCGCAAACAACTACTCCCCGAGTGTCGGGCGCGAAGGCAAGTTTCCGTCAAGTTGACGTGCAAACTTGTGAAAGTGTTCAACGCCCGACACTATACCGAAGACTCATCCAGCCATGTGCCACCCGGGGGGTTCCTGGGTGCTGAGATGGCTGACAAAATTGGGGTGGCTGCGGGCTGCAGAAATCAGCCCGCGGCACACAAAAACAGAGCTGCTTTGAGGGTTTTTGGGCAGATGCAGTGAGCGATCGTTCTGCAACGCTGCGAGCTGCTGTTTCTTACATTTTTACAGGGAAAACACACCAAAACATGGCAAAACAGGTTGCCAAGGATATGTACATGCATGGGCAAGCGACGAATGGAACGTTGAACGAAGTGGCTGTGAGTGTGCGACGACCGTTCGTGACAATGCAGTAGGTGCGTGGGCAGAGGTGGGCACGGGGGTGGCGGTGGAGAGATGCTCATGAGGAGCTGTGACTTGTGACCCTCTCGAGCCCTAGCAGTTGCTGTTGTGATCCGGTTTAAGCAGTTTGGTTTGCATATACATATGGAATCGGATTGCTTGGCTTGGGCTGTTCTATATATCAATTGGTGGTTGGAACAATAAATACCGGCCAAACTGTACCGAATTGGTTGGTTTTGCAGTCCTTGGATTCATGGACTTGTTATCTATTGAGCTCCATTGAGTGCAAACTGAGAGCTATCAAATTTACGTTTATTGTTAATTTCTTTTTTGTGGGTCTTTCTCGATTCCTCCTTGCAATCTCTAATTCTAATCAATTTATTTCATCTAACTGGCACATCTGTAGGTCACCTCTCAGGATCTTCACTCTAGCAGGGTTTGTTTCTTTTTGTTGCTAATGTGATGAGCATTGTTATTAACTTATTATGGCAATACCTTTGCAAGAGTAAATATATGTTCTAAGCAATTTTTTGTGGTCCTCTAAGCACCTTAAAAAGGTTCAAAACTCCTGAACTTGCGAAATGTTTTTAAACTATGTATTAGGACCATTTTTGTGTTAGATTTAGGCAACTAAAAAGGAGATTAAAAATGGTGTCATATAATTCTTTTCTAAAGAGGGATTTTAATATGATTTGTAAGGCAGCCATTATGTAGTGCTACTTTTTATGCATATGAGTTGTACTGGAACTCAAATGGGCAATTATGGAGTTTTAAGCACATCTTTCAGATGGAGACGAAGGCTGGCTGGAAAAAAAGGTGTATGTTTGAATTATTCAAGTATTTTGAAAAAATATTCAAGGCCTCATTTTTTTGTTATCTTTTGTTTTCTCTTTCTATCGATTCAACCTTTTTCTTCAACTTTTCTTTTTTCTCATCATTACAGCTATTAAGTGAAAACAACATATTCAATGCATTGGTGATTTCATTTGCATGCTTTTGTCTTTTGATGCAATTCTTTTCCATATAACGCTTCCTTTTAGTCAGTTATGTTGGATACCATGTCAGTGGCATTTTTCATTCTCTAGTTTTTTCTACTACATACCACTGCAAAAGTCACAAAAGCTTCATTCTTGTCTTGCTTTCTTTTCTTTTCCTTTTTTTTTTTGGTGTAGACTAATATTTTGATCCAATTTAACCTATTAGAATGTTTTGTTTATATCATCGACAGTTTTTTTATGCCACAAGTTACAATAATGGGAATATGGATTCTTTATCCATTTCAGGTTATTGCTTACGTTGCCACTGGAAGAACGGTTGAAGAAGTGGCTTTCTGAGGTTTGATCTCCTTTTGTGCCTAGAACTTGTTTTGTGTCTGAACATCTAGTATCATGGGCGCATAGACATATCTGAGCATGTGTTAATCTCATTATAAGTGCATGTGTATATTATGTATCTCTATATTTTTGGTCATTGGTATCTATATATACAAAGGTATTCAATACAACTTTTAGCTTTCATGGTATGACTGCTGTGAGATAATACCTCTAATATTATAGATGCTTGCCAAAGTCATTGACACTTTAGAAAAATGGCTTGCATGATTATCATTTAGGTTTCATTTGTGATCTCAGATTAGAACAAGCCAGTTTTTAGGGCTATGTTCCCAAAAACTGGTTTTGTAAGCCATTGTTAAACAACACAGAAAAGAACACAAGATTGTTTATTTTATTGGTTGAAAATTTATTACAAAACGAGAAGACTTATTTTGGTACACAATATTGTTTGCTACCATTGTTATCCTTCTTCCACCATTACTGCACGGTTGCTGTTTCACTCCTGCTGCTTTGATTGATTCTCAGTGGCATGATCACCACTCAACACCATCTGTTAGTCACCACACTCCTATCATCAGTGATTGTGATTCCCATTGCCTGTTGTTGATCACTAATATTACCTGTCATTGGTTTTGGGTCACTCCACTCTTGCAATAAGCTATCAATTTTCATGTCACCTGTCATCGGCTAGCTATTGGTTGTTGCCACTGTCAACCACTATGGCAGAGAGGTTGGTTCTATGACTCTTATGACTTAAAACCTGGTCAGTCAGATTGCAAAGGAGAAGCCTTACTATGACACCAATTCTTGTCTTGTCCAACTCTAATGATTATTCTAACACTACCTTATCATAATTCATGGTGCTTTACATGCAGGGTTCTCAAATCAACCGCTTTGATGCACTTATGCATCTTGCTCCTGATAGCTCGAAAGAAGACGTTTTGAAGGCTTTGCCACTCTATGCAGTTTTGGTTCAAGGGTTGTGGGTTTCTAAGAGCACTTTGTTGTATGAAGGGAAAGTCACTCTGGTTAGAGATTTCATTCTTTGTCTGTTCAGTAGGAATCCCGTAATTCACTTAGACAAGCTGAAGATGATAAAGTTTGATGGTCTGAAGTCTCTGATGAGCTCATTGGCTGTTGAAAGGCGTGCCTTCAGTGACTGGAAGTTCAAGGAGGCTACTGATTTCTCATTTATAAAAAAATATCCAGATATTGTGAAGAATCAAGAATGTGTTTGGTCAGATATCGAAAAAACTTTACCTGGGTTCTACAAAAACATGCCCATGTCAAAGAGTTCTTTAAACCCATCTAGCTCTAAAAGAGTCGCTTCAGTAAAAGTTGATGCTGATGCACATGTAGTCAAAGATAGAGCAGTGAGCACTGCAGTAACATCAATGTCAAGTGAAACACAAGAACATCTTCCAAAAGCTCTCTTGAAAATTTTCCAGGAGAAAAGAATTCGCAGGTAATGCATGCAAGATTTTTTCACTTTATTTCAGGTCTATCTTTGCATAAGCTTTTGTAGGCTCTGGCTATTTTTTACAACATTTATGCAGTATTTTCTATGATGTTCTTTAGATGTAATGAGAAGTTAAGATGACTTGTTAAGAGGGAAAGTGAGCGCATGGCAGGGTTTTTAATTTCGAATGATACTGCCCGTATCGGGCAGTACGTATCGGTCCGCCAGTAGACCGGTACGCGAATCGCCCGCTACTGGACGGTATCATCGATTCGGGCTGTTTTCACCCCGTTACCACCTGAAATCGATCAGTAACGGTCGAGGTGACGCTACTGGGCGGTATTAGCCGAGGGAGAAGGAAGAAGAGGGAGAAGAAAATGGAGAACCTGGAGATCCGACATCGCTCTCCCTCGACGATCCCGATCTGTCGTCGCCCTCCCTCGTCAGACGTTGCAGATGAGATGTCACCTCGTCTGAGGCGACGAGGCCTCGGCGTCATTGACGACTTCTCCTAATCCACGCGAGGAGAAGAAACCTCGACGATGTTGCCGAGGCTTCGCGAGGAGACCTCGGCATCGTCGGCAACTCCTAATCCCGCGCAGGGAGAAGAAGCCTCGGCGTGGGGAGAAGAAACCTTGGCAACGTCACCGAGGTTCCGAGGTTTTCTTCTCCCCATGCGGGGAGAAGAAATGGCATGACGTCGCCCCCTTTTTTATTTTTTAACTTTTATTTTTTTAACCTTTTTTTATTATATATATACACACACACACACACATCGAGCAGTATGCCAGAGCATACCGCTCGGTGTGCTCGTACTGAGCTGAACTTGATACTCTGATACGGTATGAAATTAAGAACCTTGGCGCATGGATTATCTATCAATTCAATTTAAGCTATCTACTGACTTGCCACCTCAAATTAAAGTTCTCTTATCGGCTGTTCATAATATTTATTTATTTTTAATGTAAATAATAAGGGTACTCTTTCCTTTGTTTTGCATTATGACATTATACAAGTTTTAATTGGTAACACTTTTTTTCTTTGTTTATTTTGCATGATAGTATTATAAGACTGACCTGTGGCTAAACAAAATTACTTTCGACACAAAATGGATTCTATGGATTTCTTTAATGGGAGATTTGGGAAAAAATTCTCTATGGAGTAGATAGATGAGAAGCAACGTCAGGTGAATCGATGTGAGAGTGAGCTGAGGTGGCAACAGATATAATGTGGGTGATAGATGTGCTAGAGCTTAAGCTGTTGATGTTGTCCATTTTCTTACGTACGAGTCTGGTAGACTCAAATTTAATCAGTTTATGATTGATTGGAGCCGATAGCCACAGGGTAATCTGTTTCTGATGCACTCCAGGTTAACATGGGGATACAAGGAACATCTACAGACTAGCTAAGACCCACATCGAGGACTCTTTGGGTTGTTCTTAGGTTTAAATTGTTTAGGTTTTCTATGCTGTAATAATAAACAAAAAGGATAATCTTGTTCAAGTTCAGATATCAGATCCTAATTGAAATTAGTTGATTGTAATGAAACAGCAATAATTAGAAGAGGAAGGGGGAGGGGGAGGGGGAGAGGGGGTTGGGGGATGGGAATCGTGGGGGTTTACGAATAGAGTTAAATTTTTTTATGGATGGACATGATTTGCTAACTACCTCCCATATCCTGATTTGTTGGATATGATCATAATAATAATAAAATTAAAGTGTTTTGCATAGGACTTTGGTTCAAGTCAAAAAGTGTAACCATCAATGTTTATTGGTTAATCATGTAAATATAATTTCATAAAAACAAAAATCATGGGGTTACTACATTTGTGTATATTGAGATACTTATTTTTGCATTTGTCTTGAAATATGTACGTCGCATATATCACTAGTTGTATACTGATACAAGTGGAACTAGAAAGTGGTGATTTGAGATTATATGGGTCTACTCAACAGTTTGATGGAGGATAGGAAGCTAGAAGGTGTACTGAAAAGATCTTTTTTAGGGTGGCAAAATTTTCATTTGGTCTGGTCCCTGAAAAAGGTTCTGCTTAGATGCCATCAGTGATTTAAAAAGCGTTAGGCTCCAAGGTCTAAAATCACCCGAGGTGCTAGGCTCTCGCCCGAGCGAAGCGAGGTGCTAAAATATAAAAATATATAATATAATTAATAAATATAATTATTTAAATAAAAATATACTATTAACAGTATTAAAATAAATACTGTTAATAGTATACTATTAACAATAATTTTAAATAAATAAAAATTAATAGTATTAAAATCAAAATAATATATTATTAATTTAATAAATAAAAAAATTCTGTTATTAGTATACAGTTAGCAGTATACTGTTAACAATATACTGTTAACAGTATACTATTAATTTACTATTAACAGTATATTGTTGAAGCTAAGACTGAGAAGGAAACCGAGCCTGTTGAAGCAATGGCAAGAAAGTATAGCAAATACCCAGGAGTGGGAGCGGGCGGCGGCGGCGATAAATGAGCGGCGAGCGATGAGCGACAGCGGGAGTGGAAGCGGAAGCGGCGAGCGACAGCGAGAGCAAGAAGCGGCAGTGGGAGCGTGAGAGACGAGCGGCAGCGGCAGGTTAGGGTTGGGGAAGTCGGTGAAGTCGCGAGAGAGGCTGATATCGGTGATTTAGTTGGTTCAATCGAACCAATTAAATCACCGGAGACTGAACCAGACCTAAAATTCTGGTTCGGTCGCCTGGTTTAACCCGGGCGCTCGCTCGACGCCTGGGCTCGGGCGAGCGCCTAGGCGGCACCTCTTTGAAGTGCATTGCCTGGAAGTATAGCGATGAGCGGCAACGGTAGGTTAGGGTTGGGGAAGTCGGTGAAGTCGCGAGAGAGGCTGATATCGGTGATTTAGTTGGTTCAATCGAACCAACTAAATCACCGAAGACCAAACCAGACCTAAAATTCTGGATCGGTTGCCTGGTTTAACCCGGGCGCCCAGGCGGCACGACACCTCTTTGAAGCGCATTGCTTGGAAGTATAGCGAGGCGCTCGGGTCTCGCCTCGACTAGCCCGAGTGCCTTTTTAAATCACTGGATGCCATCATTGGGTCCAATTACTAGTTGAATCGGTTCGTTACGGAATCAGTCTTTTATTATAACTATTGTGTTTTCAGTAGAAAAGAGGTATCTTTCCATGTCAAAATAGTGGCATAACTTAGTTTTCATGACAACATTAGTATCTTTTTTTTTGTCTCATTGACACCAACACTTGGCTGTTCTCCATTTTCCTATATGGTTGGCAGAGGGGATCTTAGATTATTTAACTAGGATCCAGTACTTAGATTATTTTATGTGAAGAAAAAAAAAGAAAGGAAACCTTTTAACTAGGATCCAATACATCCAAATTTGCTTTCATTCTTTAAGACTCCCAAACCTTATGCAAAGAACCATAAGTGAACTCCTAAGGAAAATTGAAGCACAACAGCCTTTTCATCCTTAATAGCTAGTAGATAATATGAGGCAACTGTTGCAGCATCTCTACCCAACATGTTATTGACTCAAATCAAATAACCAACATAAAACAAGATCAAGTTGAATCTAAGATACTTGAGAGTTGAACTTGATTCTGACCAAAGATCTATCTCATGTAGACCTTTGGTAATCCATGGCTTGATTAGTTTCTTTTACTTAGGATATTATCTTTTAGATGATGTGGTGGTCCATAATGAGATACAAAAGCTTTCTTGCTGATGTTGGCCAACTTTCATATTCTGTGTAATCATTAAGCTGTTATATGTTGGAATTTTCATTGTCGTTGGAAGGATCACTTACATTTAAGCTTATAAAGTTGGCATGTTTATGACTTCTTATGGAGCATATACTGGATTTTCCGTGGCAATAGTGATTGACTAAAAAGGCCTTGGGAAAAAGAAAGTTGGAAACAGTTCCTTGCCTAATTAGGAATCTTATGCGTTTAAATCACAAAGTAAATTCTTCATACATGTGAATTTTCAATAAGATAGTCCTCTAGATTTTCTTGTTTTCTGTGGTTGATTCTTGTGGCTTTGGTTCTAGATTTATTGGCTGTTTGATTCTGATCTATTTGACATAACCTTGTTTATACACTAGGTTCTGATCAAATTATTTGTTAATTTACTAGAACTGATAATAATAGTCTGAGCTCGCATTGATACCATAGAAAAAGCCAACTAACAATAATAGAGAATTATGAAAAAAAAAGGAAAAAAGTGGTAATAGAAAATCAGAAGTTGACAATGGCTGTGGGCATAATTTCTGTTTCGTATCTGTGCAGGAGTAATTGGAAAAGAGAAGTCAGTAACAGCCTGTGGTGACAAATACTTCTGTTTCATGCAATTAGTCACCCATCAACTAAATTATTGGTCACCTTTCTAGATCTAACAGAACTTCAAAAAGAAAAGTAGTCAAGGAGAATGTTAAGACAAAAGCATGTTAAGCAAGCTAAGAATCTGTAGCTTAGGGAAGATAAAGGAGACAGATAAAAGAGTTTTGGAAAAAAAAACAATAGATTATGGATCTGAATGGAGAAGGTGAGATGACAAAGGAGATCCTCACTCTTCAGACAGACCTTGTATGGAAGCTCATAATTATAATTTTTAGTGTTAAATCAGAATGGTTTTCTGTGAAAGAGTTAATTGTTGATCAATATTTTTTTTTTCTCATGAACTTAGATACTACGGTGAGGTTTATACTTGGGAGAAAATTTAGATAGGATGTATGTGTTGCAAATAATTTATCGTTAGACTCATTTACTTTCTCCGCTACTCTGCAATTGGATGTATTTCTCAATGACCTTAAAGGAAATTTTCAATTAAGGGAATTTTCAAATATAAGGTCAGAATTGTCTTACTGAAGAATATTCTGTTTGACTTTCACATTGTTTCGAGTCGCAGTCCTCGACTAGATCGTTATTTATTGTTATGACCTAATAACTCTGTTAGAATAGACCTAGCTTTTGTACAATATATGGCATAAACTGCATGAACTTGGACATATGCTCTGATGATGAGTACAACAAAATTACTGTCTTTCTTTCTATTATGTTGAGATTGTGGATTTGTTTTTAAAACAACATCATTGAGCACTTTGATAGATGATACTGGACGAACTGAAACTTAAGTCAGAATGTTTTCTTTGAAGCATGTAGTGGCTTGTACATAAATTCAGCTATCCAATTTCTTTGACCACTATTTTTGATTTTGACACTGTTGTCACAAAATTAAAGTATGACTTAGCCGTTATTAGCATTCTCACTAGGCCTGGACATTAGGGCGTCTTATCAGGAAATTATGTTGAGATTTTCTCAAAGGTATTGACTAAGAAAATTAGTGCAGAATTGCTTTTGGATTGTAAGTGCGTTGAAGAATGTGGTTGTAAATTAATGATTGCTGACTTTGTTGTCACAATTGCCGTATACTTGATAGAAAGCAACTTTGATTTTGTCATAATAGCATGAATTTGCTATCTGTTGTGAAGAAACTTTGACAGTAAAACATGTATATGCTGCTACCTGCCTCAAACTATCTTGAATCACACCACAGACTTTGAGATGATTGTCTGTCAAAATTGTTCTTAAAGTTATATATACTTGTTTGTCTGTAATGAAATCAAGACCATTCATTCTATCTAGTGTTCTCTAAATGATGGAAGCTATTTTTCCAGGTTTAGTATCTAAGCCTCCGTCCTAGTCTTCTTTAAAGTTTCATGCTAGTCTA
The DNA here is from genome assembly GCA_024322285.1 of Musa beccarii. NCBI lineage: Eukaryota > Viridiplantae > Streptophyta > Magnoliopsida > Zingiberales > Musaceae > Musa > Musa beccarii. Next base: position 1,864,847 of record CM044397.1, on the reverse strand, counting down.
CGATGAGCAACTTGTAATATCTTTATGTAATCTGTAAAAAAAATGTTTTGTTTTCATAGGAAGCAATCAAATTCTGGCCTCATATTTTTTCTGTTTCCAAAAATTGATTTGGACCTGTGTTCTTGTAGCCTTAACTCCGTTGTCCATGGATTAAGGGAACTAGCAATCAGCAAATCTTTTCGTCCAAGAGATGATTCTAAAATTAAAGCACTGATTAATGCTGCCAAAAGTGGTGCATCTGCCCCTGCATCTGAGCTTCAATCTATTGTGAGTCAAATTGCCATGAATGTCCATGGTGTATATGTATTGAAATCTACTGGAAATCCAGCGCTTGATCCATTAAGGTTGTTTGAGACTTGTTTTACTTACTCTCAGTATCTAGATTTTTAACAATTTGTATTGATAGTAGACACCATTTTTAAGTGCAGAAATGTTGTCATTGATCTTTTTCGGGGCAAAGAACCTAATGCAAAGATCAATAAGCAGGAGATCCGCATTGCTGCTCAGACTCGTCTCAAGAAGGATATTTCTGATTCAGAGTACAATCAGGTTGGCAAGATAATTTATTATTAAAAAATGAGCTTTCTTTTTTGAAAATACTGATAATATCATATATGTTTTTTATCGCTTGACATACCCCCATTGGACACTGGATTCTCTTCATTGCATTTCATTTTTCTTTTCGTTGCTAGTCATTTAAGTTATTTCTATATCATATATGCTTTTTATCGCTTGACATACCCCCATTAGAAGACAAATCATCATGATCGACTTGAAGGAGTAATAAGAAGGATTAATAATTGTTGACTTGATTTAATTTGGATGCATCAATGAATTTGGAGATGCCCACAAAAAGGACAACTCCTTTGCCAAAGCAGCTAGAAGTAATTGGTGGTCCTCTCCTCACCAGAGTATATATATCAAACCACTTAAGGTGTGGGTATGTTTATTATTAAAACTGAACGCTTGTGATTTGAACAAACAGCACCGAAAAAGTGAAATCAGCATCGAAAAAGTGAAATCATCCATGATATTCTTTCTGTAGGAAGTGTATCTTGTTGTTGTTTTGTGTAGTGGGGCTCCAGTGTCCTTTCCGTAGGATGTATTTGTCGACATTATGTAGGATCTTTGCTTGTCTGATGTTTATTTTGATCAGTTCTGTTTGATATTTGCAGGTGGTACATGAACTGTGTGTTTCTAGCAGAGGATCATGGATACTCAAAAGTGGTGATTAGTACTTTTTAATAGAAGCATCATGTATACTCCAGAAGCAGTCAGAAATGAGCATCAAAGGTTGTCATATACTGCCTTTTTTAAGGTGTGTGCTTGAAAAACTTTTTTCCATATGAGTTGCTGTCCATTTGTCAATTTGCCCTTTTTTACTTGGTTAACTGAAGATTCTCTCATGCTTATTCTCTCAGGCAGTATTTGTGAACAGCCATGGAGATCAAACTCCTTTTTGAATTCTCTCATTTGTCATCCGTGCAACTACTGGAAAGGTGTTTTCCAGATTTTGGTTAGCTCATTGTCCTCGAGGGCGAAGCTTGCTTACCGACTCACTCCCAACAGCTATGCTGTAAAAAAATGATGCTGAAAAGATGGCCCAAGTCCACCAAAAATGTAATCTGATATGGGGTTTACTTTCATTGGTAGGTTGTAGATACTTGGGAAATGAGTTTGTAACAAAGCTCCCCCCAATCTGTTGACCTGGAGACATGGCTGATAATGATGATCAAAAGTCTTGTTAGGGTTCTACCGGAGGCTGGAGTTGATGAAATCGAAGGGGAAAGTGCAAAATAAATGAACCATCATTTTTCATTATGTTGATTGATGAAAAAGATATTATCGATTAATCAATCATTCAACATGTGTCTTTGGCATGATGTCTAAGTTGGAAGGAGACAAAATATCTCATCGATTTGCCTCGTGTGAACATGGATCCAAAGCATATAGTTATGGATTGTTTGAGTGTTTTTGTTCTTAATATGTTTATGCAAAAAAAAAGGTCAAATTGAAACAGTTAAAGGTGATTAAAAGTTATTTTTCTTAAGAATATTTTATAAAATATATTCTCTTCATATAACAGTTCACTTTTTGCATAATTAAGTGATTATTTTTTATTATTAGTGATTGTACTTATCTTTCTCATGTTACTTGCACTTCGGTCCTCGATCTTGAAATTCAATGGATTGTGCTGTCCTTTCTTTGTTCTTCTTGAATCGATGACTTAATTGATTCGATGGAGGATTTTTTATGAATTCAATTATGATAGATCAATTGATGTTTGGACATGTAATAAGAGTTTCAGTTATCAAATGCGGAGGCACTAGTTGACCTCACCTCAGGTTGATCATCGTTTACCAAGGCCTTTACAATTTTTGCAATAGATGACAATCAATTATTATGAAATAAAAAAATAAATTATTTATTAAAAAAGAAATTCGAAAAAAAAGTTGAGAAAAGATTGATATAATAAAAAAGAAATAGATTTGAAAACTAATTAACAGATCTTCAGATATATATATATATGTATACATATATTTATACATGTATACATGTATATATGTATGTATATGTATATATATATATATGTATGTATACATATATATATATATGTATGTATATATATATATATATATGTATGTATATACATATATATATATATATATATATATATATATATATATATATATATATATATGTATACGCGTTCTCGTGTGTACTGAAGCGGCGGTATGGACGGAAAACGCTCCTTTTATAGGTGGTCTATGAGGCGGTGCTGGTAGCGGTTGCTATTTATTAATAAAGTCTTAGTTGTGCTTGTTTTGGTCCTCATCCTTGTTATCATTCGTCATGTTGTGCTTTTTGTTATCGATCTCTATTTTTCTATCATATTCTTGTACTAGCATAAAGGGTTTTTTCATATATATAGCGCACATTCTCGGATAAATTTCTTTATACTTGCCGTGTGTGACGTTGGGCAAGCAGTTTATTATGCTCATGTTCATGCCCTCTATTCAATGAAGGCGCACCCAATTAGTGAATCAAGTTTATTATTCTCATGTTCGTACCCTCTATTCAATGAAGGCGCACCCAATTAGTGAGTCAAACCCAAGCAGAAGGCATCCCCCTTACACGCCAACGCTCGAGTAAAGCTAGACCAAACATTAGCGCCCCCAACTCTGCCAAGAACATCTAAGTTTGCAAGGAGCATCGCGTGGGAATTCAAACTGCCGTTTTACTTGGCAAAATAAATAATAAACCCACAATTCCGTGAAGAACACGCAACTTACATTTACAACAGCACCAGACGCTACCCAAAAATTAAGAGTCGTTCTCATCCTCATGATCAGTGAACACTTGGCCTAAGATTGCAGATACATATATAAGGACACTACCATTATAACCAACGACCGTTAACAAATTCAAGCATCAGCAACAGATGGTTTCAGAGCATCTGCCTGCCTCGTTGGTTAGGGAACTGATTAGCACGTCTAAACCTCAACCCTATATCAGCATCTTGCTCACGATGAATTAAACCAGGATCAGCAGAGTTCAGTTCTTGGACATCAGACCCAGTCTCTGATTCACTAGTGATCTCCTCCCCATAGTTATGCAACCTTCGGCCGACGAGATAGCGGTCATCCCTAATGGAATTGTGGAGGTTGGTGAACCAAGCATTGAACCTCTTGGCGCAGAAGCACACCAAGCTGAAGAGGAGGCATCCCAGCCAAGCAAACCGGTAAACTGCAGAATTAACCATCAGTGGATAGCCAAAGACAGGGAAGACGCCTTTCGCAAACACATAGGGAATGCAAAGTGCGGTCAGCAGCTTTGAGATGATCGGAATCATGATCTCACGCAGCACCCACAGGCCCCTCAGCCGTGAGAACCCATCCTCTCTTACTCTTTCAAACTTCCTCCGCCAGTTCTCATCCACTAGTGGTGCCATCTGATCTAAAATTACCTGTTACAACAGAAAGCTCAGTTCTCCTTGTAAGAATGCTAAAAAGTCAGTGAAAATTAACAGCAGCAGCAACACTGTGAGTCCCAACTATTTGGGATCGACTACATAGATCTTTTGCCATCATTGAAAATCAATCATACAACAACAAAGCCATCACTTGACGTATTCATAGGAGTCGACATAAAATTCAAGTAATCAAGCATCCTACAGATGAAACCCATAAAATTCAAGCTTATCAAGTTAGAGCATGGAATGCATGTTCATAAGCAAGAAATGTAAGGTTTGGTTATACCAGGCGAGTCCATATCTTCAGGAATATAAGACCTAAAGCCCAGTCCTGGTACAAGAGAAAAACTGGGCTTTCATCCACGGGCACCCTCAATGGCACAATCACTAAAAGCTCAAACAAGAGGCCAATAAGCACTGGGATGATAAAAATCTGTAAAAAGAAAAGATAGCTAAGTAAATAAACAAGAAAGGATGGGTCCACGTGGAAAGTGAAGGAAAAAGAAAAAAAAAACATTCATAACAGAATTACCCACCCATATTGACAATAGGGCAGAGCTCTTCAATATAATTGCACACCACTTCCATATCTGCAGCAGCAAAACAGGTACCCTATGGGTTCTGATATAATCAATAGAATACCTTGTTGCAGCCACAATGGTCCAGATGATGTAACACCCAATACTGAAAGCAAAGATATCTGAGAGTAGAAACATTACATGTCAGTTTCTGCAAAAAGAAAGAACACTACTATATCTCCAAGGATGCAGCAGCATTACCATTGCACTTGAAACCATGAGTAATTGGAAGCCTAGGAATGGCATTAAAAAGTGCACGCCCAAGGTAAACAGGAAGGATGATCATTGCAGAGTTGAAAATCAGAAGAGTCATCCATGCCAAGACCAACAATAAAACAATACGAAGAACAAAACCATACCTGTCAGAAGTTAAATAAACACCTGTCATATACTACAATGATGCTTACAAAGAAACCAGCTCCTCATCCAGCAGCTAAAATTTATAGGTTGACATAGAAAAACATAAAAAAGCACAGAAATGACACATGGAAGACTGACAGGCCCAAGAATTTTTAAACATTGCAATGATAATGGTTTCATTTAATTACATACTCTTCAACTGTAATATCTATATCACCGATTTTTTCGGAAAAAAAATCTGTATCATTGAAACAAAAAAGGATAAAGCAAAAAGGACTGCACAGGATTTTGCAATGATAGGCCAGAGGACCACAAAAAGGCCACATCTGCAGAATGCAATAATGAGGTACGCTTTTACAAAAATAATCTAAAATCAATCTAAGAAAACAAAACAAAACAAAGTAGAACAGTTTAGTTAGGACTGGGCAAAATCTGTATAGGAAGGGCCAAAACCAGATAGGGACCTGGTGAAACCCAATAAATACAGTCAGAATTATCTGCAATAGAGTAATTTGTCAGATGCAGGTTAAGAATCAAGTCAGCTCTCGAGACTACACTCCTATTTTTCAGTCAAATCTGGTTTATGTCAACAAAAAATGAACCAGGGAACACAGTAGGAAGGTTAGGATGGAGAGGAGCAACAAAAATTATGTGAGACCATTGAGCAGTCTTTAAGACCTAAAGCAAAATTTTACGATATTGCCATACAACCATCCATGATTTATATATTAGAATGTTGAACAAATGCAGAAAAAGAAAGAAAAAAGAACGTAACTGATAATACAATCAGAGTCGATATCGATTAAAGCTGAAGAGATAAAGAAAGACCATTGAAATTGCAAACAATTAAATGAAATATGATGGCATTTAAATTATAGTGATAGTCTACATGAAGTTCCTAACTTAATCTTCTCAACAGTTCTCAAGTTAAATTTTGATGAGATTTTCAAGATACGCAGGAACCTCCAATTCCACTAGATTGAATTAGAGAAACATAACAGCTAAAATCAACAAAGTAATAAAAAAATGCAACAAAAATTAGTTTTGTTGAAAACTATATTATTCTACAAAAAAAAGAATGCCGCAACAGAGATGGCTATATTTTGCTGAAAACTAGAATAAACTACATAATAAAATATTTAGTCAAAGCTCCAAGAACCAGAAGGTTATAAGCAATTCATGTTATAGAATATGTTGCAGTATACCATTCAATTGTAACATACCTATGCTGGTGCAAAGGAGCACCTAACGATCATTACATTTACATGCTGTTCAAGTGTCAAATGACTACACAAGCAAACAAAAGGACATCCATCAAATAATGGTACATATCACAGAGACCATAGCTATTAAATGCATAAAAAACCTAGAAAACGACTCTGATGAGGAACAACTAATAATCAGCAAAAAAAATTGAAGAACAAAGCCAACCACTCAAGACAGTTCTTTTCAAATATCAGACAGATGAGGTGGAATGATCAGACCATTTAGGTACTTACTCAGAATCTGCCTGATCATCTACATCAGATTCTTCAACAGCATCAGCATCTCCAACGATCACCCGTCTACCCTGATGATCTTCACCAACAATTCTCGGTATCAAAGGCTGATCATTCCGACCAGCTCCACCTTGACGAACATTATGTAATCTGTCCTGTCTTATCAGTTCTATGTTGCCAGCATCTTCAGTGCCATTTTCCTCTGGTGGTGGTAGCAAGTAATCAGTCAAACCAAGCGCCCAACCAACTGCTGTAAACCAATGCCATAAAAGAGATTTGATCGTTGTCCGTAGCTTGAAATGTTCAATAGCAAATGGTATGCAAATTTGGAACAGTAGTACATCAGTAGGAATTTCAGTGAATGGGTCGAAGATGCTGCATATTGCAAATGTTATGCCACAGTAAGCGATGGTTGACTCAGAGTTGTGACTGTCAAATAAAACAACTACCAAATTTAAAAAGCTAGAAAATACGTACGTGATGTCAAAGGGGAACATGGTAGGTGCAAGGCGCATAGAAAGTTTGACGGGTAAAAAGACAAGCATCACTATCAAACTGCCATAAACAGCAACAGACAGCAAAACACGCCGTGCATGTTTATGCACTGGGTCATCAATAAGGTCACGAAATGGATTGTAGTTTGGATCCGCTGGATCACGCAGAAAATATAGAACTCCATTACGCAACACCTACCAAGAGCAGCAATGCAGAATTTTGAACAAATGTTGACTTATTTAATGTAGTTAAGCACAAAAAACAGAAAATTAACTATAGCTTACCCCTCTAAGAAGACTCACAAAAATGCTGATTTGAAGCATGTAAACAATACCAACAAGCCAGTGAATTGAGGAGCTAGTTAACGGTGAGGCTGAAAAGAATTCTACTCTTTGAGCAATTGTTGTTCCCAGCATCCTCAAAGTGCATACGTCAAGCCACCACCCACACATCAATGGGAAGACACCAAGTTCAATAACCAAAAGAAATGCAACCTTGATCATGGTCATCAAATGTCTCATGCCCACCAGGGACTGCCTAAGAAGAGAAGGAATTGCTTCTGCAATTGTAAGTATACTATAAAGCCTTCCAAATATCACCCGTTCACCTCTACTGTATCGAATCAAAGCAAGAAGCCCAAGATAAAAGATAACAAAGCAAAATATAAACATGTAGCCAACTGCAAGAGTAGTCACATCGGATAGATGGGAGGAGCCAATCACTGTTCCCTTAAAAAGATCAGCTGAAATGGACCTGCCAACACCGTTGGATATATCATCAAGCTCGGTGGCATTCATTTTCTGTGATCCAGTGACCACCTCCATCATGTGCCCCAAGAGGCCTTCATTATTGCTTTCAGTTGACAACTTTGCAGCAGTCAATGTATTCTTCAATGTGCTGTTTGCCATGGACAGTACTGATAATGAGAGTGGCATTACTTTTCCCATCAGAGGGCTAGAAACTGATGAAAAGAACCATGTGACATAGTAGAGTACAACCCTCCCTAACGAAAAAGGAAGGAAAACGACAACACCCAGGAATATAGCATTACTTGCCAGTACCTGTCAAAGCATTAAGAAAAAAATTGCTGAAGCAGATTTCTATGGACCAACAATCCTTAGAAAAATGTATTGAGTATGTGATATAATCAGGATCCCAGAAAAAAAAAATCCATCGAAACTAACAAAGAAAAGTAAAGAAAAATTATTCAAATTAAGAAAGTACCTCTCTTTTTTTGAATTAAGCTTTGATCAGGTTGTAACACTAGTAAAAACCGCATGAAAAACCAGTACCCAAGAAAACAAATCACAAAATACATGGGCACCGAAGTACCCAACACTAAACCCATTTCTAGAAAAATCCAAGCTACGTTATTTTATCAATTGTACATTGATAATCCACCATTTAAAATTAATCATCAGAAAACAAAAAAAATCATCTAAATAATAAAATAACTGCTTCCTTTCTTGTAAAAAATAAGTTCTCTTTTGTGTGTTGAGCATCAATCAGGCATAAATATATTAATGCCATTCTGTAAGCAAGCAGTTAAGATCCAGCTAAAAAATCCTGCAAATCTCACAAAAGTGACTATCGTTCATCACCAATGTGTAATGTTGATTATGCAATTGAATGGGATGATATCACTTAGATAAATTCAAGCAATCAGCATTTTAGAATATGCATCATGCTATCATTAAGATTGAAGTATACAAACAAACAAGGTTATTTCAAATTTAAACAATTACATTACTAGCCGATCATTGTATAAAATTCTCCAAAAAGATAAATATTAGAATTTCTGCCCACAAAATGTCACAAATTTCAGAACCCACCTGCCATCTATTAATAATGGTAAAAAGGTTCTTTGACCATTTCATCACTTCCTACTAATTCCAAACTCCATAGAGTGAAATGTTATACCCTCTGTTTGTCAAATATTAATTTTACAACAAAAAGCTTCTTCCAACCATTCGACCATTGGATACTAATCCAAGTTCTAAATAGTGGAGCAACAGTATTATATCTTTTTGATACCCTTGTCTTTTTTCTTATCTGTTGATATCCAGAATAGTATTTCATCTATCTTTCGCCATTGTATTTTTCTCTTCCTCTCTTTTCTATCATTTATTCCAAAATCCAAAAGAAATTAAACTTGTCATGCTCTTGTCCTATGACAGATTCCCTATCATAACTTGAGTTGGGATCTTTCTTGGATATGCTTTATAGGTGGAATTGCATATATGAACAAGGGAGAAGTTTTTTGTACTAAAGTAGTATCACCTAAGCTCGTGTATCAAATGAACTGGCAAACAGTACCTAAACTTCCAAGGGGAAACCAACACAACGTTGCATAATGAACTTTATGCTAACTGATATCTACAGATACATGTGTTCATAATGAAGTAATAGTAAAATTAGTAAAAGTAAAAAAATAGCATACTAACCGAAGGTAAGCATCCCAAAGATAAACATCACAAGCCTTTATATCATTCTGTGTACATAGAACCACAAAAATCTAAAACCAAAAGCCAAGCGGAACATGCAACAAGTTACGCATGCAAAAACATACAAAATTTGAAATTAAAAGAAAAAAGAACATCTATATAGGACCACAAGAACTCCAGATGCCAAGTCTACAACTTGATGGCAAATAATACTGATGACTTCCAGAATGACCGAAAGGGCACTTGGGATCATAAAAATGGTGTTGATTCTCAGAACAGCTTTAGTTTAGACTTGATCTGTTTCATTCTTGGACTTAGCAAACACCGTTTGGTTTTATCTATTTCCCAGGTTTAAGACAATTAAACAACACAAAATCATTTGCGGGTGCATGCCAATGAAAAGATATAAAAGAACTGTTATGATCCCTTGGAAATCCACCCATAAACCATCTGTCAGCCTACCCATTCCCACCCGCTGTTCCTCTTTAACAGGGCCATATTTTCCTCCATTATACTACTCCAAAACAGCTCTAAAACCCTAGTATGTCCTAACTTATAAGCCCTTAAAATATCACACCAGCATCCAAGCCCTTGTTAATGACCAAAATCTGTTATTTTACATACTTTCAAATTCTAAAATACATATGAACATACAACAATCCACCAAAAAATCATCAAATACCTAAACCCAAACCATCCAAGCACTTATTTACAACCAAAATCCATTATTATAAATACTTTCAAATTCTAAAATACATAACAACCTTCAACAATCCACCAAAAAATCATCAAATACCTAAGCCCAAACCATCGAAATTTAGTCCTTGTGTGAGTATGATTTCAAGAAAAACTAAGAATGAATCAGAGTTCAGAAGCACTTTCTTTACAACTATTTAAACTAAGTAGCTGCATTTATATTATATTCTCACATTGTTCAGACCTTGATCATATCTGTTGCTAATAAGGACTGTTTTGATTTCTCTGTCTCAGTAAGAAGAGACATTTGGACACTGCATTTATATTCATAGAACCATTATCATCATAAATAAACTATGTTGAGTCTATAAACTTATATGGCATGATTATGTTAATTTATCGTAATGGCACACCAATTATGTTTCTTAAGATAATTTCTTCAATAGCAGATTGTTAAGTGACTAAGTATATAAATTTATATGACAAATGACAAAAAGTCAAGAACAATATAAAGGAACAATGTAAGCTACAAAGCAAGCACACGTATCCATGCATGAAGCATGAAAATAAATAGATATCCACAGGAGCACACAGGTACAAAACCAAATGCAAGATAAAAGAAGCATTAAAACACCAACAATCCAACTCACATCCAATCACCCAACCAAGAAAACAAAATGGCAGTCATCAACAGTAAAACCACAGGCAAATTTGCTATAATGCTGAAACATCACCAGTAGTCAGGCTGCTCTCATCCTCTTTACAACTGTTTAGTGCTCATGACACCTGATCGCAACCTCCTGATTACTCTTATTAGACTTGCATGTACACACTACAAACTTGTAAATCTAGAATCTTGTAAAAACCAAAGCATTATGACAACCAATAGGTTTCTCATCCAGTTTTAGTAGGTTGAGGAAAAAAACATCCACACTTAGTTGAGATAAAACCTAAAATATTTCAATTCATCAAACAGTAGGAAAATTGGAAAAATAAAACATGTGGTGAAATAAAAGAAAGAAAATTAATGACCTAAAACAAGTAGTGAGGATTTGGTTATAAAGCTTGCCCTATGCTCAAAAAGATCACCAGCCACCCACAAACCAAGAATGTTCCCACGAGATGAAGTTTATAAAACCTATGCAAAACCATATTTAGAAGAAAAAAAAAAGACCTAGGAGCATGAAAAGTTATGAATCTGAAAACAGGAGAGAGAAAGAGAGAGGAGAGAACGGTGGAGAGAGAGAGAGAGAGAGAGAGAGAGAGAGAGAGAGATCTTCTGCTACTTCAAACATCCAAATCATTCGTGGAATATCAGAACAAACACTAAAATTAGACAAAAAACTTAAGAGGTGCACTTACCGTTATGGCATTTTCAACCAAATGGAATACAGGCCCTTGCATTCCAACAAGCTCATCAAATGGCACATCTTCAGCACCATCAGCATCATCTAAACCATCAAACATCTGTTCAACATGGGCTTCAAGACGAGCAGCCTGCATTTCCAGCCGAGCAGCAACATTTTCTGCGTTCCGTCTAATCATTTGACCAGCCCCAGCAATTCCTTGAGCTCCGCCTCCATCTTCAGCATTCCCATCACCAACAGGGATCCTATTAACAGGGCCAGGAAGCCTCCTGACAGCACGAGCACCATTCCTTTCCTGACCTTCATCATCCCTCTCAGCATCATGTCCTCCAAGTTCTCGTAAGTGTCTAAAATAATCTCTTAAAGAGGTAGCTCCAAGAAATATAAACACAATGCCAGCAGAAAGTAGAAAACCATGCAAGCAATCCGTGAGTATTACGGGTACAGATATGTGACTCATAAACAGCCTCTGAGCTTCACCTAGACTCCGTACAAAGGAAAGGCGCCAAATCCAAAATGTAATGAAAGGTATCATAAGGAGCCAAACAGAAAGCACAAAAGCAAGTCGAAGGAAGAATTGCAAAACATGGCATGCTTTCATTGCCATTCCAACCACAAATTCTTGAAAGGGAAGTCTTGCAGGAGCATTGAGAGCATAAACAGGAGAGAAGGAAAAAGTATGTTTGCAGACCTGCAAGCATAACAAATTTCAGAAGAGCATTATTTACAAGGTTAAATTGAAAGAAAAACCATCAGAACCACACTACATTATAAAATATGTATTGCCACCTAAATTCTACAAAACTAAAGCAATCATGCAAACAATGTGACACAAGCCAAATATTCATTTCTCACTTTTAAACAAACCAAAGTTGACATGGTTGCAGCTGGACATTGAATTTTTTTTTTTTTGTTCAATAGTCATGGTATGACTTAAATGCAAAGCAGAGTAGCAGTCAAGGACATATTGTAAAGTGACACGAAAACACAAATAAAAGCGAAGGATGAAGGTGATTCTCCACTAGTTAATTCACAGAAATGGAATGATATTGGGGTTTTTTTTTTCCCTCTTTGTTGTCTAGTTGCAAAGATCAGTTCACGAGTGAAGATGCTAGCTTTTCCAGATATGCTTAATAACAAGCAAGAATGGAGATTTTTTGGACATAATGCAAAATTTTACACCATAATCTTTTTTCTAATCTCAGCAAGCATTTTCTTGTGTTTGGCTGTGTTATCATCAGAAACAACAATTTGCATAATTGCACTTTGAAGATCAGGAATGAGTGTCATGAACTTTTTTTTTTCCTTTCATGATATGAGTTTGGTGCAAAACAGAATAGCAATCAAGTAACTAATGTGATATTTATTTACAACAAGCCATAAATGCCAAATACTTGGGTCAGCTGCATGATTTTTTTTCTCATCATTATGCTATGTTGAGAACAACCTAAATAACAGTATATGTCGATGCACGCAGTTTAAACACTAGATCTCATGAAGGTCAGTGTGGTGTTCCCTCAAGAAATAAGGATGGAAGATCAGGGAGATCCTTCACCGCTCAAATTTTGAAAAAATATTGAATGAAACTGTTTCAATTCTCCTTCTTTCTGGACTGCAGGAATCTGAAAGATGGCATCATTCTAAAAGATGCCAAATAATGGTGATTTTAACTTGGAAGAGTAGAAAGTTCTACATTACATTTGATGTTTATGATTTTTATAAAAACAGAAAGCATTTTCTTCTATTATCGGTTGGAATATGATTTTTATACCAATTCATTCTTTACCATTGCATTAATTTACCAGTTCCTTTCTGAATCCTTCTTTTACAACTTCTGTCTGCCAGGAATCAACATGATACTTGGAATTCCTTCACGGGACATTTGGCATAAATCAATCATATGGGAAAATTAACACCTATGTATTAGAGGATAGTGAATAATAAACACGTTCTAACTAGGACGTTATACTATCACATCTAGTGAAGTGTGTGTCAGATGTGCTAACCGCTCACATCATGATCATCCATACACAACAAAAAGAAGATAAAGTGGGAATATATATTAAGTAATAAATGGGTTTCTTTGTAATTTAAATGTGTCAACAGATAATTAATCAGTTTTTAGAGAGAACTACCCAAATGTAGCGTTAGGAATCCAATTAGTGCTTGATCACCTGGAGTAAGATGCAGATCATTCTACAACGATAACTGATAAACGTGGGTTGATGCCATGTTTGGAACCAAGAAATCGCATACAAATAGGATGAGGACATGATAAATTCTATTACTGTTCCCCATGGTTGTCTTTATCTCTTACCTGGTTCGCACATTTCAGCAAGCAATTCAAAGAAGTCGGAGTGCAATCCTATTCACAAGAATGGGTCTCACAAAGTCCCATGAGATGGTCTGGTCATTTCATCTCTGGGGAACTAGAAAGGACACGTGTAACTTTAGTACCTACACCATCGACCAAAAACGATTCAACACCGAGATCGCGCTAAATCAAGATGGGGCGATCAAACCCTAATTTCTCGACAAAGGACACAAGACAAGAAAACCCTAGCACCGATAAGATCGTGGAATCAAGGCATCAAAGGGACCCCAACCCGGACTAGCAAGCGTTGCCGTAGCTATCTCGATCACGACCAAAACCGCGTTGAATCAGAAAGAGGCGACCAAACCCTAATTTCCCGGAAACAAGAAACCCTAACACCGAAAAGATCGTGGAATCAAGACACCAAAGGGTCCCTACCTCGCACTGGCGAGCGTTGCTGTGGCTGAGCCACTGGAGGAGGCAGTCCTGGTGGACGAATTTGATGCTCCCGCTGCAGGCGCAGGGGTAACGAAGCGGGTTCTCGGCGTCCCCGGGGTTGCGGCAGATCCGGCACACGTCCCCCTCCTCGTCATCGTCGTCGTCGCAGTCGTACCTGGCCACGGAGGAGGCGCCCGTCGCCAGGGAAGGAGGTGGAGGAGGAGGTGGTGGTGGTGGAAGCAGAAGCCCGTCGACGGACGACGAGGAGGAAGGGAAGGGGCGATCAGCGATCTCCTCCATCGGTGAAGCCGCTCCCTCTTCTTTCTCGCTCGATATCACCCTCTATCGCTTCCCCTTCCGCGATCCCTTTAGGCCCAAGGCGCGATATATACGAAGCGGAGGGGACGGGGGAGGAAATTGAGAGTCCGAGAGAGAGAGAGAGAGAGCATAAAAATAAGAACGGGGCGAACTCGAAAGGGGGTAGGGGTAAATGAGTAAATAAACAATTAGAAGTAGCTGGAAATGAACCGCGTCGCTGTGTGTGTTATAGCAGAGTCGGTTTCTTGGTGCGTGTCACCTTCCGGAAGCCAGCCAACAGCGCGCGCAGGAGATGTGGCCGGCCCAATTGACAATTGGATTTTACTTGAACCGGAGGTGCTATAAGCTCTGGGTTGGGTTCAACCGCGTACGCTACTCGATTTGTTTGAGTTGGATTGGGTTGGGTTTTCTCGAACCGGACCAGCAACATTTAAACCCAGCATCTGGTCATTCCCCTAAATTTAAGTTCAGTGTATAAAAACCCTGCATATATGGCCTTAATTTCCATTAAACCATTTGACTAACATATGGGACTGTAAAAAGTATTAGTATTTAAAAATTATTAACAGAGTAAAAATGTAAGCAATCCTATGCACATTTTGTAGAACCCAATATGGTAGATTGTAATCATAGTTAGACGTGAATAACCAGAGCTTAATGGAAGGGATAGGCAAGGAGTTAGATGAGCATGCATGTTACACTAAATTTGTGAGTGATAGATGTGAAAATATCCTTAATATGACTGATTAAAATGCAATGTAACTAAAAACAAATTTGTATTGGAGAACTTTTGAACATCAGATTAAAGACACAACAATTATGATATTTTTCAATATTAAAGATTATTCAGCATACATCAGTCTCTGTGTGCAGCACAAGGCCAATCAATGCGCATACTCTGAACCCGCAAAGAGGAATCTTTTATGTTGGGTGTCTGCACCAGCAGTGCTTTCCCTCAGCAATTCACTGCAGTGTTCTTAAGAAAGCAAACTCGATTGACCGGAAGAGCTCACAAGCAACCCTCACACATGGAACCTCACTTTGAATAGTGAGAAGCCCAATAACGGTCAGAACGGCAGGGGAAATGTGGGATGTCTCAAACTGATCAGTGATAATGACCAAAAAGAGCTCACAAGCAACTCTGATACATGGAACCTCAGTTTGAATAGTGAGCAGCTCAATAATGGTCAGAATGGCAGGGGAAATGTGGGATGTCTCATACTGATCAGTGATAACCATTTGAGGCTTTCAGCGTCACCATCCACCATTGGTCTCTCTCTCTCTCTCTCTCTCTCTCTCTCTCTCTTCAAAGCGATACGCCCCCTTTATGTGTCTTTTCAAGTGGTCCAGAGCTGCCACAAAAAGCAGCAATGAGTGTTCATGCAGCAGCAGCAGCAGCAGAAACAATGGCATCAGCAGCAGCTGGGGGAATCACATGCAGACCCCTTTCTGCTCTTCTCAGGCCCTCACTGTACCGTCTCTTTCCCACCAACCAGGCCAAAGGGAGAGGGAGAGGGAGAGAGAGAGAGAGAGAGAGAGAGTCGAGGGCTATCACCGAGAGACCTCGACGAAAAAACTGTGAAGGAAAGAGGAAGCGACCAAGAAGAAAGTGGTCAAATGGCCACAAGCTTTTGAGGTCGGATGCTGATGAGATGGGAGCAGCCTTTCTGTTCCTAGTAAAGAACTTGTTCGCTCCTGGCGCAGCAGAGGAGGAGGAAGAGAGGGAGGGGAAGCATGTGTCCAAAACGGGCGGAGGCTTTGAGGCCGGCCATAGGAAGCATGAGGGAGGCTTTCCGTGCAGTGTCTACGCCACCCTATCTTTTCTTGTCACGACCACTGCCTTTACCTCTTCCACGGCTCTCAAATTATTTGATTGGACTTGCTATGATTGACATGCATATTTCGGGCACTGCTTTTTTCCTTTGTGGTGGAAGTAAGTATATTACACATACAAGGATGATTGAGACGTCGAAAGCAAGTGTGTGGATGGAGATATATGCTGTTTTCCGTGGCCAAGCCACTGTTTAGCGACATGAAGGTACTGGACTTCTGCATCCACCAACATTGCATATTGTTATAGGTGAACTGATCTGGATATGTTTTATGTAGCAAAGCCTTGCCCTTTTTGAGGGACTCCTGATCAATCCACAAGGTGGAACAGCAAGGACATGGAACAGGAGATGTGCCATCATTGATGTTTTGGCCTTTCTGCCATTTTCTTAAATGTTGAACAGCTCTTCCCCTGCTCCACTCGGTGAAAGGCATCAGCCAACAGAAGTGTCACACACAAACAAAGACATTATTTCCATGACTCCAGTGTGGTGATTTAGCTCACAGAAATGCAATCATACCTCTCTCTCTCTCTCTCTGTACAAGACTCCTCTTGTTCTTGCTTATTATTACTTACTATAATTTTCTGAATTATTTTTTGAGATATTTACAACAAAGATCTCAACTGTGTAGTTTATATCACAGAATGTTTGGACGTGAAAAAGGAGAGAAAATTTATTGTATACTAAAGTGCAGTAAAAGAAGCATTTATTGAATGCTTTCTTGATAGGAAGGAACTATTCATCTGGTACAGCCAGTACTAGAAGGAATTAATGACTGGAATACATCACCTCTGTTTGCATGGCCTTTGGGCCCCCCAGGCAGCATTGAAGTTTGAGGAAATTAGATGACAACGTAGACTGGTAACACAACATAAGATGCCAGTTCCTTTGCATGCCAAATTGGAGACAAGATGAGTGCCAAAGGAGGTTGTCTTGGTGAGATGGATAGCATGCATTTCTGCAATTCATCATGTGCAAATGAAATGATTTTAAGCAACAAGCAGCAGGATTTATCTGCACTAAATAGCTTAGAATTCTATATTAACATAGAAAAAAAATGAAGAGCAGAGGGTTCCTGTGAATGTCAAATTAATCTTCATCCGAATATGTCTTTAGCTTGGCTAACATATTCTGAATGAACAAAACATTTTGGTGCTTTTTTAGCGTGATAAATTGATCTTCATTTCTAAGGTGACAATCTTTATTAGCCATCAAATACAAACCCCATATATGTAGGTTTACAGCACTATCATTCATCCTGCTCTGCTCTCCATTCTCCAGTTCTTCACTGCCACCAAAAGTAGGACACGGAGAGCAAAGTGCAAAAACCAAACACCATCGAGCCTTGCACAGCGGCAGAGCCTTTCTTTGAACACGAGAGAGACCCACTTCAAATGAAAGCATCTAATCTACCAATTCGTTTACATCAATTCTTCCCACCCTTCTAGCCACAGACTCCGTATCATCCGCACTCGAAAGGTTCGACAGAGTTTCGATGTCTTGTGGTAGTGGTGCGGTCGAAAGCTGCAACAAAAACATGGCCGAAGTGGGTTCTTCGACAGCAGAGGCAGTGGATCCCACCACTGAAGTGTCCTTTGTTTTAGCTGGGTCTGATGAAAGGTTGGAAGTCCTGCTGCTGCTGCTGCCAATTGGAAGGCAATGTTGCTATTTGTGGTGGGAATCCTGATGATGCTGCAGAAGTGGTGGCCGAGAATAAGTGAGACGGTGGCGCGGCGGCCGATAGCCAAGTTCCGCTGCCTTTCCCCTGACCTAAATGACTCCATCGTTGCTCACCAGCAACTGGAAAAGAAATCCCTGCAGCACTCCTTGCTCCTTCAGTGCTGCCTGCATACTGCATCATCGAGGAGTTGCACGATTAGCTGCGTCGAAAGAATCACAGAGAAAGATCATTTTCTATTTGAATTGGGGGCACCCACTTGATGAAATCTAGGGTGATTGAATTGCTGTGGGATGATTTGGACTATCGGAAATGCCTCACTGTTCCTTTCGAGCTGTGGGTACTTGCACACCTCATTGGCCTCAACAAGAATCGGAGAACCAAGGAAGCCGATGTTCTGTGATCTGTTGCTTCTGCTTTCTTTCTCATCAGGCAGCTTAAGCATCTCATGAAACTGGTGCACACGATAAATGAATCATAGATGTTCAATTTTAAGCATATCGAATCCAGTTTCGCTGCGAGCAGCAACAAGTAGATCGGAATGATAGGTTATACCTTCAATCTGGTGTTGCGACTCCATTCTGGCTCGAAACCAACAGGAACTCCTTGGTCCATTGCCTTGAAGCCTTCGTCGTCCCACTGATCGAGGCTATTCCTTTTGGATCCCGAGCTGCCCAGGCTCAGGTCGAGATTGTGCTCCATTGTGCCAGCTACAAGTTTTGACATACAAATTATACGGTAATGAGAAACTTATCAAGCAGAGAAAGCGATGACAACGAAGCATGCGGCTGCAAGAAACTCACTCTGGATGTCGAGATCGTTCGAGTAAATGCTGGGATCGAAGTTAGTAATTGCATCCTTTCCGCTACACTTGATTGCGGCCTTGTCGTAAGCTCTGCATCTCCAAAATGAAACTCGTCAGAAACCACCAATCCTCCATTTCCTAACCATCGGAGAAGGATCTGTGAATGCTTCTTTTTTTTTTTTTTTTTTTTTTGTTCTTTCCTTCTTTCTTCTTTACAAGAGTGAGTTTGAAGACACTCTGATTCGATGCATCAAGTAAATAAGATCTTTGGATACCTGGCAGCTTCAATTTCAGTGTCGAAGAGGCCGAGATAAACATATCTGTCGGAAAAAATGGATGTTAAACAACATATGAGCAGGCGAAGAGATCTAAGAGATGCAATGGAGGCAGCACTATACTTCTTCCCCAGGAACTGCCCTATTCGAGCCTCCCATCTCCCACACTTGTGCAGGGTGACACCCCTGTACTTGGAGCTGCCTCTCGGGAGACCTGTGCTCTGGCGTCGAAGCACATGAACGAACTCCTCCTTGGTGAGATTGCTCATCTGCAAACGAAGCCATTCGAACACTTGGAGCTCGATTCAACAAAGTAGCAAAGTGAAGATCCAAGACAGACGAGGATCATGTTTCGTCAACTCATCTTCGGCGCGCTTCCTAACCTGTTTCAGATCCTCCTGGTAGTCGTCCAAATCGAAATTGATGTCCGCGTCCATTCCACGGAACTTGATCGCAGCTCGGTCGTATGCCCTGCGACAAAATTGCCATTCCATGGATCCTTTTTTTATCTTCACGTGACCAACTCTGAAATCTAAGCCATGTCGGGCGAGAACAGACGGACTCACCTAGCAGCAGCATGTGCTGTGTCGAATCCACCTGCAGACAAAAATCCAGAGAAGCTATCAGCAGTTGCAACTCGTTGAATCGAAGGAAAGATTCATGTTAGCAGAATCTTTGTTCCTTTTTATAATCTTGCCCATGAACACCTCGGTACTTACCCAAATATATTTGCTTTCCACAATCCCTGCACAGAAAGCGGAGCAGAAGAGGTGAGCATGAGACCGGGGGGTCGAACGGGCAAAAACTGGGTTCAAGATCCAATCTTTTGAGACTTGGGAGACAGGGCATCAGGAGAGAGAGAGCTAACCATATGTGGGACTCCCATCGCCCGGTCCTCCGGTAGAAGGTGACGCCACGGTACTGGGAGCTCCTCGACCTCGGCCCCCGGCGGCTCTTCTTCACCGGTTGTGGCACCTCGGCCGGCTTCCCGATCACCACCCGCTCAGACGAGTGGCAGAACCTGACGCCGGCCCAGTGGGAACTAGGCGGCGGCGGCCAGGCGCTTCCGTGTGGCCCGCCACCGTGCCGAGCGTCTTCTTGGTCGCCCAACGGAAAGAACTGGTGGGTGACCATCGCGGGCTCGCTCTCCGCGGAGAGGCTCTCCTCGCGGCGGCGGGAGATAGCGAATCCGAAGATCTTCCCGGCGCCGCCGTCTGTCTCCCCCTCATCGGAAGCCTCGACGACGACCACGGAGGAGCTGGAAGCATTGTTCTCGGCGTCAGCAGACGAGACCCCCGCCAGATTCCTGTTATCCTCCTCTCCGCCGTCCCCAGCCGCGGACGCCGCCGCAGAGGCCGTGCTGTTGAGATCCCACATCCCGTCCATCCCAAGACCGGATCTTCAGCTCTTCGGCCTCCGCAAAAATCGCACTTTCTATGTCCTTCCCACCCTCCAAAATCCAAAATTTCTTTCCTTCCAAGAAACAAAAGGGAAAAATCGTCTCCCCTATACTTTGTACAGCTCCATATTTATAGCTTTCTCCACGCCATTTCCTTCTTCCAAAGCCCAAAACACGTCGTCAGGCACCGAGGCAAAAAGGCGGCAGGGGAAAGCGTTTTGGATACCCAAAAGCAGCAGCTTTACTAAACTTGGTGCCACCCAAAGATCTGCATGAGCGGAAAAAGAAATATATATATATCAATTATACATGTCGCAAAAGAGAAGGGAGCTTTCACCACATTGTGGCTGTATGCATCCAAGAGTAGAAGGATCAAATGGGAAGGGAAGGTTTTCCTTTGGGAGAGGCAACCATGGTGCCGGTGGATGATCTCGCTCGATGTTCACTTCCCACCCGCCCCCACACATTCCTCCTTTTTCTTTTATTTGTTCCAATCCAATCAGTCACTCATATGGCTGCTGTTGAGCCCACTTCAATTTCTTTTCATATTTGGTGGTAGCGGTGACAAGACACAAGCCATCCCTGCAACGCCAATGCCTACTCAGTTTAACAGCCCTCGCTCGCTCAAAGGAGCTTAACCACTGCTCCGCCCAGCTGTGTCAAACACATGGGTATGCGAACATCTGCTTCACTACACTCACATCTCTGAACTGAATTATGGTGCTTCTTTGTCCTGCACACTGTGAGCGGAGGATGCTCCCAAATCTGCATCACAGTAAGTCGTTCCAAAGTCTACATTGCAATAAGTTGGGATCGTCTTTTGATGGAATTTGATGTCCTGCTTATGGGCGCTACACATGTATATATGTGTAATTTAGAACTCGTAAAAGACTGCTCTCGATCAGTAACTCGAAGATTCGCTTAAAAATATCTGCATGATGACCAGTATTAGGCGACAGATAATGGACATGGAAGACGAACCAAGAACATCTGAACACATTCCCGGAGATCAAACATCTCCGGTTGGTGGTCCAAAGCCGAGTTAAGGAACCGGCAGCGTGCGTCTCGATAGCCAACTCGTGGATAAGGCCTCCGCACCACTGGCCGCCATTAATGCTGGGCATGAGTTAGTGTCGAAGCTCGAAGGTCAGCTCAGGTGTTGCCTTCACCAAACCCACAGCATGCAAGTTGCGAGTACTGTGGATGAAAACTATGGGTGTCAGATTGATTTGACGGGCATCGGAAGCGTTCAAAGCGGTTCATCGCTGGCCATCGAGGAGCCAGCTGAGAGGAGATTTCTTTTGAAGTTTATTGTCCAAATCACAGACAGGATGACAAGTTGAAGAAAACAACCGAGGAAGGAGGAGCTTTTAAGAGAGGACATGTGGACTGTTCCCACCACCGGAACCCATGACAAAATGGGGAAGGAGGAATAATGGTATAAAAGGAAAAGAGGCTGCAGAGGAGTCCCGTCCAAGAGTACAGTAGGGAGCGAGGAGGTGGAGAGGGCCAATCGGAGTCGGGGGACAGAGACGTCGCCTTGAATGCCCATTTACTCTGACAGGCAGCCACCGGCCACGGGGCAGAGAAATGGAAAGGCGAGGAAAAAAAAAAAGAGAACCCAATGTTCTTCACTGTAGAGGTCTTTTAAGATGCCCGTGGCATTTCCAGGAGCAATCAATGACGGGGGAGGCTGGTGAGCAGCTCTGAACAGCAGGCAGAATCCACCGTCAATGTCAGCATCTTCTTGCCATGGAGAATCATGAGTTTTGTATCGGATTAACCTTATCCTGATACACACGGGTAGGGTTGTTGATGATGGGAGCAACAGAAATCATGATGGGGATCGGCAACTTCTGGTATGCTTGGAACATAGTGTGTCTGACTTGGTTGGTCGCGTATACTGGAAAGATAAAGGGGGAACCTGTTGCAGGGGACACAAACAAGGAGTGTTGAGGGCTGGAAAAAGGATTTGGTGGTGTGTTGAAGAAGGAAGCAACATGATTGGATTGGGAAGGACAGTCCATGTTCCTGTGTGGCTGGCTGGCTGGCTGTGGACGATGCCACTTCCCCATCCCTACATTGCTGCCATCGGAGGATACGTTGCTTTCCCTGTTTCGGCTTTGCCTGCCGCATCAAAATTTCCTCAAAAAATGGTTGTCAGCGAAACTAGTGATTTCTCCAGGTCGAGAGCAATTGAATGGACGCTGACACATAGTTTAACCTCAACAAGGAACAGTTCATGAGTTTTTCGTTTCTTTTCTTTTCCTTTTTTAGTCCGAGGACATTTTTTTTCTAATATTTTCTTCTGCAAGACAACAACAGCATCAATTATGCTGCGACACGCAGACTCTCTCTCTCTCTCTCTCTCTGAAACCTGTGATGGAGATGTTGATGCTCCTTTTTCCTATTAAAAAAAAAGTGCGATAAATGATGCTCCAAGTACAACAACAGCTGGTTGAAACAGTGGATGGCTTCTTTCTTAATAGAGTTGGGTGAAGTCGTGATGGGTTTACTTCTCTAACTCACAGTGCGTCTAGTACGACGGGCTTGGCTAGATTCAGGAACTTATTGGCCTTTGGCGTGTTACAATAATGGACGGGCATAGGCTGTACTTGCCACTTCACGCCCACATGACAACAACAGCGACCGCCACCATCATCTCTGCTCCTAACCAAACAATAGTATCATGGTTCTTGTACGCAGCAAAGCAAATCAACATGTCGAGAAGGAAGGATCCATGGTCCTTGTGTTGTCATCTTTGTGTGCTTCGTGCTTTTAATTCCTGTAGCCGGTGGCATGATTCCAGCGACAGCCATGTTGGTGCTTGGCGAAGCTCCAGTTCATCATACGTTGTCTTCCCCACCGCCTCCCTCCCTTCTCTGTGCTGTGCCTCGTCCCGTCTTGATTCCGAAATGAATGCATTTTCTTTTTACCGCGGTGTGCTTTGCCCAACTCTAGTTTTACTTGTCATTGATTAGTTGGACTGTGGCGGGAATAATTGCAGGCGGCTATCATCGTCCTGTTATTGACCCGACTCGATGAATCCAATATCCTGATTTGTTAATTATTCGTACCGGATGGGATGAAGCGAACAAAAATAAAATACCTAATGTGGTTTCATTTCTCTATTCCTTTAAACGTAAAAAGGGCACTGCAAATGGACGGAAGCATTCATGACGGGACTGCTCCAATAAATGTGCAGCCAGTGGGCGAATCCCCACGGAACCAAGAAGCGGCCGGTTTCTCTTCAAAGGCACCAACGTTGGGTTGCCATGACACCAGCAATGGCGTCCGAGAAGGAAGGACGAACCAACCCATGGCTGCCTGGCTTGGGACGTACATGGGCCGCTTTCTCTGCACGTGGAACCTCCTCCGCCACCTCGTTGCCACCATTCATGAACGGATGGGCTGTAGCCATGTCACCACGGTCTCGATCCTGTACGTCTGGGGATCCTCTCCACGGGGGAAGTGGACGGTCGAGGTCGAGGTCGCGGTCGCGGCTGGCTTCGTCCGGGGATGGAGAGGATCCAAGCACGAAGGCAGCGCCTGGACACAGGAAGGTGGGGCTGGGACGACGTCGTGAATAGGGGTGGGCGTCCCAACCGTGACGGTGTCTGGAATTGAAAGCGAACTAAAACTGGTTTGGCTGAGGAGACGAAGGGCTTGCCTTGCTGCAGAACGAGGGCGTGTGTCACGTGAGTAGGGCCGCCACCACAGTGCGGTTGAGAGGGGCTGGACTCGTCGCTCCCTCCATGTGACCGACCGCGCATTTACCACGCCGCGGTTCTCCACAGTCGTACCGGCGGGCAGAGAACCCATATGTCGCCCACCGCGTGTATCACTCGGCGTACGCCCTGCGCTCACGTCCACCCTGCACACGATTGCCCGCGTTCAGCATCCACTTGCTTTTCCAGCATCAGGAATTGACGAGCGAGCAAGCACGAAGCCCAAGAAAACATCAAATAAACGGATGCTGCGATATTTACATTACCAACGTTATGACACTGATCGCAATTTCTGCGTAAGACAGGGAGTTCTAGGCAAACGTAAAACAAGAGTTGGAGCAGTAGGGTTTGACTTATATATACATATATATATATATATATATATATATATATATATATATATATATATATATATATGTATATATCTTTCTCTGACATGTGGAAGCCGAGAAGCATTAACATAAAAGATTGGTCAGACACAGCTGACCCCATTTGAGTACCAGTGGCATTAGCAAACACGATTGAGAAGCATAAACGTAATGCATTGATCACAGAAACAGCTGCCCCTATTTTGAGTACCGGTGGCAGTACTAAGTAGCTAACACCACTCAATCACCGCCAAGATTTACCCTTTCACCTGCTGTACTCGATTACTGTCCACTTAGCAGCCTAAGATGCATCTCTCATCACTCATCATTCAGTAGGTAGCTGACATGACTTTTTCTATTTGAGACCGGTGCAGAAAACATAAAATATATTATGGTGACTCTTGGAACTAATGAAGAGAAGGCATGGTTGAAGACCTAGAGAACATGAATATGGTACCTGAAGCTAGTGATGCCCGTATTATGGGGTTCCTATGTCACATACAATAATTTCTGCGATGGCTGAGACGAAGAATGCGTAAGATATCAGCTGCAAATATGAACTTGTAAATAGTGATAGTGACTTGGGTGATTTCCCTCTTAGACTCGAGAATTTTTCTTGTTTTCATGCTTTATTTGCAGCGCTGCTCGAACGACGAAATCCCCTTGTAATAATCCCAACCTTAAACGTTGAAAAACCTATCACTGACAAGAATTGAAAAGTAGAAGGTAAAAACCAAGCGGAGATTTCACGTACCAATTTACCATCACTGTCGACAACGGGAAGTCTATGGTATTTTGTTTCGACTGGAAGACGTGGTCCAGTATTCAGAACCTTGCACCATCTTCGAGGTTGGTCGTCTCAGGAACCGCAAGAGCAGCGGGGGTTATCACCTCACCGATTACTCCAACCATTAGTTTTACTTAGCAGCTTCTGGATTTCATTAAATGTCTGCAGCAGGAAGCTAAAGCATCAGTTTTCTGAATCACAATGTAGTACAAGTGATAGGGCACGTATCGGCCCATCCACTCAACGATGACGCCCTACTGCCATGTTGACGTAAAGGTCAAGGTGGCAAACCATCTCAGCGTGATTCGGTGACCTCCGGTCGTGTCAAAATGGGCGTCGACTAAGACGACATAGCACTATCCCAAAAAGCCCGGGACAACGCTTCGACAGCCCCACCGAGCACGCCTTCGTACGGATGTGAGCACCGTCCAAGGTACAGCACTGTCCCAGAAAGCCCGGGACGATGCCTTAACAAACCTACCAAGCATGCCCTTGCACAGGTGCGGCCGCCGCCCAAGGTACAGCACTATTTCGAAGGCTCAGGATGGCACCTCCACAGTGCTGGGAAATCGGGAGATTCGGCATCTCATGTGCAGCGAAAGACAAAAACAAGATCGAATTTTTCATAGTTACGTACTTGATCGTCGTGCGACGATTAGTGCGCAAAAATTGTAAATCTGAAAAATCCGCACGTATCATGTTAGAAGCATTACCTTGGGAGATCGTATATCCCCAAAAATTCTAGATCTGATGAAGAGGATGAAGGAGTACCAGCATACTCCTCTCTAGCGGTAATCCACACAGCGGACGCAGCAACGACGCTTCTCAGATCACCGCGGCATCTCTCTCCATATGCACCACAAGGCTGCCGGAGCCAAGGAGGAGAGGAGACTGAGGAGAGGAGGATGACTATTAAGAGCTCTCAACCTATGAACCAGGAGGTTCCTCCTATTTATAGAGGTGGAGGAAGCTTATCATTAACAGACCCTGTTTATATTGGATCTCTATCCAGTTGGATCTCATTGGATCTTATCCACATGATCCAATTTGATCTCATCCAATTAGATCTTATCCAATCATTTAATTGGATCTCATCCACAGGATCCAAACTAGGGGCTTCACAGATATCTCATATTCGCACCTCTACTTGTCTCAACATCCACCTTATGTGTGTAACCCTCTAGGCTCGATATCGAGCTGGTCGTGAGTCGCTCCTGTCAGAACTCTTTCTAACTCAGAATATCTTCTGATATAGTGAATTATTATCTCCATAATAATTCACTCGACTTATCGACTATGAATGTACTAGGCCACTACGCTATAGTCCCAAGATGGTACATGAGGATCTAATCCATCGGACCTGTCTGTCCTCAGTTACCATGTATCTAAAGTCCCTCATCCATCTAATATCCTAGAGACCGTATATTGGGCATGGTAAAGTCAGGCTTATATGGAATCCTGTTCAAGTCTCGCTCTAATCGAATTCTCCCGAAGAACTCCTTCTCTCTCAATCCGAATGACCCTGGTCAGAGATTTTGCTTGAGGAGAACACGTGGGATATATCTCTCATGATACCAAGAGTGAATGATCTTCTATTGACACACATTTGCCTTCGTAAGGTTGGCTACCATTCCTGAGACTAGCTATACTAGATCTGGAGCTCTCCAAACCTGTAAGTCCAGCGTCAAAGAATGGAGTACTCAAATAAGGCATCTTTGGTATCTCAAGTCTAAGAATCAGACACACTACTGAGATTACGGAATCGTTGTCTGACATTAAGTATCATTAACCATATAATATTCTGTAAGTGGATCAATTAGTGAACTCATTCTCCAATGAGTACTTGCACTGTACCTCTAGTGTCCCCACACAAGCGATTATGAGACCAGTCGCCTCCATCATATAGACGAGAATACAGCGCACCAGTCTATCTGGTTATCTCAATGTCCTCATCAAGTAACCTATGACCAGGATGATTTAGGATCTGTGTTTAAAGGTATATCGGTCTCATTATCGTGATCTCATCATGATCCGATTCCCATAGCACAAATCCAAGGACATCACAATATTCATCCGCATAATGTGAGAAAATACCAATAATAATATGCAAAGAGATCGACGTAACATGTCATAGGTGTCATTACTCATGTGATTGGCTTGTAGGGCACCTACAACCAACACACAGTGCCGTCCAGAAACTCAAGATGGAACTCCGCAACAAATCAGGAACCAGCACCACCCCCGATATAAAAACCCCAGACCGACGTTGCTCTCGGGACCTCTTCAAAACAATCATTCTCCTAAAAGGTACTAACTTAAGCATCGGAGGGGACGGGTCATAACATTTTGACCCGACCTGTGTGCAGGAGCCGGAAGATGCAGGACAAGCTAAACATTAGAAGGAGGTCTCATCCCAGAGCGGACCGACGAATCGCTTCATCCGACCCAACGCCAACCTCCCACCCGAAGATCTACCGTGGTGATCCCAGTACATCCGGACTCGAACCTAACTGTGCTGACTCAGTGGCCACGACGTAAAGGTACACTAACAAATTAGCACTAGAAGGAGGGTCAGATGTCGCAAGATCAACAGATGAGCTCGAGCGAACACCCGATGGAAGGATCTCACCTTACTTGCGAGCCCGGGGAACATCCTCCACTTGCCCACGAGCCCCAGACCGAGGACCCTATGGCGATTGTGGGACGTTACTGGCGGCTGTTCATCGATCTGGAGTTGTCACTGCCCAGGGCTGCCTCGACCAGCCAGTCACCTGTCTCACACGAGGCATTCTGTGGCCTCGCCCACCAAGTCCAAACTTTGGTCAAAATGATGTAGGCCATCGTCCCACTCATCCCGTAATTGGTGCAGCAATCGACATCCCCACCCTTGCCACGGTCGGAGCTGCCAGCTCCAACGCCTCCGATCCCGAGGGCACCGTCGATTCCACCTGAGGTGGACCCAGTCCCACTGCCATAAGGTGCGTCAGGAAATCCGAGGATGGTGCAGGAGCCCGACACACTATCGTCTGATTCAACAAACTCCCTCCGAGCCCAATTGCGCTTCGTCAACCAACGACTTGACGAGGTACAAAGGAAAGTCCGTAAGTCCAAGGTGGAACTTGGGGAGGACGCCTATCGCGGATCCCCTTTCGCCCCCGAGATACAAGATAAGCTTGTTCCCCCGAGCTTTCGCCTCCCTTCCCTTGACGCGTATAACGGCAGCTCTGACTCGACGGAACATGTGGCTGCCTTCCGGACCCAAATGACGTTGTATGAGACTTCCGACGCCCTCATGTGCAGGGCATTCCCTACCACTCTCAGGGGGTCAGCTCGGGCATGGTATAACAGGCTGAGGGCCGGGTTGATCGTATCCTTCGACCAACTTGCCAAAGACTTTGAGCTCAACTTCCTGGCCTGCACTCAAACGAAGCCAGCCACCGCCCTACTCCTCGGTCTCAATCAGAAGGAGGAAGAGCCCCTTTCTCATTTCATAACCTATTTTGCTACAGAAATCCGGGGGCTTCCCGACGCTCACCCCTCTCTGATAATGCAGGCATTCATGATGGGACTATGGCCCTCCAGATTTTTTTGATCGCTCGTAGAGCGGCCACCTGCGGCGGTCCCAGAGATGCTCTAGCGCGCAAACCAATACGTTGCAATGAAATCTTTGATGGTCGGGAAGCGGGAGGAGCACAAGAGACGTAGGGTAGAGTCCTCCCAGGGACAAACATCAGCTGCCCCGAGGAGGAGGATGGATTGACCCAATGCGCCATTCCCGAGGTCCCCCTTCTGGTATTAGGTGCATCCAGAACAAAGATATTCCTCCATATTAAAGAAAATGGTCTTCTGAAAGCCCCCAACCTAATGAAGAGCTCCCGAGAGCTCAGAGATTAGACAAAATACTACCGATTTTATCAAGAGCATGACCACGACACCGAGGAATACCATGACATAAAGTGTCAAATCAAAGTACTCATTCGTTCGGGGCATCTCAATGGCTATTTGAAAAGAGACCGAGATCCCTTGCCACAGCCCGAAGGCCCCATCGAGTAATAAATTGACGTCATCGTAGGTGGGCAAGCCGTAGGGGGGAGACAGTATATCGGGACGAAGGGCCTACGCCCAAGCAGTTGTGAGCGAGTCTCCAAGGCAACAACATGACCCTGAAGTTACATTCCCGACCGAGGAGATGGAACGCTTCGAGCACGATGACGCGTTGGTGATCATGACCAGGATCGCCAACGCCCGTGCAAAAAGAATCATGATTGACATAGGGAGCTCCGTCAACGTTCTCTACTTCGACGCATTCAAGAAGCTCGGCCTGCTCAAGGAGACCCTGACACCGATGCGCTTAACACTCACCGGGTTCACAGGCGATTCGATCTCCCCGCTCGGCATGATCGTCCTGCTTGTAACCCTGGGAGAAGAGCCGAGGACAAAGACATAATGACTACTTTCATGGTGGTGGACATCTCCTCGGCGTACAATGCAATCCTGGGCCGATCGACCCTCAACAAGTTTTGAGTCATCATCTCCACTTACCATCGAACAATAAAGTTTTCGACCCTTGGCGGAGTCAGGGAGGCCAGGGGAGACCCCCGTGAGTCCAGGCGGTGTTACTTGACGACAGTTTCATTGCCCAAAAGGCCGAGGTGCAAGCAACCGCTAGAGGACCCGCGGGATATCAAGAGACCACCTCAGCACCCTGAATCGACGGAGCCCACTGTGGACATATCACTATGTAAAGACCGACTCGATTGGGTTGTGAAGGTGGGATCGGAGCTCCTGGAGCAAGAGCGGGTGCAACTCATCAGCTTCTTGACCAACAATGCCGATGTCTTTGCCTGGTCGCCGACGGACATGCCCGAGGTCGATCGTCGAGTTGCATCGCATCACTTGAGCATCTCCCTCGAAGCCCGACCAGTAAAATAGAAGCACCGAAGGTTAGCTCCCGGCCGACAGCAAGCAGTCCGTGGCGAAGTAGAGCACCTCATGGCAGCAGACTTCATAGCTAAGGCATGTATCGGGCCATCCACTCATCGATAATGCCCCATCGCCATGTTGGCATAAAGGTCAAGGTGGCAAACCATCTTAGCACGATTCAATGACCCCCGATCGTGTCAAAACGACAGATAAAGCTATCTCAAGTTAGATCATGATCATCTAATTTTACGACGATTTTAAGTTGATTAGCATCGATAAAGCTATATCTAAAATTTAAGATTTTTTGGAGATCAAGAAACTTGTAAGAGTGTGATTTAGTTAACTTCCACTATCTAAACTTTCATAAAGATATTATGACATGGTTTTAAGATGATTAATATAATATTTGATTTTAAGTTTTTAAGAAAATTTTTATCAAATATATTAGCATCGAGTTTTGTTACTTTTAAAGATCTATATAATTAATTACTAAAATTTAAGATTTTTTGAATCTATATAATTAATTACTAAAATTTAAGATTTTTGGTTCAATTTTGAGTGTGATTTAGTTAACTTCCACTAAATTAACCTAAACTTTCATAAAGATATTATGACATGGTTTTAAGATTATTAATATAATATTTTTTATTTTTAATATTTTATGATAATTTATTATTAAAATTAGAGATTTTTAAAGAAATTTTTTTATCAAATATAACTTAGTTCAATTATGAGTGTAAATTGATAATTTACATTAAGTCAATCCAAATTTTGATGAGATGATTAGGATATGATTTTAAGATAATTAGTAATTTTTTTATTTTTAAATAATATTTTATGACAATTTAGTGGCGTGTGGTACGAAATGGTGCCGTGTGACACCGTGAAGTCTCCTCCCCAGTTTGCATAAGACCGGAGGAGTTGACCAAATTGATGCCAAATGGGAAAAGAAAGAACATATACTTCCAAGTCAAGAATAATTATCCTTACAACCATATTCAAAATCGTAAGAAATTGTTGAGTTCAAAATCATGATAAAGTGATAGGTATGATGTTAAAAATCACATCGATTTTATGCTTTGCTAATTTTAATTTAATTCACAGAAGATTAGACACATCAAGACCTCAATAGAATATGGAAGATGACTTTAACTGAACAGCGAGATTTCCTTATATAGTTGAAAAAAATCTCATATGCTATCATACCCCCATAAGATGAAGCTCTTATTAAGGAAGCAAATTTTAGACCGATGCAATGAAAATAGTTTACGGGTGAGAGGCTTCATGAGTGAGTATGCTAGTTGATCAGTTTTATGTACGTGAGAGGCACGTAGTTGATGTTTGATAACTTGATCTCGTACGAAGTGAAAGTCGATGGTAATATGTTTCATGCGTGAGTGGAACACTGGATTGACACATAAGTAGATAGCTCCAACATTATCACAATATATTGTAGAAGTAAGGGTATAGTTTACGTTGAGTTCCTTGAATAGATTTGTGATCCCAATTGAGTTCAGCAGCAGCGGTGGCAATGACATGATATTCAGCTTCAGTTGTAGATCATGTGATTGTCTTTTGCTTCTTAGAACTCTAACTAATTAGATTAGCACCATGAAAGATAATATACCATGACGTAGATGTTCTATCATCAAAATTTTCTGCTTAACCAGCATCAACAAAGGCATGGAGATTAAGTAGGTTATGTTTGTACAGAAAAAGACCATAATTGAGGGTTCCTTTAAGATACCACAAAATTCATTTGACCACAAACCAATGCATAGTAGATGGTTGATGTATAAATTCGAATAATTTATTTACTACAAAAGAGATATTTAGATGAGTGAGAGCTAAGTACTGTAAAGAGCCAAGTACTTGTCAATATTGAGTAGAGTTTGTAGTAGGGCTTCCATCACAAAATTTGAGTGATGCACTAGTAGAGAGAGGAGTTGTAACCTCTTTTGTATCCTGCACATTTGTCTTTGATAATAAGTCTTAAATATACTTTCTTTGTGATAGGAGGAGACTAGAAAATGTAAATGTTGCTTTCACTCTCAGAAAGTAACTCAAGAGTCCTAGATCTTTGAGGGAGAATCGATCAGCCAATTTTTTAAGGAATATTTGAATTTCCAAACGATCATTACCTGTGACAATGATATCATCTACATACACAAGAAGATATATTATATTTCTATTTTATTGTCGTAGGAATAATGAGATATTAACTTGGAGTTGATGAAATCAGTTGATGTCAGAAACGTGCCAAGTTGAGTATACCAAGCTCTTGGAGCTTGACGAAGTCCATAAATAGCTTTTTGTAGTTTGCAGACATGTCGTGAATACTGAGGATGAGCGAAGCCAGGGGGTTACTACGTGAAGATATTTTTAGTTAGAGTCCCTTGTAAAAAAAGCATTGTTAACATCCGGTTGTCGTAAGTGCCAGCCTTTTGAGATGGCCAAACTTAGGATAAGCCAGATTATTGTGGGTTTAATAACAAGACTGAATGTCTCTGTGAATTCAATACCAGGTCGTTGATGAAACCCTTTTGCTACTAGACGTGCTTTATATCGAGCAATGGATTCATTTGGATTTCGCTTAATTCGATAGACTTATTTACACCCAATAATGTTTTATGTGGGATAAAAGGGTACAAGGGTCCATGTAAAGTTATGAAGGAGGGCATCATATTCTCCACACATGGCTTTACGCTAATGTAGAGATTTTTGGACTTGCGTAATTGTGGTAGGTTCACTTATCTCTGGAGTGAATTTTGTGATAGCATGTAGGTCAAGGACTTGACATGGTTTGAAGATACCACTTTTGGATCATGTGGTCATTAGATGTCTAGGGGCTATATGTTGTATTACTGGTATGGGTGGTAGAGAGGCACTAACAAGGGTTAGGGCAGGCTAAGATACGTCAGTATCATTGGATCCAGAAGAGGGTAAAGAAAGTGGTTATATTTCCGAGGGCATTACTTCAGTAACATAACAACTTGTGAAAAGGGGAGGGGACCAATGGAGGGAGTGAAACACCTTTGAACCGGAAGAACGAGATAGTGTGGATCCTGAGGTAAAATATTAGATGATGTAATATGAGGTTTATTTGATGGGATCGATGGTATACTCTAATGATGTATATTTGTTAGAGTGGCTTGCATGGCAGGAGACTCATGATTTTGAAATGGAAAGATAAACTTCACAAAAATAACATGACATGATATAAAGATTTTTTTAGTTTGGGGTTCATAGCATCAAAAAGTATTATGTTCAAGAGAGTATCCTATGAAAATGTAAGGCTTAGATCTTGATGTTATCTTATGTGTGGTATAGGGACATAGTCATGGATAACATAAACAATCAAATACTTAAAGTTTTTTTAAGGTTTGGAGATTTATGAAATAGTGTTTCAAATGGTGACTGGTATTGGAGGACTGGAGTAGGCATACGATTAATGATATAGACAACGGTTTGCAAGATTGCAGACCAAAAGGTGAGTGTCATAGAGGCTTGATGTAGAAGTGTGAGACCAGTTTCAATGATATGTCGATGTTTACGTCTAGTAGAGCCAACTAGTTGAGGAGTATGTGGGGGTGACTTAAAGTGTTATATGTCACAAGCTGAGAGACAGGATGTGAGGGTTTGATATTCACCTCCACTATCAAAGTAAACTGTTTTAATTATAAATTGAAAGAAATTCTCGACCAACTTTCTAAAGTTGGTAAAGATTGTTAAAACTTTATATTTATGATGGAGAGGGTATAACTATGTGTATTTGGTGAAATAGTCTACGAAAATAATATAAAATCTAAAATTGTCAAAAAAAGTGATTGGTGCAAGGCCCCAAACATTAGTATAAATAATTTCAAATGGTTTAGAATAGGATATGGAGAATATTACAAAAGGGAGTCTATGATTTTTATTACTGAAACAGGTATCACAGTGAGTTATAATGTTACTAGTTTTAAGAGTAGAAAGAAAATAATGAGAAAGTAATTTTTATTGGATCAAAGATAAGGAATGATTAAGATGACGGTGCCACATATCAATTGAAGCTGCAACTGAAGAGTAAGCAGTGGGATGATTGATTTATAGAATAGACAACCACACGTAGATGTTGTTCTTACTCTGGCCTCAGACCAAGGATGCCCCCGTGTTCAAATCCTTGACAACAAAAGAATTAGAAAAAAATTCGATTGATATATTATTATGTTTGTAAAACTTAAAAATAGAAATAAGATTTGGTTTAATGTGAGATGCACATAGAATATCATAAAGTGTAAAAGTTGTGCTATGTGAATTAAGTATTGTAGAACCAGTATGAGTAATGGGTATTTTTTTACTGTCACTAATGATGATGTCTTCATTTCCACCATAGTTATTGTGGATGGACAAATTCTGTAGATCAGAGATGGTGTGATGAGATGCGCCAGAGTCCATAATATAATTTTGTTGACTAGTATTTAGAGCAGTCGTGAGATTTGCTTGAGGCCAATGTGATGGAGGAGGAAGTCTGGGTTGAGACCGACAGACTTCGGTAGAGTGGTCGACTTTGTCACACAACTAATAGACAACTTTTGATTGATTTGTGTAGTCAGGACGTCAAGGTGGATGATAATTAAAGTAACTGTCTTGATAGTTGTGACTAAAATGTTGATGATGCGGAGGAGGGGATATTTGTTTGGAGCTCATAAGTTTAAGAGTCATTCTGTCCAAACCTTTGTTGATGGTTTTGTTATACTGGTTGCCCCTCTTCTTAGATTTTTGACTAACTTGAGCTGTAATAGATGGTTCTGGTAATTTGTTCTCGTGCTTAAGATATATCTCATAGTTAGTCAACTTGTCGTTGAGTTCTTCAAATGACATCGATGAGTCACGTGCCCGTATTACTATCGCTAGTTCCTTATACTCGTCCCCTAGGCTATTAAGGATATGTACAATAACTTCTTTATCACCAAGGTAATGACCTATTAAAGCCAAGTTCTCGATGATAATTTTTATATTTTATAAATAATCAACAATAAGACTTCTCTCTTATTTATTTTTATGAGACTGGATAGAAGACTGAGCATGCGAGTGTGCGAATGATTTGCCAAGGTGGTTTAGAGCTTGCATCAGGCTTCAACAGTGGTGTCATATGAAGATATGAGTGGGGCGAGGGATCCAGCAACTAAGGCTTAAATTGCTTGGAGGATGAGATAATCTTGGCATAACCATAGTTTGTGGTCCGGATTTAGTACTGGACTAGGTGCTCCTGGTATGTTTAGCATTGCTAGTGGATAACAGAGAGAGCTGTCAATGTAGCCTAGTAAATCATAGTCAAATAAAAGATTAGAAAATTATGCACGCCAAGATGTGTAGTTACCACTTTTGGATAACTTGAAGGGGATGAGAGTTGCAGCATTGATGGAGATAAGGCCTGAATGTTGAGGAGTGCTATGGTTCCCTACGGGGATAGTAATTGGAGCATCACAGGTAGACGATGAAGACATGTTGAGACTATGTACCAATTTAAGGAAGTAAGGTGGGCATCTTCAGTTATAGAATGAGAGTGAGAGGATAGCTACGACTAGGTGCGGTGTGCCGTGCTTCGTCTTGGGTAAAGCTGTAGATCTTCGTTCAATAGTTCCTGCAACTAAGGATTTGGGCGATGAAGAGCTAGAGGGAAACGCAGGTGCTATAGCATGGGTGCTTTGCCGGTAAGGAAGAACTATTGTTCCTTACGTAACAGCGATGACAATGATGGGTAGGAAGGGTATTAGGAGTTCTTGGCATTTGAGATGACTCGATATGTCGTTGAGAGGCTGGACAATAAAGAGGGAGAATACTTCTTCATCGTTACTGATGACCTGGGCCTCGTTGATGGTGGGCAGGTTGCCGACTTTGAGGAAGCGATTGAAGATGTAGTTGATGCTCAGGGAGAAACTTGAGGAAGGAACTCCTTCGGAGCTTTGTCGAAGAGGAAAACATACTGATTTAGTAGATCAAGGCTACAACAGTAGTGGTGGGAGCGCGCGATATAAATTAAGCTTGGCGATTGGCGACTGCTGTGATGGGGAAGTGAAAGACACAACAGATGACAAGGAGCAGTGGGAGAGCAGAGCAGTGAAGCCCATACAAGCCAGGTGAGCACGTCGTCGGACTAACTAGATCTGTTGTGCTACGTTGATGGCTACAGATCTATGAGCAGAGCAGTCTTGTCATGGACAAAACTTATAAACAGGATGTTCAATGTAATGCTTATGTATGTCCATGTCTTTTGGTTTGTTCATGAGTTGCCAAGTATATAAAGGGCTGACCGAAGGCTTAACAACCTATTTGAGCGAGTTTGGTGGCCGTTTCAGGCTTGTACATAATGATGGTGTCATGTGAACACTTGTAATAGATTTTGATCTGTAGTGGACCAATTTTATACCTTTATTGTATAACCGTTCTATGCTTGTGAAGTCCATGGTTGGCATTTACATTGGCTATAAAGTATTTGCTAAAAGGATTGCTTGCGGATCCTGTGTGAAGCGCTTTCTCTGTCCCGTCTTCTCTTTTACAGGTCCTAACGGATCATAGGAGGTTTCAGGGAGGCTAACCATTGCGGACGGACACACAAGGGTGCCACACAACTTAGGTAAAATCAGCTAAGTCCATGATAGCCTAGTGGTCGACTTCAGTAGTGGAGGAGCAGAGCAGTGATCTATAAGGTGTGGCGGTTGGTGAGGAAGAACACTGCGCAAGTAGGGGGCGCTTCGTTGGAGTTCCACGATATTTGGGGGTAGGGAATGCCACCAGAGTGTCACAGATAAAATTGTAAACGGCTTGTTCGGTGTAATGCTTATGCATGTCCGTGTCCCTTTTAGTTGATTGTCACTTGTAAAGCTTGTAAAGGGCTTGCCAAAGGCAAAATGCCCCATTTGAGCGAGTTTGTAAGTCATTGTAGGCTTGTACATAAAGCTTGCGTCGAGTGCATACTTGTACTAGAATTCGGTCTGTAGTGGACCAATTTTATGCCTTTGTTGTGCAACCGTTCTGAGTTTGTAATATCCATGGTTGGAATATGCATCGGCTATAAAGTGTTTGCTAAAAGAGTGGCTTGCGATCCCGTGTGAAGCGCTTTCTGTCTCCCGAAGGGATTGTAGGAGATTTCGGGAGGTGACCTTTGCGGTGATACGCATTGGTGCCGCACGGCTTAGGTAAAACCAGCTAAGTCCGTGATGAGATGGTATCGAGCGGGAGAAAGCCCACTTACAAACACTTAGCATGCAAACGTGGGGACCTAGCGAGGCACCACGAGTACAACAAGCTAAGAAGAATTGCGGAGCGCACAAAGGTCGGGATGGCCGAGTTCGAGCAATGGCTCGACGTTAACACCCAACCTTGATGGTGCTCGAGGCAAGCGGAGTGCTTGGCAAAGGATGAGACCGTGCAAGGTGGAGTGGATTGTTCAACGATCGAAAGAGTTGTAAACTCAAAGAATTCGATACTCATTCATGGCCTTGCATGCGGACGATGGATTGTTCACGGCCATCCCAAGGCGACCGAAGGTCGGCGCCATGGAGCAATAAAACTTTCTCTTCGGCATGTGCAGGATACTTTCGTAAGAGGCTGAAGTGTGCAGAGTTCACATTTTGCTAGACCCGGAGGGGTGCAAAGGCTGTGTATTGGTGAAGTGTCACAATCTAGCAAGTGCATTTGCAAAGCGCGAACTTGGGCATAGTTTGTTCAAGAGAGGCTAAGTAGTCCAAGAGGATGGTGGTCTCATAAACTTCCAAAGGAAGGATGCGAAGAGAGAAGTTGCTCAATGGGGCGATACCCAGGAGGGATAAGTTTCGATTCTACTGTATAGAATCATGTGCAATGAACCGCATTAGTTGAGTACCTCAAGACGGCTCGATGGATCGAGTGAGCGGTAAGAGTCATTGCATGATCTCGCAAGTGGTGATGCGTTGGTGGACGATAAGCGAGATCAAGTGGGGGGAGCAACCTGCAACACAAAGTGAAGGCACACTTGGAGCCGATAGCGAGATCCGACTCAACAGAGGGCTAACCCGTGGAATGGTTGGCGTGAGGGCCACCATTAACGCAATGCAAATCGAGAAGTGAAACAACTTGGGGGTAACTTGTTGATTTACCTAAACCGCATGAAGGGAGTTGGCAAAGAAGATAGAACGTGGAGCGGGCGTGGAGCTTTCCTTAGACAGTCGTCAAGGACATGGACTCTGCAGAGACAAGAGTAGGATCATGTCGTTCCATGAGTTCTCTATTCGATGAAGCGCAGACTCATCTTGTATGGTGCCAAAGACGAAGGGAACTTCGAGGCATATGCACCTGTCTCGGTGAAGCATTTGACGAGTAACTAAGGCTATAGCGATACAACTTGCAAACATGGCGATTGGTGTTAGAAGGCCTTGGCACGGGGCAAGAGGATGCTAAAGCGATGCTCTTGAAGAACATGCCACAGTTGTTGCTATTCGAGTTGCCATGAGGAAAGCGGTGCGCTAGCAATGAGATTGTCTTTGGTAGGGGCAGAGTCCCAGATCCGTATAAAATGTGCACCTATTTCAACGAAGTCGAGGGACTTCGAGGAGCTGCTAGGCGATGGATCGTCCTAGAGCTAGGCTTCGTCCCGAGTGTGACCCGAGAGTGGGTGGACGAAGGTTGATTGCCAAAGGAGCGAAAGAATCGGAAGTCGGCGAAGGCCCTACGATATGTTGGCGAGTCCACACATGGAGATATCGCAGCTCGAGTTCATACCACAGGATCGAATGCAAGGAGATGTCACCAGCGATGACATGATGCAGCGGATCGTGGTGGAATGGTTCGTGGCAAGTCGACACACACTGGTGAGTCCCATGGGGAGGACTAGATCATGCAAGAGGTATGATCGGGAGCGCGACTAGGAGCTCCAAGTCGGTGAACAACACGACGCGACAAGAAGAGCTATGGATTCAAGCATATGGTTTCAAGGTGGGTCTTCGTGCGTGCACCGAATGTTACATTGAATGGAAGCCTTGGACATCACCTATGGGGCCGTGCCCTATCGAGGAAGAAGTTCAGATGCAAGTACCAGGAGTCCCATGTGAGGACCGGATCATGCAGAGGTATGATCGGAGCGGCTGAAGAGTGGAACTGCTTCAGAGCTCACATTCGCTTAAGGGAGCCCGGCAAGTCGAGGACAAAGTCGAGTAAGCGGCGTTGCGACTTGAAGCTAAGGAGAACGAGCGGTGCAAACCTGCAACATGATGGCGGAGGCCATAATGGGAGTTGCAAATCTGTCTTTCCATCGACCAAGTAGAATTTCTCAGAGAACACAGAGGTGTTGAAGCAGATGGTCGAAAAAGGGCGAGGAAGCAATGACGAATCCAGAGGGACTCAGCTACCCAAGATCAGTCATCGATTAGAAGAAAGGTGGACTCAAAGGAGTGCTTTTGCCGGAGGCAGATCTACCGATCACGAAGAAGGGATGCAGATGCAGACAACGGATAGTAGTGCCATGGGCATTGTAGTGTCATGGTACCGTAGAGGCGGACTTCCGGAGTCATCAATCCCTTGCTCTCATGAGAGAGCGCTGGTCGTGATATGGGCAGCAAACTCCATGTACCAAGACAAGGTTGAAGGCGTAAGCCGAGAACTTCAGTAAGACCGGTGTCAACAGACTTTCCATCAAGATGGCCGTAAGTGAAGGACTTCGGGTTGATGCAAGAGTGTATGACCAAAGATCGGAGCAAGCAGTACGCGGTGCTGTACCTTTGCTACTCAGAGGAGTCGACGACAGAAATGATGGAGAAGGTGGTACAATCCCATAGGCGACCAAATCTATCGGAGACTTACTCCAAGTTGGAGTGATAACTTCTTACATTCCAGAAGTTCAAGGGCAATGAGAAGGCGAATCATAGTAGCTGACTCAGTGCAAGGATTGCAAACATTTCAAGTGCTTCGGAAGTGTGAGCTAAGAGCAGACGAAGTCTAGTAACCAGCTTGATGCACGAAGTACAACCTCGAGGAGGCGGGCGAAGTCAAGTAACATTTGCCTTCTCAACTCTCAAGAGAATGGGCGAAACCGAGTACCCCAGCTCTCTTAGTTATCTGGCAGAGAAGCTCTGCACAAATTTGAAGACCCTTCGAAGAGACTAATGGAAGATAATAGTTGTCAAGCCCTCACTAACGGTGATCAGTGCTACTTAGAGTAGACTATCTGCTTCATTTCCCAATTGAATGCCAATCAAAAGCGGAAGTGATGCGAGCCTACTTGGGCAAGACAACTAAGTGGAAGAAGATTCGATGGACAAATTTTACGGAGGAAGGACCAGAAAACTTTAAAGGTTGCGAGGCGATGCTCGTTAAAGCTCCAACAAGCATCTATCCAGTTCAAGAGACAAGAAGAATTTGGAGACTGGCGTATATCAAAGATGGTCTTTTCCTTCATCGATGAATCCACAAGACTCAATGAAGGATCAAGACAACTTCGTCGACCCCACACCAGAGTCAGAGTTATTGGCGAGTTGAAGCAGCATGGCAGATTAAAGTTCGACAACTCAACAACAACAAGTGGAGAGCAATTGGGAGCCAAGAGGTGCATTGCAGCAGGAGTAGAAGATCGAAGATCCAACAAAGAAAAGAAGTTGCGGCACAAGATTTCGAGGGCGTCGAAAGGAATAAGTGGGGAGAATGTCACGGATAAAATTGTAAACGGCTTGTTCGGTGTAATGCTTATGCATGTCCGTGTCCCTTTTGGTTGGTTGTCACTTGTAAAGCTTGTAAAGGGTTTGCCAAAGGCAAAATATCCCATTTGAGCGAGTTTGTAAGTCATTGTAGGCTTGTACATAAAGCTTGCGTCGAGTGCATACTTGTACTAGAATTCGGTCTGTAGTGGACCAATTTTATGCCTTTGTTGTGCAACCGTTCTTAGTTTGTAATATCCATGGTTGGAATATGCATCGGCTATAAAGTGTTTGCTAAAAGAGTGGCTTGCGGATCCCGTGTGAAGCGCTTTCTCTGTCCCGTCTTCTCTTTCGTTGGTCCTAAGGGATTGTAGGAGATTTCGGGGAGGCTGGCCTTTGCGGTGATACGCATTGGTGCCGCACGGCTTAGGCAAAACCAGCTAAGTCCGTGACAAGAGGAAGAAGAGCAATAGCAATGAGGAAAAAAGCGCTGGTAAGGGCAAATGCGAGAGGCACTTCACTGGTGGGAAAGAGGAGCAACAATAGTGGGGAAACTGAGCACTCAGGGCTGATTGTGTTTATTGCCTCTGGGATGTCATTCGGTGGTTTCACTATCGGTGGCGAAGCTGTGGTAGTGGTGAGACCGCCAATGCTGAGCATAGATTACAATCTTCCACCGAAGTGCTTCGACTGGAGAACAGTGTAGAGATGATAGTGCATAGCAGCAATGGGAGAAGGCAGCCTTTGTCACTTCAGAGAGAAAGTTGATTTCTGTAGTAAGTTGGTGAAGCGGGGTGCTAGCAGTGGGTGAAAAGAAGAACGCAGCTTCCGGGAGAGGGAGATAGGGGACTTCCGAAGGCGACTGTAGTTGCTTGAGACTCGGTGCCCAGCGAGGGAGGATAACAATCATAATAATAATGGTAGTAACAAGAGCACAGCTTTCGAGAGGTGGTAGGACTCGATGAGGAGCGATTGCTATCGTCGGACAACGAGATGAGAGCTTGCTCTAGGTAAGAAGCTCTGAGACCATGATAAATTATAATATAGAGATAAAAAAACACATTTCAATCAAGTGAATATAATATCTATTTATACATGTTGAGAGAGAAGATTTTTCTCAATTGAGAAGTGAGATTTCCTCGTACAGTCGAAGAAAATCTTATATACTATTACAAGATACTACAAAGATGCCATCGACCCATCAAGGATTAGTAAAGACGAATATGAGTCTCCTCGGGATGCCGTTGGCCATGGAATGCACACAGCTTCCACTGTAGCAGGCTCGTTGGTGAGTGATGCGAGCTTCCATGATCTCGGTGTCGGTACAGCGAGAGGAGGCACTCCTTGAGCATGGCTAGCAATCTACAAGGTGTGCTGGAAGATGACAGGAGGTGGGGATCGATGCAAGTTGGCGGACATGCTAAAAGCCATAGATGACGTGGTGGATAACGGGGTGGACGTCTTGTCACTGTCGATCGGTGGGTATGGTTATTTTCCGGCATCACTAGGCACGGTAGGGAAGGGGATAACGGTGGTTTTCTCTGGGGGCAACGATGGCCCGGTCCCTCAAACAATCAACAACGCGGTGCCATGGGTCGTCACGGTGGCTGCCAACTGTTGGGGTTGGAGGAGCAAGGAAAACAATAAAAGATAGAATACTACGATGCAATCAAGAGAGAATATTTTTAATCAAGAAAATCGATGTAGTATTAAAAACAAGAGGAATGATATAGAACACTTACAAGATTTACCCAAATGCATACCTCTGCCTTACTTCATGAAATATGGTCCTATTTATAGGACCTAGTTATAACTACCTCACTCCATCATGTCACCCATGATTGAGTTAGTTGTAAGAACTACCCTATAACTTCTAGATCATGGTTCACTTCTTAGAACATGCCTATAACTACCTAGAATATGGCAACTACCTAGATAACTACTATGAATCAATTTCTAACACTCCCCCTTGATTCATAGTTACATACACCAATTTGAGACATAAAATAAATATGCTTTTGAATTGAAAGCGACTTGGTGAGTATATCCATAATTTGTTCATCTATGCCACAATACTTCATTGCTATCGCTCCACTTGCTATAAGATCCCGAATGAAATAATAACGTATCTCTATATGCTTCGTTCTTCCATGAAATGTTGGATTCTTCGTCATTGCAATTATAGCTTTATTATCACAAAATATTTCTGTTGCTTCCTTTTGTTCTTAATAAAAATCTTCAAGAAGTCTTTTAAGCCATATTGTTTGACAATTTGTTGATGTTACAGCTATATATTCTACTTCCGATGTCGATAATGCAGTTGTTGCTTGCTTCTTTGAACTCCAAGATATAACACCTGATCCGAG
This sequence comes from Musa beccarii, assembly GCA_024322285.1. Classification (NCBI taxonomy): domain Eukaryota; kingdom Viridiplantae; phylum Streptophyta; class Magnoliopsida; order Zingiberales; family Musaceae; genus Musa; species Musa beccarii. The sequence continues at coordinate 1,821,555 of CM044397.1, read as the reverse complement.
GCTAAGTATATTGCCTGAAGTACTTTTTCTATCATCCAAATCTCCTGCCCAATCACTATTAGTGAAACCAAATAATTTACATTTAAATTTATGAGAATACCAAATGCCATAATCGGTTGTTCCCGCAATATAATGTAGAATTCTTTTAACAGCTCCAAGATGATATTTGTTGGGGCTTTGTATAAACCTGGATACTACACCAATAGAAAAGGTAATATCTAGTCGAGTATGAGTTAGATAAATCAAACATCCGACCAAACTTCTGTAGTATCTTGCATTTGTCAAACATGTATCATCTTCAAGTTTTAGTTTCTCATTTATATTCATAGGCGTTGCTGCAACTTTGTAATTAATCATGTTAGATTTTTTGAGTAGATCTATTGCATACTTTCTTTGTGAAATAAAAATTTCATCTAATCCTTGCTTCACTTTCAACCCAAGAAAATAGTGCAGTAGACCTAGATCTGACATTTCAAACTTATTCATCATGGATTTTTTAAATTCTGCCACAAAAGAGTTAGATGAACCCATATATATAATATCATCAACATAAAGGCAAATCATTAGAATATTATATTCACCTTCCTTCTTTAGATAAAGAATAGGTTCATTATTGCTCCTCTTAAATCCGTTTTGATGAAAATAATAATCAATTTTATTATACCATGGTCTTGGAGCTTGTTTAAGCCCAAAGAGAGCTTTCTTTAGCTTATATATCTTTTCTTCGTGTCCTTTAACCAGAAAACCTTCAGGTTGAGTAACAAAAACTTCTTCATGTAAAACTCTATTTAAAAACGTAAATTTCACATCAAATTGATAAACAGGCCAACCCAAGTGAGCAACTAAAGCCAAGAAAGTTCTCACGATTTCGAATCTAGTAACTAGAGAAAAAGTATTATCAAAATCAATACCTTGTTGCTATGAATATCCTTTTGCTACAAGCTAAGCCTTATGTTTTTCGATACTTCCATCTGCATTATATTTTATTTTGAACACTTATTTCAATTCAATAGCTTTCTTTTCCTTCGGTATATCCATTAGCTCCCAGGTTTCATTCTTCTCAATTGACTTGATTTCTTCTTTCATTGCTTTTCACCATTCCTCTTTTTTAACTACTTCCTCAAAAGTTATAGAATCTAAATAAATAAAATAAATGTTGAATCATAAATTTCTATTAGTAATCTGAATCTTCCTGGAGTGGTTTCATCTGAAGAATCAGAATTTGAACTGCTATTAGGTGAGGTTGACGATGAACTTGTTGAAGTAGGATCTATTACTTGATTCTGTGGAGTGTCTAGTTTTGCTGGAATCTGAGTCTGTGTTTCACCTTCATTGGATTCCCAATTCTAACTTGTCCTTTCATCAAACACAATATTTCTATTAATAATAACTTTACCACTAATAGGATTATTTAATCGATATACTTTGGATTATAAGGAATAACTAATTAAAATATATTTTTTGATTTTTTATCAAGCTTGTGATGGTTTTACGAATATACCAAAGCATAAACAATACAACCAAAAATTCTTAGATGGCTTACACTTAGTTTTATACCATACCAAACCTCAAAAGGAGTTCGATTCATAACAGCCTTTGTTGGTAAAATATTCAACAAATAAACTACTGTTGTAACTACTTCTGCCCAAAACTGATTTGGAAGATGCTTTCCTTTAAGCAAACTTCTTGCCATTTCTATAATTGTCCAATTTTTATGCTCAGCTACACTATTTTGTTCCGGTGTATATAGTGCTGTCAATTCCCTGCGAATACCATTTTCTTCACAAAAAGAATTAAACTCATCAGATAAAAATTCACCACCCCTATCTATCCGAAGTATCTTTATGCATCTACCACTTTGCCTTTCTACAAGTGACTTGATTTTTCGAAAATTATCAAATGTTTCAGATTTTAGTTCCAGAAAATATACCCAACTCATGCGGCTATAATTATCAGTAAACAATAGAAAATATCGACTTCCACCAAATAATTTTGTATTCATAGGTTCATATAAGTCAGTATGAATTAATTCAAGATAATCAGATGCTCTATGCTTTTCCAACAGGAAATGATTTTTTACTTTGTTTGCCATAAATACATCCTTCACATACATCAAGTGCATTAATTTTGGGCAATCCAAAAACCATTTCTTTTTACTTTAACAACCTTAACCCCTTAATGTTAAGGTGTCCATATCTTAAATATCATAAATTAGACTCATTCTTTTGAGTTGCAACAAGAGCATGCTTTTCAATATTTGAAACATCAAGTAGAAACATCTTGTTTTGTGTCATGCAAACATTTACCATAATCAAACCAGATTTTTTTTATCTCTAATAGTGCATGAACCATTATCAAATATAACTAAATATCCATCATCTATCAGTTGTCCAACACTCAACAAGTTATGTGATAAATTAGGAACAAAGAAAATATTATCAAGGTATTTTACCTTCTCTAGGCTTGTCCTTACCTCAATTGTTCCTTTTCCTTCTACTTGGATTTGCTTGTTATTTCCAAGTCTAACATTCAACTTGTGAGTTTCATCAATATCTCTAAATATTGATCTTATGCCTAACATATGATTAGAACATCTACTATCCAAAAACCAAATATCATTTGAGATATCATTAACTTGTGAATGAGTCATAAACAACTTGTTTTTCTCTTTTCCAACAATCTTGTTTTTCTCTTTTCCAATAATCTATTTTCATGTGATCAAACTTTTTACAATAATGACATTGAATTCTACCCTTGTAGTTTTTTTGTTCATCATGCCTATCAAAGTATCCTCTTCTTCTTTCTCTTCCATTTCCTCTACCACGAAATCCTCCTCTGCCACGTTCTCTTCCTGCTGAATTTTTGTCTTCTTTTGAAGTAGAAGACTCCCCCTTAACCTGAAATACTTTTTTCACTTTTCTCAAGTGACCTATTCAATCTTGCTTTGTGTGCTTGCAAGGAACCAAATAGTTCATCAAATGAATATGTAGATAAATCTTTTGACTCCTCAATTATGACAATAACGTGATCAAATTTCAGAGTTAAACTTCTCAAAACTTTTGCAACAATTATATGATCATGAAGATGTTCACCATAAGATTTCTTTTGACTAACAATTTCAGTCACTCGAGAAAGAAAATCTAGCACCCATTCATTGCTTTTCATGAACAAATTTTCAAACTCACGATGAAGGGTTTGAAGCTTTACCATAATTATTCTTGATGAGCCTTGAAATTCATTTTGAAATGTTAACCAAGCTTGCTTTGAGATTGTCACTGCTGTAATTCTTGAGAAAATTGTCTCATGTACAGCTTGTTGAATGAAGAACAATGCCTTTGAGTCCTTCTTTCTATTCTCCCTCAGCTTGGTTTCCTCATCTGAATCTGCATATCCATTCTCTATTAAGTCCCAAAGATCTTGAGACTTGAATAGAATCTACAACTTGATACTCCAAAATTCATAGCATTTGCCTGAGAAGATGGGAATAAGGGGTTGAGACATGGAATTACCATTTAAAGCCATAATGCCCAGTTCAGATTGAAACAAAGCTCTGATACCACAAATGTTGGGGTTGGAGGAGCAAGGAAAATAATAAAAGACAGAATACTACGATGTAATCAAGAGAGAATGTTCTTAATCAAGAAAACCGATGTAGTATTAAAAACAAGAGGAACGATATAGAACACTTACAAGATTTATCCAAATGCACACTTCTGTCTTGCTTCATGAAATATGATCCTATTTATAAGACCTAGTTGTACCTATCTCATTCCATCATGTCACATATGATTGAATTAGTTATAGGAATTACTCTATAATTTTTAGATCATGAGTCACTTCTTAAAATATGTCTATAACTATTTAGAACATGACAACTATCTAAATAACTATTATGAATCAATTTCTAATATCAGCACCATCAATCACTTTTTCCGACGATCATAACCCTCGGAGACAAACAAACTGTTAATTCATTGTTAACAGTTTAAGGCTCGGCAACTTGGTCAATTCATTGTTAATTGGTTTGCTGACGAAAAGCCTGCTGCAGGGACAATCTCTGTTCTATGACTCGGCGGATGTAGGATTCAAAGACCTAGCAGTGCCTGCAAGGTAGATACTGTCAATCACAATTATGTTTCTCCCCTTTATTTGTGTTCAGATGTTAATTCCGTCGTCCATTGTAGTTGCTCTGCAGAGGACATACATTCCAGAGATGTAGTAGGCAAGATTGTGCTGTGCGCTGACAGTGGGCCGGCTGGGAACTTCGACGACGTTTTGGGAATCCTGCAGGGAGCCAAAGCCGCCGGTGTGATCTTTGGACGATTCCCACGCAGCAACCTCCTACCTTGCGAACGCTTCATATGTGCCCTGGTCGACAAAGATGTACACGAGCAAATATGGATATATAGTGAAAAGACGACAAGGTTTGCTTCCTAGATTTCTATTCCCATTAACACGTTGCAGCTAATTAACCACGGGTGAGTTAGCACTGGCAGTTCTCCGGTGGTGAAGGTGAGCCCAGCCTTAACCTCGGCCGGGATTCCAATCACGTCGCCCAGGGTGGCAGCTTTCTCCTCCAGGGGGCCGAGTATATCTTATCCAGACCTGGTCAAGGTACGCCCACCCCGCATCCATGATCTCATTCTTGCATATATCTTCAGCCATGACCAACAAAGAAACGTGCTAGCTTATTGTTGTTTACGTCCTTCGGTAAGCCCGATATCACAGCTCCGGGAGTCAGTGTCTTGGCCGCAGTGGAAGATTCTTATGAATTCATGTCCGGGACTTCAACGGCATGTCCTCGTGTATCTGGAGTTGCAGCTCTTCTCAAAGTAGTGCATCCGGAATAGTCTCATGCGGCTATCAAATCAGCACTTGTCACCACCGGTGAGTAAATATCATCATGTTACTACTTCTACTCCATCCTTTAATTGTATGCTCATGTTCGATTGCCTCTGTTTGAAGCATATACGACCGATGCGTACGACTTCCCAGTAGAGGCAGAGGCGATTCCTCGGAAGCTGGCCGATGCTTTCGACTATGGCGGAGGTCACATCGATCCTAATAAAGCCGCAGATCCTGGACTTGTTTATGATATCCATCCAGATGATTCCTGCAACTACTTCCCGTGCACAAACCGTGCCTTGAGTCTACCTTCGGACGACATTCCCGGCCTCAGGACATCCGGAGCGGATAACAAACGTATGTATGACCTGAACCTGCCCTCCATCTCCATTCCCGACCTGAAGGAGACACCTGTGACGGTCGGGAGGACCGTTACTAATGTGGGCGACAAGAAATCCAAATGCAAGGCATTAGTGCGTTCTCCACCAGGTGTTAACATGGTTGTGGAGCCGTCCGTTCTGGAGTTCAAGGCTTCGAAGGAGAAGCTTCCCTTTAAGGTGACCTTCACGTCGCTTCACAAGGTGCAAGGAGGCTTCACTTTCGGAAGCTTGACTTGGGTGGATGATGGTGGGAAGCATACCGTCAGGATTCCGATCGCGGTTCGGGTGATCATCGTAGATTCCTTTTCTGACACCTCCTAGGGTCTATGTTATAAGTTCTGATCTGAGTATTCGAGACGAGAAGTAATAATGGAGCTGAGTTATGTGTTGCTGTAGCAATCAGTTCGATGTTAAGATGTCTTGAGGAATAAAAGGATATCTGTTACATTGCTCTCGTATGATGATGGTGTGTAAAAGTCATTCTATAGATTTTTATGTAAGAAGACGAAATCAGATCCAATCCTATAGATTTTTCTATAAGAATCATTTTCAAAAAATATTTATCTTATATTTCAATCAATAATCAATTCACCCATATGATATTTAATAACCCTCTAAAGATTCATAATATATCAGTCGAAATAACATATATATATATAATATCAATATGTTAATTATATAATTCAATTAATAATCATTCATCATGTTTTTGATGCGTGACTCTAAAAAAATTAAAAATAATCATATAGGCAAACCATAGTTCAGTAAGCACTATATAAGCATTTTATTAAAATAAATAAATTTTTTATTCATTTAATATATACTTTTGATATATATATATATATATATATATATATATATATATATATATATATATATATATATATATATATCAAATACTTTGTTCCTGTTTACAAAGTTTGCAAAATATCATTTTTACATGTATTTCAATTCATAACCTAGCTAACAATATTTTTAAATATAAAATATAATTACATGTATTTCATAAAAAAAATATAAATATAACAAATGAGCATAAATCATTATAGTAAGATCATTAACTTCTCATAAATGAGCATAAATATAACTAGGGTTTGTAAATATAAATACAATATAATCGTACATGTCTCAATATAATTCATAGTAGTATTAATAGCAACGATCACATTATATTCTTGTGACAAGGTCTAGAATCATGTTTAATACCCATAGTGTATGTAGCATATATCTCCTTATATCAAAGTAAAAAAATAATAATTTTTAATAAATATTAATATATAATCCCTATTTATAGAGTTCAGATGAGGCCATACTTACCAAACAACTATCAATAAAAATAATATATCAATAATGTTTTAAAAAATATTTTAATAAATCTTTTTATATGTTATTTAATTATCTAAAAACATCATGATTCATCCATCTATAATCCAAAACACAAATCTAATTAATGAGATTACAAGAGAATTTAAAGTCATACCTAATATAGTTTTGTTAGACTGATTGAATCCATTTGGTATCAAAACAGAACCTCCATAATTTCTCTTATTTTTCTTCTTTTTCGTTTTCTCTTTTCTTTTTTTTCTCTGGCTGTTTTATCTCTCTGCTTGCGCGAATCCTTTTTTTTTTTTTTTAATCTTTCCTGTCTCTGTTTCTTTTTTTCTCTCTCATCTTCCTTCCCTTCTATTCAAATAATTAATACATATTACGGTTTGTTGCACAACTAAATGCAGTCATTCATTAAAGAAGAAAACTCCATCGATTATGAGAAAGGAGAAGCTCAAGGACATTTGAAAATTTTATTGCAGGTTAAAGGCAAGGTTTCAATCTGCTACGCAATGTTCCTTTGCCCTAGAGAATTCTCAAACTGACACTCAAATCTAAATTCTCCTTGTGATCACGACAGAGCTTACCTCACAGAGATTTGGCTGCTGCAACAATACTCTCTGCAGGAGCACTTGCTCCAAACCGGTCAATCCCGATCACCTTGCCTTTGCTTCCGACATACTTCTCCCATCCAAGCGTGACCCCTGCTTCGATACTAATCCTTGCAGTGACAGCAGCAGGGAAGACACTCTCCTTGTATTCATCTGGTTGCTCATCAAACAACTCCCAGCAAACAAGAGATACCACACATACTGTTTTCCCCTCCTTAGCTCATATGCGGCCTTCGCTGCAATCTCCAATTCTGAACCAGTGCCAATCAAAATCAGATCTGGTTTGTTACTAGTAGAATTATCAGAAATGATATATCCTCCCTTCTCAACACCTTCAATTGATGTTCCTGGAAGTTGAGGAAGCTTCTGTCGTGAGAGAGCAAGGACTGACGGTCTCTTCCTGTTGAGCACCGCAACCTTGTAGGCCCCAGCAATCTTGTTCCCATCAGCAGGCCTGAGCATCAGAATGTTGGGCATGGCTCGAAAGCTTATCAAATGCTCAATTGGCTGATGGGTAGGGCCATCTTCCCCAAGACCAATTGAATCATGTGTCATCACATAGATGACTCCTGCCTCGGACAAGGCCGAGATCCTCATGGCAGCTCTCATGTAGTCAGTGAAAACAAAGAAAGTAGCACAGTAAGGGAGAAGACCAGGGCTGTGAAGGGCAATGCCATTGCAGATGGCACCCATCCCATGTTCCCTAACCCCGAAACGAACATTCCGCTCCTCAGGTGTGCCCTTTTGGAAGTTACCAAACATCTTCAACAATGTCATGTTGGAGGATGCAAGGTCCGCACTACCACCAAGAAGCCCAGGTAGTACTTTTGCAAGTGCATTCAGGTTCTGCTGCGATAAATTTCTAGTTGCATCTGCAGGACCAGGAGTATATGTCTGGAAAAGCAGCAAAGAAGTTAATTTCTAGTATAATCCATCTCACAACGTAAATGTAACTATAATAACAGATATTGCAAGAAGAACGGAAAGTGAAGGGTCAATAGAGGTGGTCACCGGAAGGGCTTTCTCCCATCCAGCAGGCAATTCTCCTGATATGATAGCTTTCAGCTCTGCAGCATCCTCCTTGTACTTCTCTTCATACTCCACAAATCTGGCATTCCACTCAGCTTCAAGAGCAGCACCTTCAGGGACATGGCGGCTCCAGTGACTGAAGCATAAAACCAGTGCATATACTCACATAACAAAAAAAATATTATTTTTATTCGACAATTATAGTAGGAATTACATAGTTGCTGACCTCTTTACATCCTCAGGCACATAGAAAGGTTCATATGGCCATTCGAGACTTTGCCTAGTTGCATCAACTTCCTTGGCACCCAATGCACTTCCATGTACGCTGTATGTGTTTGCCTTGTTTGGTGATCCATATCCAATGGTCGTAGTGACCTGCAAGAATTCAGCATTTAATCAAAATTCTGACACTCCCAAACCAAATGCAACCAGTTTACCATGTCCTTGGTGCCCAAAAAGCAATTCTGGAAACAAACCTTGATAAGAGTCGGTTTATCTTTCACTGCCTTTGCTTCCTTAATGGCAGCACGAATATCATCATACCCGGTGTTTCCATTCTTCACCCAGATGGTATGCCACCCAAGAGCCTCAAAACGATCAATAACATCTTCTGTAAATGCAATCTCTGTGTCACCATCAATGGAGATGTGGTTGTCATCATAAAAAGCGATAGGTTTCCCTAGACCCCAGTGCCCAGCAGGAGAACAAGCTTCATTTGCAATGCCCTCCGTTTGGCAACCATCCCCAAGCATCACATATCTACACCATCGAAATCAAGCTAGTTTTATGCACAAAATGCAGCACACAAATATGAGTAAGATAGAATTGGGTAATCGTGATGTAATGGTCAATAATATCATTGTCAGGCTTATTGAAACGGGTAGTTAGGTGTCGCTCAGCGAGTGCCAAACCAACAGCATTAACAACACCTTTACCGAGAGGACCTGCAACATTTTGTGACAATTAATTGATATCTCAAACTCCCTAACAACCAATCATCAATAGAAAGCAAAAACAGGACATCTGGACAGAGCAAGCAATAAAATACGTGAATCGTAAAATGATATAGAAACGAACCAGTAGTGACTTCAATTCCTGGGGTCTCAAAAGTTCTCAGGATGACCAGGAGTTTTGCTTCCCCATTGACGGAATTGCTTCAAGTCTTCCATCTATAATCATATTACAATCATCAAAACTACTTCAGTTTGAGACAAATCAAAGCTTGACCACTGATGTCTAGGGAAACTTATCGCTTGATTTCAACTATATCTAGGAAGCTGCAACCCATTAAGTGTAATGCACTAATATGAGCTTTTCACGACAGGCTATAGCTAAATAGATTGGTTAACATAGAGATGCCTGAATGAACCGTTCAAATGAGAAGTTCTCCCACCTTAGAAACACTATAACTCCAATAAAATAAACATAGATATCCCCACGATTAAGAACAAATAAAAAGTTAGATGGACTACCATATCTATCAAATTCTCTTCTTGTTAGGCTGAGAAATATGTCAAGAAGCAGAATACTTCGCGATAGAATAGATCAAGAAATCTAAGATTTAGCCAAGCAAAAGCGGCCAAACAGAACTTCTCATAAACCACAGATAATATCAAAGTATATGGGTAAAAGAAGAAGAAGAACGATCCAAATCTCTGAAGATAAAGATGACAAAAGTAAGATCACCATCAAGTTCCCAATATTCTTGGTAATATCATCGCCGAATCTGGAAATAACTCTCGGCACAGATCGGAGGCCGTACCTTGACGCTATCGTAACCAGCAAGATGGAGCAGGGCGTCTTGGAGCATGCAGCCATGGCCGGCGGAGACCACAAACCGGACGCGGTTGAACCAGTAGGGGTTCTTGGGGTTGTACTTCATGACCTCGTCGTCCAAGATGTGGCCCATGGGCGCGCACCCCATGGGGAGGCCCAGGTGGCCTGAGTTGGCCTTCTCGACGGCGTCGATGGCGAGGAACCGGATGGTGTTGACGGACTTCTCCACGAGGGCATCAGTGGCGGCGGCCCTGGCGGGCGGTGCGCGGCGAGAGGAGCAGGGTTTCGGCCGTCGGCGAGAGGTAACGATTGTATTCTTTGCCTTGTATCTCTTTTCACACGTTTAAGAAGAGGGCAAACAGTACCGTGAACATGTAATCCGTTGGTAGTTGATCAGTGGTGCCTCAATATCTCACGCTCTTAGCCGACAAGATTGTGTTATGCTTTGATCCAAATGATATCGATCCAAATGATTACGTTAACTTCTTTCGTAACACAAACCGTGCATCGAACAGTACTAGTTGGCAAAATCACTTGAAGCTGCCCTCAGAAAATCTGGAGTGGGTAGCAGCCGTACGTGTGATCTGAATCTTTCCTTCGTATTCGTTTTCTTCGGTTAAAAATTAATTATCTAAGTAGTTATTATATTCTAAATAATTATAGATATATTCTAAATAATATGCATGATCTAAAAGTTATATGATAGTTCGTATACCTAACTCGATCATGGGTGACATGATAGAAGGAGATTGTCACCACTAGGTCCTATAAATAGGACTATAGTTCATAAAACAAGGAAGGTATGCATTTGAAAAAATCTTGTAAGTGTTCTATATCGTTTCTCTTGTTTTAATATTACATCGATTTTTTTTATTAGAAGCATTCTTTCTTGATTGCATCGTAGTATTTTATTTTTTATTTTTTATTTTTTTTAACCCCAACATTTATGGTATCAAAACTTTGTTTCAATCTGAACTGGGCATTATAGCGTTCAATAGTAATTCTATGTCTCAACCCATTATTCCTATCTTCTCGGATAAATGCTATAAATTTTGGAGTATCAAGATGAAGACTCTATTCAAGTCTCAAGATCTTTGGGACTTAATAGAGAATGAATATGCAGATCCAGATGAGAAAACCAGGCTAAGGGAGAATAGAAAGGACTCAAAGACATTATTCTTCATTCAACAAGCTGTACATGAGACAATCTTCTCAAAAATTACAACTGCGACAATCTCAAAGCAAGCTTGGTTGATACTTCAAAATGAATTTCAAGGCTCATCAATGGTGATTACGGTAAAGCTTCAAACCCTTCGTCGTGAGTTTGAAATTTTGTTCATGAAAAGCAATGAATCGATGAAAGATTTTCTTTCTCGAGTGACTGAAATTATTAGTCAAATGAAATCTTATGATGAACATCTTCATGATCATATAATTGTTGCAAAAGTTTTGAGAAGTTTAACTTTAAAATTTGATCACGTTGTTGCCGCAATTGAGGAGTCAAAAGATTTATCTACGTTTTCATTTGATGAATTATTGGGTTCCTTACAAGCACACGAAGCAAGATTGAATAGGCCACTTGAGAAAAGTGAAGAAAAAATATTTCAGATTAAGGGGGAGTCTTCTACTTCAAAAGAAAACAAAAATTTAGTAAGAAGAGGACGTGGCAGAGGAGGATTTCATGGTATAAGAAATGAAAGAGGAAGAGGACACTTTGATGGGTATGATGAACAAAAAAATTATAAGAGTAGAATTCAATGTCATTATTGTAAAAAGTTTGGTCACATGAAAACAAATTGTTGGAAAAGAGAAAAGCAAACAAGCTATGTAGAGGAAAATGAAGAAAATAGTAAATTATTTATGACTCGTTCACAAGTTAATGATATCTCAAATGGTATTTGATTTTTGGATAGTGGATGTTCTAATTATATGTTAGACATAAGATCAATATTTAAAGATATTGATGAAACTCACAAGTTCAATATTAGACTTGGAGATAACAAGCAAATCCAAGTGAAAGGAAAATGAACAATTGAGGTGAAGACAAGTCAAGGGAAGATAAAACAACTTGATAATATTTTCTTTGTTCCTAGTTTATCACATAACTTATTGAGTGTTGGACAATTGATAGATGATGGATACTCAGTTATATTTGATGATGGTTCATGCACTATTAAAGATAAAAAAATTTGGTTTGATTATGATAAATATTAGCATGATGCAAAATAAGATGTTTCCACTTGATGTTTCAAATATTGAAAAGCATGCTCTTGTTGCAACTCAAAAGAATGAGTCTAATTTATGACTTTTAAGATATGGACACTTTAACATTAAGGGGTTAATGTTGTTAAAGCAAAAAGAAATAATTTTTAGATTGCCCAAAATTAATACACTTGATGTATACGAAGGATGCATTTATGGCAAACAAAGTAAAAAATATATTCCTATTGGAAAAGCATAGAGAACATCTAATTATCTTGAATTAATTCATGCTGACTTATGTGGACCTATGAATACAAAATCATTTAGTGGAAGTCGATATTTTCTATTATTTACTGATGATTATAGTCGCATGAGTTGGGTATATTTTTTGAAACTGAAATTTGAAACATTTGATAATTTTTGAAAATTCAAGGCACTTGTAGAAAGGCAAAGTGGTAGATGCATAAAGACGCTTCGGACAGATATAGGTGGTGAATTTTTATTTAATGAGTTTAATTCTTTTGTGAAGAAAATGATATTCGTAGGGAATTTATAGCACCATATATACCAGAACAAAATGGTGTAGCTGAACGTAAAAATCGAACTATTGTTGAAATGATAAGAGGTTTGCTTAAAGGAAAGCATCTTCCAAATCAGTTTTGGACATAAGTAGTTGCAACAGCAGTTTATTTGTTGAATATTTCACCAAAAAGGTTGTTATGAATCGAACTCCTTTTGAGGCTTGGTATGGTATAAAACCAAGTATAAGCCATCTAAGAATTTTTGGTTATATTGCTTATACTTCGATAAATTTATAAAACCATCACAAGCTTGATGAAAAATTAAAAAAATATATTTTAATTATTTATTCCTTATAATCTAAAGTATATCAATTGTATAATCGTGTTAGTGGCAAAGTTATTATTAACAAAAATATTATGTTTGATGATAGGGCTAGTTGGAATTGGGAGTCCAACGAAGGTGAAACACAAACTCTGATTCCAGCAGAACTAGACACTCCACAAAATCAAGTAATATATCATGCTCCAACAAGTTCATCGTCAGCCACACCTAGTAGCAGTTCAAATTCTGATTCCTCAAATGAAACCCCTTCAGAAAAATTCAGATCATTAACAGAAATTTATGATTCAACATTTGCTTTATTTATTTCAAATCCTATAACTTTTGAAGAAGTAGTTGAAAAAGAGGAATGACAAAAAATAATGAATGAAGAAATCAAGTTAATTGAGAAGAATAAAACTTGGAAGCTAATAGATCTACTAAAGGAAAAGAAAGCTATTGGATTGAAATGAGTATTCAAAACAAAATATAATACAGATGGAAGTATCCAAAAGCATAAGGCTCAGCTTGTAGCAAAAGGATATTCATAATAACAAGGTATTGATTTTGATGATACTTTTTCTCCAGTTGCTATATTCGATACCATGAGAACTTTCTTGGCTTTAGCTGCTCATTTAAGTTGGCTTGTTTATCAATTTAATATGAAATCTGTATTTTTAAATGAAGATTTACATAAAAAGATTTTTGTTACCGAAGGCTTTTTGGTTAAAGGATATGAATAAAAGATGTATAAACTAAAAAAAGCTTTTTATGGGCTTAAATAAACTCAAACTCCAAGGGCATGGTACAATAAAATTAATTATTATTTTTGTCAAAATGAATTTAAGAGGAGCAATAATGAACCTACTCTTTATCTAAAGTACGAAGGTGAACATAATATTCTAATGGTTTACATTTATGTTGATGATATTATATATATGGGTTCATCTAACTCTTTTGTGGCAGAATTTAAAAAATCCATGATGAATAAGTTTGAAATGTCAGATCTAGGTCTACTGCATTATTTTCTTGGGTTGGAAGTGAAGCAAGGATCAGATAAAATTTTTATTTCACAAAGAAAGTATGCAATGGATCTACTAAAAAAATCTAACATGATTAATTGCAAAGTTGCAGCAACGCCCATGAATGTAAATGAGAAACTAAAACTTGAAGATGGTACATGTTTGACAAATGTAAAATATTACAGAAGTTTGATCGAAGGTTTGATTTATCTAAGTCATACTCGACCAGATATTACTTTTTCTGTTGGTGTAATATCCAGGTTTATGCATAGCCCCAACAAACATAATTTCGGAGCTATTAAAAGAATTCTGCATTATATTACGGGAACTACCGATTCTGACATTTGGTATTCTCATAATTTTAAATATAAATTATTTGGTTTCATTTATAGTGATTGGGCAGGAGATTTGGATGATAGAAAATGTAATTCGGGTAATATTTTTAGCTTCGGATCAGGTGCTATATCTTGGAATTCAAAGAAGCAAACAACAACTACATTATCTACATCGGAAGCAGAATATGTAGCTGCAACATCAACAACTTGTCAAGTAATATGGCTTAGAAGACTTCTTGAAGATCTTCATCAAGAACAAAAGGAAGCAACGGAAATATTTTGTGATAATAAAGTTACAATTGCAATGACGAAGAATCCAACATTTCATGGAAGAACGAAGCATATAGAGATATGCTACCATTCCATCCGGGATCTTGTAGCAAGTGGAGCCATAGCAATGAATTATTGTGGCACAAATGAACAAGTTACGAATATACTCACCAAGTCACTTTCAATTCAAAAGTATATTTATTTTATGTCTTAAATTGATGTATGTAACTATGAATCAAGGGGGAGTGTTAGAAATTGATTCATAGTAGTTATCTAGACAGTTGTCATGTTCTAGATAGTTACAGGCATGTTCTAAGAAGTGACCCATGATCTAGAAGTTATAAGGTAGTTCCTATACCTAACTCAATCATAGGTGACATGATGGAAGGAGATAGTTACCACTAGATCCTATAAATATGACCATAATTCATGAAACAAGGAAAGTGTGTATTTGAGAAAATCTTGTAAGTGTTATATATCATTTCTTTTATTTTAATACTACATCGATTTTTTTATTAAAAATATTTTTTCTTAATTTTATCCTAATATTTTATTTATTATTATTTTTCTTGTTTCTCCAACCCCAACATTCTCTGACCTGAAAGAACCGACGCTAATATGGGCGACACCCATGGCCTTAGTGCAGTCTCCAGCCGGCGTTAAGATGGAAGCGGAGCCATCTGTTCTACACTTCAGGGCTTCCGGCGAGAAGCTTCACTTTGAGGTGACGTTCACGCCGCTTCACAAGGTGCAAGGAGGCTTCACGTTCGGAAGCTTGACTTGGGTTCATCGACATGGGAATAATTCGGTACGAATTCCTAACGCCGTTCGGGTCATCATTCGTGATTTCTTCTCCGACACCTCCTAAGATTTAATCCCATTGTTTGCCACTGCTTACGCATTCAAGACATGAGGTAATGATGGTGTCTTATGTTGGATGCATGAAGTAAACCTTTTCACATAATAGCAAGTACAGATACGTAGCATTTAGGAAAACAGTTGGGTGTATCTAGAATCATTTTAAAACCAAGTGATAATGTCTATTTTATCCATTAACGGGAGGAATGTATATGATTGTCTTAAGTGAAAATTTGGTTATCTAAATTAGAGCTTGAGTCCAAACTAATCGTCTTCCTCTTTCATATTTGTCTTTTGATTATATCAGGATGATTGAATCTAAAATACATGTAATTCTACAAATATATTGGGGTATATTCGATAAAATTCTTTTAATATTTAAGTTAATTTAAGGATTGATATATTAACAATGTTACTCTTTCTTAAGAATATATATGATAGAGTTTTAGACTTTGGGATTGTTATACTCTGGACATGAATTGATATCAGATATGTGTATTCCTTAGCTTAGGTGAAATTGCGTTGTATAAATCTAAGAAACATATAATAGACACGATGTAATCATTAACATTTGGAGAGATCATGAGTGCATTATGACTACATCAGCCATATTTGACAGAAGTGACATCGAGATGTCATCTTTCTGACATCAACATGTGGGTTGAGTGTCCGTCACCTTACTCTTCGATATCTATCACTTGGTTGTAAGGTAAATACCACTTGATTATAAAGTGTCAACCACCTCATATATATTGGTTATGTTATTATTATTTTATTAATTTATTACGTCAAATTACCTCTCAACTATATGGACATGATTGATTTAATAAAACTAGGCCTTAAACGTCAAGAAAAAGAATAACGTCATCATCGTCTATTGGCACAATAATAAACGAACGCTTTGTCATTCCATCAAATATAAAAAAGGAGAATGGTTCCCCTGACATCATGTAGGATATAATACGTGACAATTATAATTTTTTTTCATATGAGGATACTGAGAAACAATAATTGTATAAGGAACTACTGTAAATAAAAATCCACGCAATAGCATTTGACCAAGTTTTCGGTTTGGACTCTTTTGAATCTTCTACAACGTTTTATGTAAAGTATATTACTTTATGGGTGAGTGAATGACCGACATGAGAAAGTTGGACGTCGACATGGATGGAAATATCATGTTAGCAATGGATGCATTTTTTTATCATCTTCTTGTCATGGCATCAATTGGTGGCTGCTCCATCAATTGAGAATCGAAGCCACGTCCGTCGTAAGCATTGATAGCAATACGCCACGGATCTTCATTTTCCTGTTTGAGTCTTCAAATTGCAAATTAATATACGATGATATATATTTCTTATAGGTGAATATATATTTAAAAATCTTTTCCAAAATAAGATGGTGTCAAAACACAAGAAAGCCTTTTGTTTGACTAGAGTGTTTGAGCAAACATTTTCCTATAAGATATAAAAAATTAGAAATCCTCTAATGACCCTCTGACATAAGTTGCTGATAGATGAGTGACACTTAACATTAATTATTATTTTCTAAATAAAAATAAGTGATAAAAGCATGATTCAAAGATTTGTATCTTATGATGATCTATCAAAATTTTATCCAGCTAAACTGATGAGAGAGTGACATCTCATTATGGCCAATCGATTGATTGTCCTTTTTGCATCTATGGCATAGCAGATTATTTTTCATTTCAAATTAGGATAAATTTGGATATGAAAAATGTCGGTGATGTGTGTTGCACGACTAATATGATATATTTCCCTTATCGTATAATAAAATAATATCCTTTTATTTTCATTGGTCTTTCATGTCAACAAAGTTATCCTTGGCTTAATTCACCGCAAACAAGCTATCATCGACCATCACCACCATCGGTCATGTGGCTTCATAGTCTTATAAGCAGCGCCATTGCAGCAACGCTTCTCCTCCACAGCCACATGCAAGATGGGTTTCCAGCATCTTCTATCCTCTATGCTTCTACTTCTCTTCCTTTCAAGCTTCATCCAAATGGCAGCACTTGGACGTACACCATCATCGACCAAGGTCCATGAGCGTCTCTCTATCATCTTAACATTTGATGTCCATGGACTAACATCTCAATGGTCTCCTCTGTGCAGCTGCTGTATATAGTGTGCATGGGAGAGAGGCAACAGGAAGATCCAGACCTTGTGACTGCGTCGCACCATGATATGCTGTCTTCCGTACTGGGGAGGTGTGCATTTTTGCACCATATATAGTTTGTCTTCCTTTGATCTTTCTGTCATATATGCTCGATTACAGGTTATTCTAATTGGTGATTCAGCAAGGAGGAAGCCGTGAGTTCAATTGTCTACAGCTATGAGCATGGCTTCTCGGGCTTTGCAGCCATGCTTACAGAGTCTCAAGCAGACCAAATTGCAGGTTCTTCCTTCTTCAATTTCAGGCCTATTTTACCAGTGACAATGGAAGCAAGTTCTAATATGATTAACAGCACAACTGATGAGAACAATCCAAAAGATACATGCAAGAATATATCTGAAATTTGAAGGGACGATATTGATCCAGATAAATCAATATGTGAAAATAAATTCTAAATCACAATAGTTTTGTGCTTAATTACGGGAGATCAAAAGATAGATATACTCCTGAGAGTCGGCTTATGTGTTGAGGCCACTAAAACAAAAAATTGGAAGACTTTATCTCGATCTTTCATGTGACATCATGGTATTAATCTAAATTATGCCCTTGATTGCATGAAGAGTAATAATTTTATATTTTGTGATTACTTTGGAATCAAGATCAGAAAGTAGGATTGAGGTGGGTCTTTGAACTCATCTTTTATTATTGAGCTGAATGCCGGGTCATTATTAACCTCTTGAATCGACAGGCTGCTTAAGATAAGGTTGGTGTCTTGAGAGAGAGAGAGAGAGTCCATCACGTTTTTAGTATATTATATCATATTTGCACGTACACATAATCTTTTAAGCAACAAGATCATATTGCCCATGTCATTGTTAGAAATGCCGGAAGTGGTCAGTGTCAATCCAAGCCGCAGCGTTCCACTGCTTACTACGCGAAGCTGGGACTACCTTGATCTTGGTTACGAACAACCCCAACCCACAGGACTCCTCGTGAGAGGCAACTTCGGCGATGGGATCATCATCGGCGTCGTCGACACAGGCAAGCAATCATTACCTTATCGTCATTGAGCTTGCCCTGTCCCACAAAATTTTCTTATATAGGCATTTGGCCGGAATCGAGAAGCTTTGATGACCATGGTTACGGCCCCGTCCCATCCCGTTGGAAAGGAACGTGTGAAGTAGGTCAAAACTTCACCGTCAACCACTGCAACCGCAAGATCATCGGTGCAAGATGGTACGCCGGAGGTGTCGACCCTTCTCTCATCGAAGGAGACTACCAGTCTCCCCGGGATTCCGGGGCCACGGAACTCACACGGCTTCCACGGCAGCAGGCTCGTTGGTGAGTGATGCGAGCTTCCATGGTCTGGGCGCCGGCACAGCGAGAGGAGGAGCTCCTCGTGCCCGGCTAGCAATCTACAAGGCATGCTGGGCAAAAGCAGGGTGCCCCGACGCTGCTGTGCTGAAGGCCATAGATGATGCTATCCATGATGGTGTGGACATCTTGTCACTCTCACTTGCGGGCTTACTTCAACCATACTTTGCTTCCATACATGCGGTAGCAAAGGGGATAACTGTGATCTTCGCCGGAGGCAACGATGGACCCGTTACCCAGACCATTTCTAATGACCTGCCGTGGGTGATCACCGTCGCAGCCAGCACCATCGATCGCTCTTTTCCTACCCTCCTAACCCTCGGAGACAATCAAACTGTCGTGGTATGGGGGACTGTATAGTTCATCAGAAACATGCAACGTCTACATCAGGCGAGTTACTCATGTTTCCGCACTCAAAATTCTGTTGCAGGGACAATCCATCCTCTATGAATCCATCGATGAAGGATTCACGAAGCTAGCATACGGGGGGAGGTAAGTGCGAACATGAATCAAATCGTTTTGTCCAAATGTTCCTTCATTAAATGAAGGCATACTATTACTACAGTTGCTCGCGCAAGGTTCTGAATTCGAGTGGTCGGAAAGATTGTGCTCTGTTACGAGCTTGCCATCGCTTCAAGCTCTCCACCCAGGCGACACATTCCACTGGCTGCCAATAATGTTCAGGAAGCAGGAGGGAAGGGCATTATCTTTGCACAATACTCCGCCAGCATCCTCCACTTCATCGACGAAATTTGCAACGGCACTGTATGCGTCTTTGTGGATTCCGAGATGGCCACACAAATGTCCATTTATGCCGAGAGTACGAGGTTCGGTTAGCTAGTTCGAGCTCAGTTTTCCCGGACAAATTAGTACTGTTTTCTTTTTTCTGAAGTCTTCAGAGTGTAACCACGAAAGCAATTGGCAGATCCCCCCTGGTGAAGGTGAGCCCAACGCAGGATATGGTCGGGAGTGGAGTTATGTCGCCCAGGGTCGCAGCTTTCTCGTCAAGAGGGCCGAGTATATTGTCCCCAGATCTAGTAAACGTCGGTGCAATTTCTATTATCTACTAGAAGCTCACATGTTTGGTTCTTTTCGATGAACTGGTGTGCTCACCATTACTGCCTTCGGACAGCCCGATATCACGGCTCCCGGATTCCTTATCCTGGCCGCGGCGAAAGATTCCTATAAGTTTGACTCCGGAACTTCTATGGCTTGCCCCCATGTCTCTGGCGTAGCAGCTCTTCTTAAAGCAGCACATCCCCAGTGGTCTCCTGCTGCCATCAAATCAGCACTCGTCACAACTGGTGAGTAGATTTACCATCCTGCTTCTGCATCGTTCATGAGTTCTTCTCTGTCTGCTTTCCTGAGGTTAAGGCACATGACAACCTCTGTTTTAAGCTCATACGGCCAATGCATACGGCTTCCCCATAGAAGCAGAGGGAGTTCCTCGAAAGCTCGCCGATCCTTTCGACTTTGGCGGCGGTCACATCGATCCTAACAAAGCCGCCGATCCCGGGCTTATTTATGACGTCGATCCCGAAGACTACTTCAAGTTCTTCAACTGTACTTACGGTCCGTCGACCGCTTGTGACTTGGTGGACAGTCGGCTGTATCGCCTGAACCTGCCCTCCATCTCCATTCCCGACCTGAAGAAGACACCACTGACGGTGTGGAGAACCGTGACCAATGTGGGGGACACGGATTCCATTTACAGGGCAATGGGGGAGTCTCCTCCGGGTGTCAACATGGTGGTCCAGCCTTCTCTTCTCCAGTTCAATGCTTCCACGACGACGTACACCTTCGCAGTGACCTTCACGCCGCTTCAGATGGTGCAAGGGGACTTCAACTTCGGTAGCTTGACATGGTTTGGTGATGGGAAGCAGCAGTCAGAATTCCTATCGCAGTTCGAGTGATCATTCATGATTTCTTCTCTGATACCTCCTAAGGCTTATGGAGGCATCCGCTCTATGTCGAGTACTATCGCAATAAGTTAAATGTTGAAGTCGTACGGGGAATAAAACTTTAGTGTTACGTTGCTTCTGTTATCCAAAAATTGATGCTGCTTTTGGTTTCGGCTGTTCTTTTTGTATATTTAGCATAGAAGAAGGAACGTGAAACAAGAGTAAGACAAGTTAAGATATTCTATCTTTTACTCAAAATTCTTTATAACTTTAAAACTCTATGTTTTATGGTCCATACGAGGTTTATATGGTTAAATTAAATCAAAATTATTTCAAGAATTAATAGTCAATTTGGTTTATTCTTCCATAAGTATTTAATCTATTTCTCATAAACTTTTCTCTTGATACAATAAATCTTTATTTTGATAAAATTAATTTTTTTATGATACTTTAACAAATTTAATTTTAATATTCTTTCTCCTTAAATTTGTTCCATCTAACATGTCAAGTATTTTTTGAAGTTATTAAAATATTTCAAATTTAAAAATTTTTATAAGTATATCGACTAGTTATTCACTTGTCTTGATATGATGTAGCTCAAATTTTTTATATTTGATATGATCTCTTATAAAACAAAATCTTATGTCGATATGCTTTGATCTTTCATAGTAGACTAGATTCTTAACTAAGGCAATAGCTGATTTGTTATCAATATAAATCTTCGTTGATTTCTCTTATAGCATATGAAGTTTCTAGAGTAATCTTTTTAGTTATATTGCATGATAAACATAAGAAGATGCTATTATATATTCTACTTCACAACTTGATAGAGTAACAATATGTTATTTTTTTAAAGATCACGTTAATGTAATTTTACCAAAATAAAACATAAATCTAGTTGTACTCTTTGAATTATCATACCTTTTAGATGATAATAAAATATTTCATACTCAATTGTCCCTTTAATATATCATAAAATTCTTTTTACGATATTTAAATGAGATGTTTTAGGAGCTTCCATATATCTACTTATTAAACTAACTCTAAATAGTATATCAAGTCAAGTGCATATTAAATACCTTAATCATCTAATTAGACTTTTATAATAAGTTAGATTAATGTATTTTACCTTCGTCTTCCTTAGTCACTTTGGTGCCATATTCTATAGGTATATCTGTAGAATGATAATCTTCTTTACAAAACTTCTTTAGAACCTTATTTGCATAATTTTCATGTGACATAAAAATTCCTTTGTTATCTTGTACAACTTCGATATTGAGAAAATAAGTCATTAGGCCCAAGTTAGTCATCTCAAACTCCTTCACAGAGTGCTTAAAATCTTTAATCATAGAGTTACTATTGCTTGTAAAAATTAAATCATTTACATACTTGCATACAAATAAGATATTTCCATCAGAGTTCAATTTCGTATAGAGAGCATGCTCATGTGGATACTTAGAAAATCTATTTTGAATAAAATAAGTATTTACCTGAGAATTACATGCTCATAAGGCTTGTTTAAGTCCATAAAGTGCTCTCTTTAGTACATACTCTTCTTCATGAATAATAAAACTAGGAGATTATTGAATATATACCTCTTTTTCAAAAACTTCATTAAGAAATATTGATTTGACATCAATTTATAAAATTTTCTATTTCATTTTAGTTGATAGGGAGATAAGTAATCTTATTATCTTTGGTCGAATAATTGGTGCAAATACTTCTTCACAGTCGATCCGTCATTTGTATCACTTTGCAACTAATTAAACCTTATATTTCTCCACCTCCCCTTTTATATTTCTTTTTATTTTAAAGATCCACTAAATATCGATTGCTTGGTGGTCTTCTAAAACTGTGGTAAGTTCCCATGTATTATTTTTGTTAATAGCTTATTGTAATTTTTCTTCTCTATAAGTCTCATCAAAGGTTAATGGATCATATCCTATAAAAAGATAAAATAAAGAAAGTTCATTATTATTAATATTAATCATTCGAGTTATATTATATAACTCATGAATCGGTCTTGTCTTTCTTATAATTGGACTTCTTGAATCATATGACCTAGTTGATCTTGGTGATAGATTCCAACAAAACCTATTTGGTATTTACTTATCTTATATCATCCTCCTATAAAACAATAAGAAAGTATTTACTTATCTTATATCATCCTCCTATAAAACAATAACTTTCTTATGCTACTTGTCACTTTTCTGGTACCAAATTTGTTATTAATCAAACTCAATATCTCTTAACATCATAACTTTATTTGTTATAGGATTGTAGAGTTTGTAATCACTTGAATTCTCAGTATAACCTAACAAGATATATTTTTGACTTTTATTCTTAAGTTATATTCTCTATTCTTCTAGTATCTTAGCAAATGCAATACTTTCAAAAATTCTCAAATGATCGACTCTTAGTTTCTATAAGCTCTATACTTATTCTGAATAATATTACCAATTCGGCTTATCAAAAATTTATTAAGCAAATAAATTACTCAAGCAATAACATCTCTCCAAAATTCTTTAGAATTCGTCTTTCCTTTAACATGCATCGGACTATATTAAGTATTGTCATATTTTTTTCTTTTAAGACATCATTTTGTTGAGGTGTGCATGACATAGTGAATCGATATAAAATTTTATTATTTCTATAAAAACTTTTAAATTCATTTGATATATATTCACCACAGTTCTTAAACATTTAATCTTATAACTATTTTGTCTTTCAATTAAATCCTTAAATTCTTCGAATTTGCTTTAAAAAAAATTTCCCTTTAACATGGAAACTCAAGTTTTGCCACTATGATTATCAGTAAAGGTAAGAAAATATATATTTCCTTCGAGTGATACTGGACTGATATAGCCACAAACATATGAGTGCACCAGATCAAGTCGATGTCATGCTCTTTTTGTTTTTCTAACTTTGAAAGACTTTCTTTCTTGCTTACCCATGATACATACTTTGCATAATTTTGATGGGCGATGATTAATTCTTGGCATTTCTATCACTATATTGTACTTCTTTAGAAATTTTAAAGTCTCAAATTTTAAGTGAGCATATCTAAGATGCCATAATATAAAAATATCCTTAACATGAGTTTTAAAATAACTTGACTAATAAAAAATGCATACATGTAGAGAGAATATTATATTCTTCACATTTTCAGTTATATTTTTTATCATGAATTAAAGGAGTTATATCTTTCATCTCAATATCATAACCTTTTTCAAGTAATTGCCCCAAGCTCACAATATTATTTATCATATTAGAAATATAATAAACATCTGAAATGCATAATTATTTACCATTATTAAGTCCAAGAAAAATGTTACCTTTACCTCTTACTCGTCTTTGAGATATATCACCAAATGTAATATTTCTTGAATAACATATGATTTCTGAAAATAGCTCTTTGATGCCCATACATATGATTTGAGGTTATTGTATCTAGATACCATGTCATATACTAATTTTTTTAAAATTATCATAAGTTATTAACAAAACTTAATTTTTGTTCTATTCTTTCTCAACAAAATTTGTATTATCACATTAATTGTTAGGATTATAATAATATTCAGAGGAGTCGTGCCCATACCTTTTATAAACATAGTATTGTATTTCAGATTTTTTAGAATTTCTATCACGTCCATGGCCTCGACCACATTCTCGACTATAACCATAACCTCTTTGACTAGAATTTTCTCTATCACTTTCATTGTTTTGAGATTCTTAATTGGTACGATTTCTATCATCTCTTCCTCTTGTTAGTTATAGGTATCATACAAGCTAATCACGTGAGTGATGGTACTTGTAATATATTGTGTCAATCTTTTTACTTATGATTACTGGTATTTTATCACATATTATTTGGATGTATATTGTGATGTCCTTAGATCTGTACAATAGGAATTAGATCATGATGAGATCACGATAATGAGACTAATTTATTTTTAAACGTAGACTCTATATCATCCCGATCATAGGTTACTCGAGAAAAAACATTGAGATAACCGGATAGACCAGTGCGTTGTATACTCATCCATATGATGGAGGCGACTTATCTCATAGTCGCTCGTGTGGGACACTAGAGGTACCGTGTAGGTGCTCATTGGAGAATGAGTTCACTGATTGATCCACTTAGGGAATGTTAGATGATTAATGATACTTGATGTCAGATAGTGATTTCATAGTTCCAGTTGTGTGTATGATTCTTAGTCTTGAGACTCCAAAGATGTATTGTATGAGAACTTCATTTTTTGACGTTGGACTTACAAGTTTCGAAGTTTTAGATCTAGTACAGTTGATTCTTGGGAATGATAGTCAATCTTACGAAAGCAAATGAGTGTTAATAGAGGATCATCCACTCTTGGTATTGTGAGAGGAATATCCCACTTGTACTCACTAAAACTAAAATTCGTGGCTAAGGTCGTTCGGATTGAGAAAGAAGTTCTCTAGGAGAATCCGATTAGAGCGAGACTCGAATAAGATTTTGTATGGACCTAATATTACCATGCCCAATATATGGTCTTCGAGATATTAGATGGACGAGAGACTATAGATACATGATAACTGAGGATAAACAGGTCCGATGAATTAGATCCCCTATACCGTTTGGGGACTATGACATAGTGTCCTAGTATATCAATAATCGATGAGTCGAGTGAATTATTATGTAGATAATACTTCATTATATCAGGAGTTCTGAGTCACAAAAAACTCTAACAGGAGCAACTCATGGCCAGCTCAATATCGGGACTAGAGGGTCACACATATATGATGGATATTGCGACGAGTAGAGATGCAGATATAAGATATCCATGAAGCCCCTAGTTTGGATTCTATAGATAAAATCCAATTGGAAAATTGGATAGAGATCTAATGAGGATAGGATCAATTAAGGGTTAAGTTGCTTGTACCTCTATAAATAAGAGGAATCTCATGATTTATAAGCTAGAACTTCTAGTGGTTGCCTCTCATATTCTCCTCAGTTTCTCTCCTCCTCCTTGACTTCAGTAGCCTTGTGATGCACATAGAGAGGGAGATCCCATAGCAATCTAAGGCGTGTCATCGTGTCTGCTATGTAGATCACCGCTAGAGAGGAGTATGCAAGTTCTCCTTCATCCTTTTCATCGGTTATGAAATTTTCAAGGATATACTATCTCCCTAGGTAATAGTTTTTATATGATACATGTAGTTTTTTTGGATTTACGATTTTTTCATGCACCAATTATGGCACAACGACCAAGTACTTGACTATGAAAAATCTGATTTTATTTTTATTTTCCACTGTGTATGAGGTGCCAACCCGTAATTTTCCAACACTTCTTTATCCATGTCTTATTCCTCTTTGAGATTTTGATTCATCTTTGCTTTCAAGAGTAAGCTTAGTTTATAATACTTGCTCTATACATTTTTCTTCTCATCTTTTTGTAAGCTTTTATTCATGAACTTGAAGACAATTCGTTAATTGTTCTAAAGACATTTGTTCTAAATATTCAGACTCTTCAATTGCTATAATAATAAAATCAAACTTTTGATCTAGAGATCTTAGTTTTTTTTTATTACTCTTTGATCACTAATTTATTTACCATTTCATCTCATTTGATGAATAATAAAAATAATTTTTAAGAAATAATCATAAATAGATTAAGAAGTGCTTTACTATAATTTTTCAAACTTAGCTTGTAAAACTTGTAAACAAAATTTTTTTACCTTATCCATACCACCGAATGCTTTTTGAAGCATTTCCCAAATCTTTTTTAAAGTATTTGCTGGAGCAATGATCTCGAACATTATATCATCAAGCTCTTGGTAGATCATGAACAAAGCTTTCTTTTCTCCTTTTTTTCTATCTTTGAAGTATTTTTTTGCTTCTGCATTCATTGCTCCTTCTTCTGCTGGACTTGGTTCAACAAATCTATCTTCTATTGCTTTAGGAGCCTAGATGTACCTTTATTTGGATGCAATATATATCATTTTTTTTTGTCAATCTAGGGATTTGGAGTTGGATGATGCTTAGGGAAGAGGCCATAGCTTAACTTGGGTTCTGATACTAAATATTAAACTTAATAGAAAAAAGGGATATAGTTATCACACAAAGGAAGAATAAGACAAGACAAGATATTCTATCTTTCACTCAAAATTCTTTACAACTTAAAACTCTATTTGTTTCATAGCTCAGGATTTATACAGTCCTCAAAGATACATTATATTAATTATATTCAAAATGAATTACTTTCTTTTAATTTTTTTTTAAAATCATTAGTCAATTTGGCTTATCCTTTCATAAACATTTAATATATTTCTCCACATGATACAATCAACTTCTCTTTATGTAATGAACCTTTATTTTTAATGAAATTAATCTCTTTATAATATTTTAACAAGTTTAATTCCAACACAATATAGATGGGACTCAATTTTTTCATAATAACTTATAATTTAAAAATTGATCTTCTCAAAATAATTCAACTGCCAACGACTTAATAAAATGCATAAAACTATTTTAGAAGGGAATAATTTAAATGAGAACATGATGAAATTAAGATATGATAAAAGTATTGTAAACATGTAAATATTTAATGAGAAAAACATAAACAAAGCTTTGATTAGCACTATCATGTTTATGACATATAAAAAAAATCCATATCATCTTTATGTCATATCCACTTATGATGAAGAATGTTGCTCATATTAATTCTTAATTGATGTCTTGATGGAAGACATCAAGACATTTAACCATGGTCCTGCGCCATCCATATATCAGAATAAGATATTTACATTAATCACATATGCCAAAGTACATGATTTAAAGGAGAGAAACCAAAATTCTACTTGTCTGAGTTATCTTTCAGGAAATTTAGATTTTCTCAAAAGATAAAATTTAAGACATTTTTTGATGGATCAAGATATTTCAATTAAAGATTTTTTTTTCATGAAATTAACTAATTCTAGTGCACTATGATGTTTCATTTTGTAAAGGAATAAAAATTGTTTATATGTGGTATCAGAGCTAGGATTTTAGACTTATGATTTTTATTATTTAATTTTATTTTTATTATCAATTAAAATTATGATTATGATATTTTATGTTAATTTCAATTATAATTTAAGTCTTAACAATTGAATTTAACTTTGTTTAAATTATGCCAATCACGAAACTCATGATTCACTCATTTTTTAAATGAAATGGATGACTATAAGTCGTATTATGGTAATGAATTAGATTAAAACATTATAGTTTTATTTCATATATTATGAGCTAAAATCATGAGTAATTTAATATTTATGTATTAAGTGGTTTGTTAGTCAGCAAAGTGGCCAAAGATTGTGATTACATAAATATCAGTTAAATAAAGTTCATAAATAAACTCTCCATGATTTGTGGCTGCTTATGAATGATACGATGGTATACTTTCTAATTATTATATTGATATTCATAGTTTATAAGAACTTTCAGGATCACCCAAAGGTTGACCTATTATTTTTATAACTCATGAATATAAATATAATAATTAACATATTCAACTAGATTTTTTATATATTTAAATATAATAAATATATCTTACTTGAATATATTCAATTATCAAGTCAAGTGAGATATACAGAAGCATTATTATGATTATATATATTTGTTTCGCCATAGGATGACTTTGATATTTATTTACTGAAGTGGCCCACAAGATGACTTCTTAATTTATGAGATAATGTTCAAACTCGAAGCATTTAAGTGAGAGTATTTATCATGTATTATGTAGTGTGTCATTCTGTCATTTTATTCGTATGCTTCGTTTGTTACTTCATTTAACAAATTAAATTTCTTTGATTGGTGTGAATAAGTCTAGTTTTACCTTAGGTGTTTTGAACTTTTGACTGGTTGAACCGATTTAATTATATGAGCTAGTTTATTAAAATGATGGAGAGAAAAGATAATAATTATTAAGAAAATTATAAATTGTTAGAGAGTTGCTTTTATCAATTTAAAATTTTGGAGGTCTATGTGGAAATCCTCCCCCCATCATATTTATGCCGCTCCTTCACCTATATGGTGGCGTGCTTATTATAAATATTGTGAAAGCGGCACTTTGGATGCCAACAAAATTTCCAGAGGAAGCATCTCGATCAGGTTTGGTAAGTGTTGGGCTCGATGAGACTAGCAAAGTTCCTTGCGTCCACTATGGTGCAATAATGCATCACGGTTCCCATCATCGTAGTGGAATACGCACGGCATCTTGCTTGACTTAATCAACACAATTCTTCTACGTGAAATCATGTGGTGAATAGGCGACCTGAAACATGAGATGAATGCTCTATCCAATCCAAAACCATCATCTACTCGTCACGTCAGTTGGATCGAAGCACAAGCTAGTCCATCTCTTCCAATCCAAAACCGTCGATAGCTGCTCCGTCCATGAACTTTTCCTGTGCTCCAGGTTGCCGAGATGTTGGGAGAGTCCTTTTACCTGCGTTGTGAGGTGACGTCCTTTGTAATCACTGAGAACGAAACCAGAATGTCTCTCTAAAAACCTCTCACCATCATATGTGGTCCTCGCACGGCGAACATTTTTGTGAATGCGTGTTGCGAATGGTCGAAGGCTCAACACGTCGGACACCAACTGGTCACCTTTGACTTAGCATGACTATTAATGCATCTATCACATGAGATGTGGTCTCACTTGGTAATTATTTAGCAACCATTCGCAGTATCTGTTTCCTCACTCCTATCGTCTGGAAGCTAATGCTCATTCAAAAAGTCAAAACTGGGTTACTATCATCTTTTTTTTTTTGCTATGTCGTATTATCAAATTGCAGATTGATATTACTCGTATCATGTTTACTTGTCGAAGAAGATTTTGAACTAGTCCATTTTGGATGACTCGTTAATGCAGCTTCTCCATATCCGAATCAAGACGAGTTCTCAATACATACTATTCCTCTATCTTTCTGCTTCTCTTCCTCGCCAACTCCCTTTGAATGGCGACAGCTGTTGTAAGAGAAGAAACAATCAAGGTAAGGGTCACTTTGGGCTGGGTCTCAACGTAAAGTAGCGATGTTTGTAAATTGTATTAACATAAAAAATATAATCATGTTTCTATTATGCGAAAAAAATTTAATACCAATAACTGAAATCAAATAATCATATATTAAAGTTTAGATGTGTATATCTTTTGATTTCATTCTGATCTGCGAGCATTTTTTTTATTTTTATTTCTTCTTATTCCTTTAGGATCCTTATAATTTCTCGATCTAGGATAAATAATTAAGAGATAGATTTGATTAAGTAGAATTCATTAGCACAAACTTAATGCAATAGCATTTGACCTGAAGACTTCAAAGTTTTGGGATTGGGCCCTATGAATCTTTCATATCACAAGGTTTTATTTAAAGTAAATTACTTTATGGGTGAGTGAATGATCGGAAGGAAATATCACGTTAACAATGATATATTCCCCTTATCATATGATAAAATAATATCCGTTTATTTTCATTAGTCTTTCGTATCGACAAAGTTATCCTTGTTGAACTCGCCACAAACAAGCTATCATCCACCATCACCACCATCGGTCATGTGGCTTCATATGCTTATAAGTAGCGCCATTGCAGCAACGCTGCTCCTCCACAGCCACATGCAAGATGGGTTCCCAGCATCTTCTATCCTCTATGCGTCTACTTCTCTTCCTTTCAAGCTTCATCCAAATGGCAGCACTTGGGCGTACACCATCATCGACCAAGGTCCATGAGCGTCTCTCTACCATCTTAACATTTGATGTCCACGGACTAACATCTCAATGGTCTCTTCTGTGTAGCTGCTCTACATAGTGTACATGGGAGAGAGGCAACACGAAGATCCAGACCTTGTGACTGCATCGCACCATGATATGCTGTCTTCCGTACTGGGGAGGTGTGCATTTTTGCACAATATATAGTTTGTGTTCCTTTCATCTTTCTGTCATATATGCTCGATT
Source organism: Musa beccarii (assembly GCA_024322285.1). Lineage (NCBI taxonomy): Eukaryota > Viridiplantae > Streptophyta > Magnoliopsida > Zingiberales > Musaceae > Musa > Musa beccarii. The sequence continues at coordinate 1,790,682 of CM044397.1, read as the reverse complement.
ACAGGTTATTCTAATTGGTGATTCAGCAAGGAGGAAGCTGTGAGTTCAATCGTCTACAGCTATAAACATGGCTTCTCGGGCTTTGCTGCCATGCTTACAGAATCTCAAGCAGACCAAATTGCAGGTTCTTCCTTCTTCAAGTTCTAATATGATTAACCGCACAACTGATCAGAACAATCCATCACAAGTTGGCGTCTTGAGAGAGAGAGAGAGAGAGAGAGAGAGAAAGAGAGAGAGTCCATCGCTTTGAATGACATGCACAACTTCAGTTACAATTCCAAAACAGCATGTTTATAGTGAATAAATCATGTCTCCTTTGTTGGTTTAAACATGTAAATGTAGGAGAATTGATGTTCGTGAAAAGTTAGAGAAAAAAAATCGTATTTATACATACACATACTTCTCAATGAAGATGAGTAAGCGCCTTGATCATATTGCCCTTTTCTTTTATTGGTAGAATTGCCGGAGGTGATCAGCGTCAATCCAAGCCGCAGCGTTCCGCTGCATACTACACGAAGCTGGGACTACCTTGGTCTTGGTTATGAACAACCCCAACCCACAGGACTCCTCGTGAGAGGCAACTTCGGCGATGGGATCATCATCGGCGTCGTCGACACAGGCAAGCAATCATTACCTTATCGTCATTGAGCTTGCCCTGTCCCACAAAATTTTCTTATATAGGCATTTGGCCGGAATCGAGAAGCTTTGATGACCATGGTTACGGCCCCGTCCCATCCCGTTGGAAAGGAACGTGTGAAGTAGGTCAAAACTTCACCGTCAACCACTGCAACCGCAAGATCATCGGTGCAAGATGGTACGCCGGAGGTGTCGACCCTTCTCTCATCGAAGGAGACTACCAGTCTCCCCGGGATTCCGGGGGCCACGGAACTCACACGGCTTCCACGGCAGCAGGCTCGTTGGTGAGTGATGCGAGCTTCCATGGTCTGGGCGCCGGCACAGCGAGAGGAGGAGCTCCTCGTGCCCGGCTAGCAATCTACAAGGCATGCTGGGCAAAAGCAGGGTGCCCCGACGCTGCTGTGCTGAAGGCCATAGATGATGCTATCCATGATGGTGTGGACATCTTGTCACTCTCACTTGCGGGCTTACTTCAACCATACTTTGCTTCCATACATGCGGTAGCAAAGGGGATAACTGTGATCTTCGCCGGAGGCAACGATGGACCCGTTACCCAGACCATTTCTAATGACCTGCCGTGGGTGATCACCGTCGCAGCCAGCACCATCGATCGCTCTTTTCCTACCCTCCTAACCCTCGGAGACAATCAAACTGTCGTGGTATGGGGGACTGTATAGTTCATCAGAAACATGCAACGTCTACATCAGGCGAGTTACTCATGGTTCCGCACTCAAAATTCTGTTGCAGGGACAATCCATCCTCTATGAATCCATCGATGAAGGATTCACGAAGCTAGCATACGGGGGGAGGTAAGTGCGAACATGAATCAAATCGTTTTGTCCAAATGTTCCTTCATTAAATGAAGGCATACTATTACTACAGTTGCTCGCGCAAGGTTCTGAATTCGAGTGGTCGGAAAGATTGTGCTCTGTTACGAGCTTGCCATCGCTTCAAGCTCTCCACCCAGGCGACACATTCCACTGGCTGCCAATAATGTTCAGGAAGCAGGAGGGAAGGGCATTATCTTTGCACAATACTCCGCCAGCATCCTCCACTTCATCGACGAAATTTGCAACGGCACTGTATGCGTCTTTGTGGATTCCGAGATGGCCACACAAATGTCCATTTATGCCGAGAGTACGAGGTTCGGTTAGCTAGTTCGAGCTCAGTTTTCCCGGACAAATTAGTACTGTTTTCTTTTTCTGAAGTCTTCAGAGTGTAACCACGAAAGCAATTGGCAGATCCCCCCTGGTGAAGGTGAGCCCAACGCAGGATATGGTCGGGAGTGGAGTTATGTCGCCCAGGGTCGCAGCTTTCTCGTCAAGAGGGCCGAGTATATTGTCCCCAGATCTAGTAAACGTCGGTGCAATTTCTATTATCTACTAGAAGCTCACATGTTTGGTTCTTTTCGATGAACTGGTGTGCTCACCATTACTGCCTTCGGACAGCCCGATATCACGGCTCCCGGATTCCTTATCCTGGCCGCGGCGAAAGATTCCTATAAGTTTGACTCCGGAACTTCTATGGCTTGCCCCCATGTCTCTGGCGTAGCAGCTCTTCTTAAAGCAGCACATCCCCAGTGGTCTCCTGCTGCCATCAAATCAGCACTCGTCACAACTGGTGAGTAGATTTACCATCCTGCTTCTGCATCGTTCATGAGTTCTTCTCTGTCTGCTTTCCTGAGGTTAAGGCACATGACAACCTCTGTTTTAAGCTCATACGGCCAATGCATACGGCTTCCCCATAGAAGCAGAGGAGTTCCTCGAAAGCTCGCCGATCCTTTCGACTTTGGCGGCGGTCACATCGATCCTAACAAAGCCGCCGATCCCGGGCTTATTTATGACGTCGATCCCGAAGACTACTTCAAGTTCTTCAACTGTACTTACGGTCCGTCGACCGCTTGTGACTTGGTGGACAGTCGGCTGTATCGCCTGAACCTGCCTCCATCTCCATTCCCGACCTGAAGAAGACACCACTGACGGTGTGGAGAACCGTGACCAATGTGGGGGACACGGATTCCATTTACAGGGCAATGGGGGAGTCTCCTCCGGGTGTCAACATGGTGGTCCAGCCTTCTCTTCTCCAGTTCAATTCTTCCACGACGACGTACACCTTCGCAGTGACCTTCACGCCGCTTCAGATGGTGCAAGGGGACTTCAACTTCGGTAGCTTGACATGGTTTGGTGATGGGAAGCAGCAGTAAGAATTCCTATCGCAGTTCGAGTGATCATTCATGATTTCTTCTCTGATACCTCCTAAGGCTTATGGAGGCATCCGCTCTATGTCGAGTACTATCGCAATAAGTTAAATGTTGAAGTCGTACGGGGAATAAAACTTTAGTGTTACGTTGCTTCTGTTATCCAAAAATTGATGCTGCTTTTGGTTTCGGCTGTTCTTTTTGTATATTTAGCATAGAAGAAGGAACGTGAAACAAGAGTAAGACAAGTTAAGATATTCTATCTTTTACTCAAAATTCTTTATAACTTTAAAACTCTATGTTTTATGGTCCATATGAGGTTTATATGGTTAAATTAAATCAAAATTATTTCAAGAATTAATAGTCAATTTGGTTTATTCTTCCATAAGTATTTAATCTATTTCTCATAAACTTTTCTCTTGATACAATAAATCTTTATTTTGATAAAATTAATTTTTTTATGATACTTTAACAAATTTAATTTTAATATTCTTTCTCCTTAAATTTGTTCCATCTAACATGTCAAGTATTTTTTGAAGTTATTAAAATATTTCAAATTTAAAAATTTTTATAAGTATATCGACTAGTTATTCACTTGTCTTGATATGATGTAGCTCAAATTTTTTATATTTGATATGATCTCTTATAAAACAAAATCTTATGTCGATATGCTTTGATCTTTCATAGTAGACTAGATTCTTAACTAAGGCAATAGCTGATTTGTTATCAATATAAATCTTCGTTGATTTCTCTTATAGCATATGAAGTTTCTAGAGTAATCTTTTAGTTATATTGCATGATAAACATAAGAAGATGCTATTATATATTCTACTTCACAACTTGATAGAGTAACAATATGTTATTTTTTTAAAGATCACGTTAATGTAATTTTACCAAAATAAAACATAAATCTAGTTGTACTCTTTGAATTATCATACCTTTTAGATGATAATAAAATATTTCATACTCAATTGTCCCTTTAATATATCATAAAATTCTTTTTACGATATTTAAATGAGATGTTTTAGGAGCTTCCATATATCTACTTATTAAACTAACTCTAAATAGTATATCAAGTCAAGTGCATATTAAATACCTTAGTCATCTAATTAGACTTTTATAATAAGTTAGATTAATGTATTTTACCTTCGTCTTCCTTAGTCACTTTGGTGCCATATTCTATAGGTATATCTCAGAGAATGATAATCTTCTTTACAAAACTTCTTTAGAACCTTATTTGCATAATTTTCATGTGACATAAAATTCCTTTGTTATCTTGTACAACTTCGATATTGAGAAAATAAGTCATTAGGCCCAAGTTAGTCATCTCAAACTCCTTCACAGAGTGCTTAAAATCTTTAATCATAGAGTTACTATTGCTTGTAAAAATTAAATCATTTACATACTTGCATACAAATAAGATATTTCCATCAGAGTTCAATTTCGTATAGAGAGCATGCTCATGTGGATACTTAGAAAATCTATTTTGAATAAAATAAGTATTTACCTGAGAATTACATGCTCATAAGGCTTGTTTAAGTCCATAAAGTGCTCTCTTTAGTACATACTCTTCTTCATGAATAATAAAACTAGGAGATTATTGAATATATACCTCTTTTTCAAAAACTTCATTAAGAAATATTGATTTGACATCAATTTATAAAATTTTCTATTTCATTTTAGTTGATAGGGAGATAAGTAATCTTATTATCTTTGGTCGAATAATTGGTGCAAATACTTCTTCATAGTCGATCCGTCATTTGTATCACTTTGCAACTAATTAAACCTTATATTTCTCCACCTCCCCTTTTATATTTCTTTTTATTTTAAAGATCCACTAAATATCGATTGCTTGGTGGTCTTCTAAAACTGTGGTAAGTTCCCATGTATTATTTTTGTTAATAGCTTGTTGTAATTTTTCTTCTCTATAAGTCTCATCAAAGGTTAATGGATCATATCCAGTAAAAAGATAAAATAAAGAAAGTTCATTATTATTAATATTAATCATTCGAGTTATATTATATAACTCATGAATCGGTCTTGTCTTTCTTATAATTGGACTTCTTGAATCATATGACCTAGTTGATCTTGGTGATAGATTCCAACAAAACCTATTTGGTATTTACTTATCTTATATCATCCTCCTATAAAACAATAAGAAAGTATTTACTTATCTTATATCATCCTCCTATAAAACAATAACTTTCTTATGCTACTTGTCACTTTTCTGGTACCAAATTTGTTATTAATCAAACTCAATATCTCTTAACATCATAACTTTATTTGTTATAGGATTGTAGAGTTTGTAATCACTTGAATTCTCAGTATAACCTAACAAGATATATTTTTGACTTTTATTCTTAAGTTATATTCTCTATTCTTCTAGTATCTTAGCAAATGCAATACTTTCAAAAATTCTCAAATGATCGACTCTTAGTTTCTATAAGCTCTATACTTATTCTGGAATAATATTACCAATTCGGCTTATCAAAAATTTATTAAGCAAATAAATTACTCAAGCAATAACATCTCTCCAAAATTCTTTAGGAATTCGTCTTTCCTTTAACATGCATCGGACTATATTAAGTATTGTCATATTTTTTTTCTTTTTAAGACATCATTTTGTTGAGGTGTGCATGACATAGTGAATCGATATAAAATTTTATTATTTCTATAAAAACTTTTAAATTCATTTGATATATATTCACCACAGTTCTTAAACATTTAATCTTATAACTATTTTGTCTTTCAATTAAATCCTTAAATTCTTCGAATTTGCTTTAAAAAAAATTTCCCTTTAACATGGAAACTCAAGTTTTGCCACTATGATTATCAGTAAAGGTAAGAAAATATATATTTCCTTCGAGTGATACTGGACTGATATAGCCACAAACATATGAGTGCACCAGATCAAGTCGATGTCATGCTCTTTTTATTTTTCTAACTTTGAAAGACTTTCTTTCTTGCTTACCCATGATACATACTTTGCATAATTTTGATGGGCGATGATTAATTCTTGGCATTTCTATCACTATATTGTACTTCTTTAGAAATTTTAAAGTCTCAAATTTTAAGTGAGCATATCTAAGATGCCATAATATAAAAATATCCTTAACATGAGTTTTAAAATAACTTGACTAATAAAAAATGCATACATGTAGAGAGAATATTATATTCTTCACATTTTCAGTTATATTTTTTATCATGAATTAAAGGAGTTATATCTTTCATCTCAATATCATAACCTTTTTCAAGTAATTGCCCCAAGCTCACAATATTATTTATCATATTAGAAATATAATAAACATCTGAAATGCATAATTATTTACCATTATTAAGTCCAAGAAAAATGTTACCTTTACCTCTTACTCGTCTTTGAGATATATCACCAAATGTAATATTTCTTGAATAACATATGATTTCTGAAAATAGCTCTTTGATGCCCATACATATGATTTGAGGTTATTGTATCTAGATACCATGTCATATACTAATTTTTTTTAAATTATCATAAGTTATTAACAAAACTTAATTTTCGTTCTATTCTTTCTCAATAAAATTTGTATTATCACATTAATTGTTAGGATTATAATAATATTCAGAGGAGTCGTGCCCATACCTTTTATAAACATAGTATTGTATTTCAGATTTTTTAGAATTTCTATCACGTCCATGGCCTCGACCACATTCTCGACTATAACCATAACCTCTTTGACTAGAATTTTCTCTATCACTTTCATTGTTTTGAGATTCTTAATTGGTACGATTTCTATCATCTCTTCCTCTTGTTAGTTATAGGTATCATACAAGCTAATCACGTGAGTGATGGTACTTGTAATATATTGTGTCAATCTTTTTACTTATGATTACTGGTATTTTATCACATATTATTTGGATGTATATTGTGATGTCCTTAGATCTGTACAATAGGAATTAGATCATGATGAGATCACGATAATGAGACTAATTTATTTTTAAACGTAGACTCTATATCATCCCGATCATAGGTTACTCGAGAAAAAACATTGAGATAACCGGATAGACCAAAGGTCGTTGTATACTCATCCATATGATGGAGGCGACTTATCTCATAGTCGCTCGTGTGGGACACTAGAGGTACCGTGTAGGTGCTCATTGGAGAATGAGTTCACTGATTGATCCACTTAGGGAATGTTAGATGATTAATGATACTTGATGTCAGATAGTGATTTCATAGTTCCAGTTGTGTGTATGATTCTTAGACTTAAGACTCCAAAGATGTATTGTATGAGAACTTCATTTTTTGACGTTGGACTTACAAGTTTCGAAGTTTTAGATCTAGTACAGTTGATTCTTGGGAATGATAGTCAATCTTACGAAAGCAAATGAGTGTTAATAGAGGATCATCCACTCTTGGTATTGTGAGAGGAATATCCCACTTGTACTCACTAAAACTAAAATTCGTGGCTAAGGTCGTTCGGATTGAGAAAGGAGTTCTCTAGGAGAATCCGATTAGAGCGAGACTCGAATAAGATTTTGTATGGACCTAATATTACCATGCCCAATATATGGTCTTCGAGATATTAGATGGACGAGAGACTATAGATACATGATAACTGAGGATAAACAGGTCCGATGAATTAGATCCCCTATACCGTTTGGGGACTATGACATAGTGTCCTAGTATATCAATAATCGATGAGTCGAGTGAATTATTATGTAGATAATACTTCATTATATCAGGAGTTCTGAGTCACAAAAACTCTATGAGAGCAACTCATGGCCACTCAATATCGGGACTAGAGGGTCACACATATATGATGGATATTGCGACGAGTAGAGATGCATATATAAGATATCCATGAAGCCCCTAGTTTGGATTCTATAGATAAAATCCAATTGGAAAATTGGATAGAGATCTAATGAGGATAGGATCAATTAAGGGTTAAGTTGCTTGTACCTCTATAAATAAGAGGAATCTCATGATTTATAAGCTAGAACTTCTAGTGGTTGCCTCTCATATTCTCCTCAGTTTCTCTCCTCCTCCTTGACTTCAGTAGCCTTGTGATGCACATAGAGAGGGAGATCCCATAGCAATCTAAGGCGTGTCATCGTGTCTGCTATGTAGATCACCGCTAGAGAGGAGTATGCAAGTTCTCCTTCATCCTTTTCATCGGTTATGAAATTTTCAAGGATATACTATCTCCCTAGGTAATACTTTTTATATATGATACATGCAGTTTTTTTGGATTTATGATTTTTTCACGCACCAATTATGGCACAACGACCAAGTACTTGACTATGAAAAATCTGATTTTATTTTTATTTTCCACTGTGCATGAGGTGCCAACCCATAATTTTCCAACACTTCTTTATCCATGTCTTATTCCTCTTTGAGATTTTGATTCATCTTTGCTTTCAAGAGTAAGCTTAATTTATAATTCTTGCTTTATACATTTTTCTTCTCATCTTTTTGTAAGCTTTTATTCATGAACTTGAAGACAATTCGTTAATTATTCTAAAGACATTTGTTCTAAATATTCAGACTCTTCAATTGCTATAATAATAAAATCAAACTTTTGATCTAGAGATCTTAGTTTTTTTTATTACTCTTTGATCACTAATTTATTCACCATTTCATCTCATTTGATGAATAATAAAAATAATTTTTAAGAAATAATCATAAATAGATTAAGAAGTGCTTTACTATAATTTTGTAAACTTAGCTTGTAAAACTTGTAAACAAAATTTTTTTACCTTATCCACACCACCGAATGCTTTTTGAAGCATTTCCTAAACCTTTTTTAAAGTATTTGCTAGAGCAATGATCTCGAATATTATATCATCAAGCTCTTGGTAGATCATGAACAAAGCTTTCTTTTCTCCTTTTTTTCTATCTTTGAAGTATTTTTTTGCTTCTGCATTCATTGCTCCTTCTTCTGCTGGAATTGGTTCAACAAATCTATCTTCTATAAACTCTCATACATCTTAGGAGCCTAGATGTACCTTTATTTGGATGCAATATATATCATATATATTTTTTGTCAATCTAGGGATTTGGAGTTGGATGATGCTTAGGGAAGAGACCATAGCTTAACTTGGGTTCTGATACTAAATATTAAACTTGATAGAAAAAAGGGATATAGTTATCACACAAAGGAAGAATAAGACAAGACAAGATATTCTATCTTTCACTCAAAATTCTTTACAACTTAAAACTCTATTTGTTTCATAGCTCGGGATTTATACAGTCCTCAAAGATACATTATATTAATTATATTCAAAATGAATTATTTTTTTTTAAATTTTTTTTTTAAAATCATTAGTCAATTTGGCTTATCCTTTCATAAACATTTAATATATTTCTCCACATGATACAATCAACTTCTCTTTATGTAATAAACCTTTATTTTTAATGAAATTAACTTCTTTATAATATTTTAACAAGTTTAATTCCAACACAATATAGATGGGACTCAATTTTTTCATAATAACTTATAATTTAAAAATTGATCTTCTCAAAATAATTCAACTGCCAACGACTTAATAAAATGCATGAAACTATTTTAGAAGGGAATAATTTAAATGAGAACATGATGAAATTAAGATATGATAAAAGTATTGTAAACATGTAAATATTTAATGAGAAAAACATAAACAAAGCTTTGATTAGCACTATCATGTTTATGACATATAAAAAAAATCCATATCATCTTTATCCACTTATGATGATGAAGAATGTTGCTCATATTAATTCTTAATTGATGTCTTGATGGAAGACATCAAGACATTTAACCATGGTCCTGCGCCATCCATATATCAGAATAAGATATTTACATTAATCACATATGCCAAAGTACATGATTTAAGGGAGAGAAACCAAAATTCTACTTGTCTGAGTTATCTTTCAGGAAATTTAGATTTTCTCAAAAGATAAAATTTAAGACATTTTTTGATGGATCAAGATATTTCAATTAAAGATTTTTTTTTCATGAAATTAACTAATTCTAGTGCACTATGATGTTTCATTTTGTAAAGGAATAAAAATTGTTTATATGTGGTATCAGAGCTAGGATTTTAGACTTATGATTTTTATTATTTAATTTTATTTTTATTATCAATTAAAATTATGATTATGATATTTTATGTTAATTTCAATTATAATTTAAGTCTTAACAATTGAATTTAACTTTGTTTAAATTATGCCAATCACGAAACTCATGATTCACTCATTTTTTTTAATGAAATGGATGACTATAAGTCGTATTATGGTAATGAATTAGATTATAACATTATAGTTTTATTTCATATATTATGAGCTAAAATCATGAGTAATTTAATATTTATGTATTAAGTGGTTTGTTAGTCAGCAAAGTGGCCAAAGATTGTGATTACATAAATATCAGTTAAATAAAGTTCATAAATAAACTCTCCATGATTTGTGGCTGCTTATGAATGATACGATGGTATACTTTCTAATTATTATATTGATATTCATAGTTTATAAGAACTTTCAGGATCACCCAAAGGTTGACCTATTATTTTTATAACTCATGAATATAAATATAATAATTAACATATTCAACTAGATTTTTTATATATTTAAATATAATAAATATATCTTACTTGAATATATTCAATTATCAAGTCAAGTGAGATATACAGAAGCATTATTATGATTATATATATTTGTTTCGCCCGCAGGATGACTTTGATATTTATTTACGAAGTGGCCCACAAGATGACTTCTTAATTTATGAGATAATGTTCAAACTCGAAGCATTTAAGTGAGAGTATTTATCATGTATTATGTAGTGTGTCATTCTGTCATTTTATTCGTATGCTTCGTTTGTTACTTCATTTAACAAATTAAATTTCTTTGATTGGTGTGAATAAGTCTAGTTTTACCTTAGGTGTTTTGAACTTTTGACTGGTTGAACCGATTTAATTATATGAGCTAGTTTATTAAAATGATGGAGAGAAAAGATAATAATTATTAAGAAAATTATAAATTGTTAGAGAGTTGCTTTTATCAATTTAAAATTTTGGAGGTCTATGTGGAAATCCTCCCCCCCCATCATATTTATGCCGCTCCTTCACCTATATGGTGGCGTGCTTATTATAAATATTGTGAAAGCGGCACTTTGGATGCCAACAAAATTTCCAGAGGAAGCATCTCGATCAGGTTTGGTAAGTGTTGGGCTCGATGAGACTAGCAAAGTTCCTTGCGTCCACTATGGTGCAATAATGCATCACGGTTCCCATCATCGTAGTGGAATACGCACGGCATCTTGCTTGACTTAATCAACACAATTCTTCTACGTGAAATCATGTGGTGAATAGGCGACCTGAAACATGAGATGAATGCTCTATCCAATCCAAAACCATCATCTACTCGTCACGTCAGTTGGATCGAAGCACAAGCTAGTCCATCTCTTCCAATCCAAAACCGTCGATAGCTGCTCCGTCCATGAACTTTTCCTGTGCTCCAGGTTGCCGAGATGTTGGGAGAGTCCTTTTACCTGCGTTGTGAGGTGACGTCCTTTGTAATCACTGAGAACGAAACCAGAATGTCTCTCTAAAACCTCTCACCATCATATGTGGTCCTCGCACGGCGAACATTTTTGTGAATGCGTGTTGCGAATGGTCGAAGGCTCAACACGTCGGACACCAACTGGTCACCTTTGACTTAGCATGACTATTAATGCATCTATCACATGAGATGTGGTCTCACTTGGTAATTATTTAGCAACCATTCGCAGTATCTGTTTCCTCACTCCTATCGTCTGGAAGCTAATGCTCATTCAAAAAGTCAAAACTGGGTTACTATCATCTTTTTTTTTTTTTTTTGCTATGTCGTATTATCAAATTGCAGATTGATATTACTCGTATCATGTTTACTTGTCGAAGAAGATTTTGAACTAGTCCATTTTGGATGACTCGTTAATGCAGCTTCTCCATATCCGAATCAAGACGAGTTCTCAATACATACTATTCCTCTATCTTTCTGCTTCTCTTCCTCGCCAACTCCCTTTGAATGGCGACAGCTGTTGTAAGAGAAGAAACAATCAAGGTAAGGGTCACTTTGGGCTGGGTCTCAACGTAAAGTAGCGATGTTTGTAAATTGTATTAACATAAAAATATAATCATGTTTCTATTATGCGAAAAAATTTAATACCAATAACTGAAATCAAATAATCATATATTAAAGTTTAGATGTGTATATCTTTTGATTTCATTCTGATCTGCGAGCATTTTTTATTTTTATTTCTTCTTATTCCTTTAGGATCCTTATAATTTCTCGATCTAGGATAAATAATTAAGAGATAGATTTGATTAAGTAGAATTCATTAGCACAAACTTAATGCAATAGCATTTGACCTGAAGACTTCAAAGTTTTGGGATTGGGCCCTATGAATCTTTCATATCACAAGGTTTTATTTAAAGTAAATTACTTTATGGGTGAGTGAATGATCGGAAGGAAATATCACGTTAACAATGATATATTCCCCTTATCATATGATAAAATAATATCCTTTTATTTTCATTAGTCTTTCGTATCGACAAAGTTATCCTTGTTGAACTCGCCACAAACAAGCTATCATCCACCATCACCACCATCGGTCATGTGGCTTCATATGCTTATAAGTAGCGCCATTGCAGCAACGCTGCTCCTCCACAGCCACATGCAAGATGGGTTCCCAGCATCTTCTATCCTCTATGCGTCTACTTCTCTTCCTTTCAAGCTTCATCCAAATGGCAGCACTTGGGCGTACACCATCATCGACCAAGGTCCATGAGCGTGTCTCTACCATCTTAATATTTGATGTCCACGGACTAACATCTCAATGGTCTCTTCTGTGTAGCTGCTCTACATAGTGTACATGGGAGAGAGGCAACACGAAGATCCAGACCTTGTGACTGCATCGCACCATGATATGATGTCTTCCGTACTGGGGAGGTGTGCAGTTTTGCACCATATATAGTTTGTGTTCCTTTCATCTTTCTGTCATATATGCTCGATTACAGGTTATTCTAATTGGTGATTCAGCAAGGAGGAAGCTGTGAGTTCAATCGTCTACAGCTATAAACATGGCTTCTCGGGCTTTGCTGCCATGCTTACAGAATCTCAAGCAGACCAAATTGCAGGTTCTTCCTTCTTCAAGTTCTAATATGATTAACCGCACAACTGATCAGAACAATCCATCACAAGTTGGCGTCTTGAGAGAGAGAGAGAGAGAGAGAGAGAGAGAGAGAGAGAGAGAGAGAGAGAGAGAGAGAGTCCATCGCTTTGAATGACATGCACAACTTCAGTTACAATTCCAAAACAGCATGTTTATAGTGAATAAATCATGTCTCCTTTGTTGGTTTAAACATGTAAATGTAGGAGAATTGATGTTCGTGAAAAGTTGGGAAAAAAAATCGTATTTATACATACACATAATTCTCAATGAAGATGAGTAAGCGCCTTGATCATATTGCCCTTTTCTTTTATTGGTAGAATTGCCGGAGGTGATCAGCGTCAATCCAAGCCGCAGCGTTCCGCTGCATACTACACGAAGCTGGGACTACCTTGGTCTTGGTTATGAACAACCCCAACCCACAGGACTCCTCGTGAGAGGCAACTTCGGCGATGGGATCATCATCGGCGTCGTCGACACAGGCAAGCAATCATTACCTTATCGTCATTGAGCTTGCCCTGTCCCACAAAATTTTCTTATATAGGCATTTGGCCGGAATCGAGAAGCTTTGATGACCATGGTTACGGCCCCGTCCCATCCCGTTGGAAAGGAACGTGTGAAGTAGGTCAAAACTTCACCGTCAACCACTGCAACCGCAAGATCATCGGTGCAAGATGGTACGCCGGAGGTGTCGACCCTTCTCTCATCGAAGGAGACTACCAGTCTCCCCGGGATTCCGGGGGCCACGGAACTCACACGGCTTCCACGGCAGCAGGCTCGTTGGTGAGTGATGCGAGCTTCCATGGTCTGGGCGCCGGCACAGCGAGAGGAGGAGCTCCTCGTGCCCGGCTAGCAATCTACAAGGCATGCTGGGCAAAAGGACGGTGCCCCGACGCTGCTGTGCTGAAGGCCATAGATGATGCTATCCATGATGGTGTGGACATCTTGTCACTCTCAATTGCGGGCTTACTTCAACCATACTTTGCTTCCATACATGCGGTAGCAAAGGGGATAACTGTGATCTTCGCTGGAGGCAACGATGGTCCCGTTCCCCAGACCATTTCTAATGACCTGCCGTGGGTGATCACGGTGGCAGCCAGCACCATGGATCGATCGTTTCCTACACTCCTAACCCTCGGAGACAACCGAACCGTGGTGGTGCGAACGTGTAGTTTTCACAGAAACGCCAATACATTTGAAAGTTTGCATCTACTTGTTTTGAATTAATTGTTCATGGTTTCTGCGGCAGGGACAATCCATCCTCTATGAATCCACCCATGGAGGATTCAAAGAGCTAGCAGATGGTGGGAGGTAACTATAATTCGATTAAATGTTCTTAAAAACAAGAGCACCTAGTAATGTGTATTTGATCTATTGTTGCAGTTGCTTGCGCGACGTTCTGAATTCGAGTGATGTAGTCGGAAAGATTGTGCTCTGTTACGAGCTTGCCATTGCCTCAAGCTCTCCACCCAAGCAACACTTTCCACTGGCTGCCAGTAATGTTCAGGAAGCTGGAGGGAAGGGCATTATCTTTGCACAGTACTCCGCCAGCATCCTCCACTTGATCGACCTTTTTTGCAACGGCACCGTATGCGTCTTTGTAGATTACGAGATCGGCAAACAAATAAAAGATTATGTAACGAATACAAGGTCTGCTCAACTCGAGTTCAGTTTTCCTAAACAGATCAGAATTTTCTTTTCGGGAATAATAACCACGAAAAGAAATTGGCAGATCCCCGCTGGTGAAGGTGAGCCAAACGCAGGATATGGTCGGGAGTGGAGTTATGTCGCCCAGGGTCACAGCTTTCTCGTCGAGAGGGCCGAGTGTATTGTTCCCAGATCTAGTCAAGGTAGGTTCAATTTCTATTATCTACTAGAAGCTCACATGTTTGGTTCTTTTCGATGAACTCGTGTGCTCACCATCACTGCCTTTGCACAGCCCGATATCACGGCTCCCGGATTCCTTATCCTGGCCGCAGTGAAAGATTCCTATAAGTTTGACTCTGGAACATCGATGTCTTGTCCCCATGTCTCTGGCGTAGCAGCTCTTCTTAAAGCAGCACATCCCCAGTGGTCTCCTGCAGCCATCAAATCAGCACTCGTCACAACTGGTAAGTAGATTTACCATCCTGCTTCTGCATCGTTCACGAGTTCTTCTCTGTCCGCTTTCCTGATGTTAAGACACATAACAACCTCTGTTTTAAGCTCATACGGCCAATGCATACGGCTTCCCCATAGAAGCAGAGGGAGTTCCTCGTAAGCTCGCCGATCCTTTCGACTTTGGCGGTGGTCACGTCGATCCTAACAAAGCCGCTGATCCCGGGCTTATTTATGACGTCGATCCCGAAGACTACTTCAAGTTCTTCAACTGCACTTACGGTCCGTCGGCCACTTGTGACTTGGTGGACAGTCGGCTTTATCGCCTGAACCTGCCCTCCATCTCCATTCCCGACCTGAAGAAGACACCACTGACGGTGTGGAGAATCGTGACCAATGTGGGGGACACGGATTCCATTTACAGGGCAATGGTGGAGTCTCCTCCGGGTGTCAACATGGTGGTCGAGCCTTCTGTTCTCCAGTTCAATGCTTCCATGACGACGCACACCTTCGCGGTGACCTTCACGCCGCTTCAGATGGTGCAAGGGGACTTCAACTTCGGAAGCTTGACATGGCTTGATGATGGGAAGCACGCAGTAAGAATTCCTATCGCAGTTCGAGTGATCATCCATGATTCCTTCTCTGATACTTCCTAAGGCATCTGCTCTATGTTGAGCACTATGGCAATAAGTTAAATGTTGAAGTTGTATGGGGAATCACAACTAACATGTGTAAAATGCTACCCAAATATTGATGTCGGCTTTTGGTTCTGTCAATTTGTTCATTTATAGGCATCAACGTCGACATATGATATTGTCAGGAAATAATATGGCTTTGAAGGACACAATTTTTTCATAAACTATATTGTCAAAATAATTCAATTGCCAAGATATAATAAATTAGCTTGGAACTATTTTACAAGGGAATAATTAAAATAAGAGCTTCGTGAAATTAAGATATAATAAAAAATAAAAAATATAAATATCTAATGAGAAAAAAAAATGTGAGCTACGCTATAATGAGCAATATCATTGTTATTACATATTAGAAAAATAAATACAAGCTTTTAATATCCAACGTTATGACATCGATCTAAGCTTGCTAATTTAATTCCCAAAAACTTCCCTACAGCCTTAAATAAAATAGACGTTCATATACTAATAAAAAATTATATACTCTCATAAGCTTATTTTTGTTAGGATAGTCAAGGTACTAAGAAGATGGATGAATTAGTACTTTCGAAATGAAGAATCAATTCGAAAATTCGTTCGATGAAACGAGTATAAAAAATGTGTTTTACTTAGAATATTAGTAAGTATAGTAAGCAATTAAACCAGTAAGCAATGAAGAGCATAAAAAGAAATACACACCTAGTTTATAGTGGTTCGATTGTCACGATTTACATCCACTCCCGATTCATTTTCACTTAAGGTCATCGATTTACACTATCGATCTTTCCAACAGGCGAAGATGAACTATCAT
This sequence comes from Musa beccarii, assembly GCA_024322285.1. NCBI lineage: Eukaryota > Viridiplantae > Streptophyta > Magnoliopsida > Zingiberales > Musaceae > Musa > Musa beccarii. Next base: position 1,774,110 of record CM044397.1, on the reverse strand, counting down.
TATTACAACTTTTCCTTTTCACAAGCTTAGGAGAGAATCTTTACACCCCTATTTTACAAGAAAATCCTCACATACCACCCTTAGAACAATCTTTAAGCTTAAGGAGGAGAGAACTCAATTTTTAATAGAGTTTATGCACTTTAATCCTCAAGAATTCTTCTTCCTTTCTTACTACATCAAGCAAGCATAAGTGAGGTATTTATAAACCTCAAATGACTTAACAATAAAGTCAAAATTTTAAATCCCTGAGTTTTCGAGGTACTAACAGTACCACCATCTACATTGGGTAGTACTACCATCTGACAGATTGGGCACTAGCGGTACCACCGCTTGCCTAGGTAGTACCACCGCTTCATATAATCTAGGAGATTGTGTTCTGACGGTACCACCACCAGTCTCGAAGACTAGCGATAATTATACCATTGCCTACACTAGGCGGTATCACCGCTTGATAGTTTGGGCACTAGCGATACCACCACTTGCTTGGGTGGTATCACCGCTTGACACAATCTTAGAGATTGTGTGGTACTATCGTTTACCCTAGTGGTATCATCGTCGGGTTTTTCAAAATGTATATTACATACTTTTCAGCTCATGGGCGATACCATTGCTTGATCCAACTTAAGGTTACCGAATTAGCCTTCCAATATGCCTAATTTAGTCTTGATTCAGGCCCAATAGGCCCCTAATTGAGTTGGTTTAGTTACGCCCCAAAACTAACTTAATTAGACTCTTAACTACTCCGATCAAGACACAACAATTACAATCATGAAGTCTATATTATTCGGTATGCCATTGTTCATCTAGTACTTCGTCCTTCGGTGTATCATCCATTCCTTTGACATATTGTCTAACCTATTAGTATGTTGATCTCTCGTAGCATTCGATCTTCTTAGTGCATTAGCCAATCCTTCTGACTCGATGCCCAAACTCATGGCATGAAGTTCATCCTTTGGCATGTCAACCAATCCTCCGGCACAACATCCTATCTCTGATATGATGCTCTACGGCCCAACATCTGATTCTCCTACTTCAATGATTTACCTTTCCATAATTAAAGTTTGTCTTGCGTTACTTATTTCAAATGCTCATTAGCTCATAAACTCATCAATTGATTTCATTATCAAAATCTGGAATTCAATAATTTTTATTTTTTAGAATTTGATATTTTTATTTTAAATTTATGAACAAGCACCTTATATATATATATACCATTAAAATTAAGCATATGATTATATCTATTTTTCACATAATGAAGGAGTGGATTTTAGATTGCTAGAGTCAAATATTAGGCCTCTCAACTACGTGATTGACTTATAAAATTAGCCAATTTGGGCTTCACATGAGGATAAAAAATAATATCATTTATGAGTCTAATATGCAGAAAGGGAGATAGTACCCTCCATCGTATAGGATAAGCTGTGATACTATTGATGCTTCTGAAATGAGTATAGTGATTATAATAATTACAAACATGTCGATTTTGATTAGTGTTATGTCAAAATTTGACATAGATTTGAAGTTAATCAAGAATCTATTTCATGTCTATTTCTTATTGGTGCTCAGGATAACTAAATCCTAAAGGTATCGAACCTAATAAAATTATATCGGAGACATACCTGACAAAATCCTTATACTTATATTGGTTTCATAGTTAAAGTGTCAGTGAAGTATTAAGATTGGGAGATTGAAAGCACCAATTGAATTGAACAAGAGCTCTTCTATGCCCACGAATGCACCTAATGGGGTGAGAGCTTTTATAGTGTGACACTAGGATTATTATACTCGTCAATGTACATTGTTGTTAAAATAATTTCACATATCGCCGGAATCATAAGGTATCATATGACTTGGTTGGTAATCTCTGTGATATCATACCATATTAGTAAGGTACAATGAAAATATTAAGAATACGATGTCCTCTGTGATATCATACTATATTAGTCAGGTATAATGAAAATATTAAGAACATGACGTCAAAATATTGATCACATGTCGTCAAAATATCAATCACGACTTAAATATTGATCATGTAAAATTAGAGTGTAGATAAGATGATGATAAAATGTTGACTAGATGACTGACATTGATGCATTAATCATGTTATTACTTTTCTATGATTAACAAATTAAGATTACTTAATCCCAAAAAAAATATTTAGTTTTGATATTTATCTCTGAAAAGATGGACACAGTTGGTTTAGTTATATAAAAAAAAATAGAGCAAGAGTTGATAAAGAAAAGGAGAGAGACTTCATTTGTAAATATACTGTTAAGTGAAGACAACACAAGGTTTAATATAATATTAAAACATTTTTATTAAATTAATTTTTAGAAAAGTAATATGTAAAATTAAGAAACTTATCACCATCTCTATCCGTCTTGTTATAATATGTGACAATATTTGCTTTGTGTGTTATTTACATTTGTCAAATTTCTTGAATCAATCTCAAATCGGGTTAAAATAATTTTATTTATCTATATAGAAAATTATCTTCATGAGGAGGAGTTTGTGATTGGAAGCCATTGAATTTATCAAAAGGATTGAAATAATAAGGAGAGAGAGAGAGAGAGAGAGAGAGAGAGGAAATCCTCGATATTTGAGGTTTGTACATTAAATGGAGAGGACACGTTCAAATTACAAGTATTATTTTCATCTTTCATGTATTTGAGGTCAAATTGAATATATGTACCTTCAAAATAAATTGTTTTCATATTTATTCCTCCAAAGCGTATAGATCATTGCAAAATATAAAAGCTAGCATATATGACATCATGTTAAGATCCTTCGGCTGGTATCATCTGGCTATTATTCTAAATGATATTAATATGTTTTAAGAAATATAATGATTATAAAAAAATATTAGAAATTATTCAAATACTTAAATCTTTTTAGTCTAAAATAATTAATGATAATTATCATTAGCTTTCATCAACATGAGTTTTTAGATACATGTTTATGATCTTAATATTTGGCGAAATGTGTATATCATATCAAAATTTAAATGGGTGGATAGGTAACGCTTATAGTTAATTTTGTCTTGAACTCTTTTTTTTTTTTTTTTTTTTTTTTTGGGTCATGATTCGACATTATGGAATATTTGATTTGTTAATCTCGTTGAACTTGAACTACGCTTAAGATACTTAAATTGAAATTAATAATAATACATCTATTTATCTATTTATGATAAAAGTCTAAATCGAAATACTGTATTTTTAATAAATTTTCTTGTAATTTATTTATAACCCTCCACTCACGAGTACCAATCATCTAAGTCAAAAGGTAGTAAAATAAACGTATGAATGGAAAACATCACCTTAATTAGGAGATGATCATGTCAATTACAAGTATTATTTGTCCTTAACATTTGTGAACATGAATATATGAAATTTTAGGTTGTATGTTTAGTTTCATTGATCCAAGGAGAATGAAGAGATGATGGTAGAAGAAACCAAGAGTAATTTCAATCTACAGTGATTTAAATTCATTTAAACGTATTTATTTATATTAATTAAAAGATAAAATATAAATTTTTATCCGGGCCGCTGTGAGAGGTTGGTATGTATTCTTGTCAGGAACTTCAATAGCACTTTGCCTCCCCATTGGTCTTCAGCTGCCATCAAATCAGCCCTTGATACCACCGGTGCGTAAAATTAGATCATATCAGCTTACTTCCTCTCCGCTGACGAGATAGCTTTATCTGCTCATTTGCCCTCGTTGACTCTGATAAATGTATGCTTCCGTCTCAAGCATACACGACCGATGCGTACGACTTCCCAGTAGACTCGGAGGCGATTCCCCGAAAGCTCACCGGTCCGTTCGACTTTGGTGGCGGTCACGTCGATCCTAATAGAGCCGCAGATCCTGGACTTCAATTTCTGCCGCTACATAAACGCTGCATCAAACACCAGCGCTTTGGTTGATCACGAAAGCCTGGACCTGTCCTCGGGCGCCATTCCTGACCTCTGGAACTCCGCAGTGGGAGACAAACGTGTATATGAACTGAAGCCTCCCTCCATCTCCATTCCCGACCTGAACGAGACTTGTGTGAACGGTGTCGAGAACCGTTACCAATGTGGGCGACCCGAATTCCACTTACAGGGCAGCAGTGCAGTCTCCCGAAGGTGTAAACATTGATGTGGAGCCGTCTGCAAGGAGGCTTCACATTCGGAAGCTTGACTCGGGTAGATGATAGTGGGAAGCATTACGGTCAGGATTCCGATCGCGGTTCGGGTGATCATTTATGATTTCTTCTCTCACGCCTCCTAACATCTAATTCATGTGAGATTTGGTTGGTTGTCTCTTCGGCATTCAAGACGTCAAACAATGGAGTTGGGTGTCAAGATATATTGGAGTATGCACTTCTTTGTGTGCCTCATAAGGAATAAAAGGATCTCCGTTGTGTCCCTCGTGTAGGCTGATGGCATGGAAAAGATTTCCACACGAATATTGCAGTGACACTTCCATGCAAAACTTCGTAAAAGACCGACTCGATTGGGTCGTGAAGGTCGGATCGGAGCTCCTGGAGCAAGAACAGGTGCAACTCATCAGCTTCCTAACTAACAACACCGATATCTTCGCCTGGTCGCCGACAAACATGCCCGAGGTTGACCGTGGAGTTGTATCGCATCACTTGAGCATCTCCCTCAATGCCCGACCAGTAAAATAGAAGCACCGAAGGTTAGCCCCCGACCGGCAATAAGCAGTCCGTGGCAAAGTAGAGCACCTCCTAACAACAGGCTTTATAGCCAAGGCCAAGTATCCTCGGTGGCTATCAAATGTAGTTCTCGTCAAAAAGCCTAATGAAAATTGGAGAATGTGAATTGACTACACCGATCTCAACTGAGCATGCCCAAAGGACTATTATCCCCTCCCGAGGATTGATCAGCTGGTCGACGTGACCTTCGGACATGAACTCCTCTCGCTTATAGATGTCTTCTCGGGTTATAATCAGATCAAGATGGTGCTCGAGGATCAGGAGCATACAACCTTCATCACCGACCAAGGAGTATATTTCTATCGGGTCATGTCGTTCGAACTAAAGAACATCGAGGCCACGTATCAGAGAATGGTAAATATGATGTTCCCCCAGCAAATCGGGCGAAACATGGAGGTATATGTCGACAACATGATCGTCAAAAGCCGGACAGCCTCGGCACACCTAGCAGATCTTGCCGAGGCGTTCAACACTCTGAGAAAGTTTGGCATGCGTCTCAACCCCGCAAAGTGTGCCTTCGACGTCGGCTCGAGAAAATTCCTCGGTTTCATCATCCACAAGAGGGGAATCGACGTTAACCTGGAGAAAGTCCGAGCCATCATCGACATCCAACCGCTCCGAACAATCAAAGAGGTACAACGACTGACCGGGAGACTCATCGCCTTGTCTCGATTCCTATCCAGATCGGGTGACAAATGTCTTCCCTTCTTTCGAGCCCTAAAGAGCCCAAGGAGCTTCAAATGGACGGAGGAGTGTGAGGAGGCCTTTGTACAGGTCAAGCAACATTTGGTCGGTCTTCCTCGCCTGGTCACGATCCTCGCAAGAGAGCAGCTAAGCCTCTATTTGGTCGCTTCCAATCAGGTGGTCAGCTCCGTCCTAGTCGAGGAGACCTCTGGAGTACAGCACCCAGTCTACTACACTAGCCACGTGCTGAACGAGCCCGATGAGCGATACCGACCATTCAAAAAGCTGGCTCTGGCACTCGTCTTGACAGCCCGAAAACTGCGACCTTACTTTCAAGCTCACCCGATCAAGGTAATCACCGACCACCCACTTCGACAAGTCTTATCTAAGTTTGACATCTCAGGTCGCTTGCTCAAGTGGTCGGTCGAGCTTAGCGAATTCGACATACAATATGCCCCGAGGGCTACCATCAAGGCCCAGGCAATCGTCGACTTCATCTCGGAACTGACCCCGCCCGAGGACGATACATCAGGGCATCCAGAGAGATGGAGCTTGCGTGTGGACGGGTCGATCAACTCTAGAAGCGTCGGCGTAGAACTAGTGCTGGAAGGCCCTGACGGACAATTGTTTGAGTGCTCCCTCCACTTCAGTTTCAAGGCCACTAACAATGAAGCAGAATATGAAGCACTCCTGGCTGGGCTCCGGCTGGCCACCGATCTACAAGTGGAAGACATCGAGGTTTACACCGACTCGCAGCTGGTGGCCGAACACATCAACGGGGGCTACGAAGCTCGGGACCCGAACATGTTAAAGTATCTTGCTGAGATGAAGAAGCTTGCCGCGAACTTCCTGCGTTTCACACTGTCTAGGGTTCCATGGGACCAAAACGGGTGGGCCGACGCGCTAGCAAAACTCGCCTCAGGATCCGACGCCAACTTGGGTTCCAAGGTCGAGGAGCTCCCATCCCGCACAATCTCAACCGAGGTGGTGGCCTCAGTCGATGCACAACCAACATGGACACAAGAGATACTACAGTATAAGAGAGACGGGATATTGTCCACAGACAAGACTGCGGCCCGATGCCTACAGTATCGTCAAGCCTGGTACTGTGAGATGAACGGACGACTCTACCGAAGATTGTTCACCTAACCCCTCTTACGATGCTTGGATCCCGAAGAGGCTCAATCAGTCATGGCCGAAGTACTTGAGGGAATATGTGGCGAACACATCAGCGAGCAGACCCTTGCTTTTAAAATTCTTCGCCAGGGATATTATTGGCCAACCATGCGTCGGGACGCGAAGGCCTATTATAGCAAAGTGTCCTGTGCCAGAAGCATGCTAGAACGCCCCGACAACCCGCAGTCCCGCTTACACCCATTAACTGCGCATGGCCCTTTGCGCGATGGGGAATGAACCTCCTCAGGCCTTTCCTGCCAACCTCAAGACAACGAAGGTATGTAATCATCGGGGTAGATTACTTCATCAAATGGGTTGAGGCTGAGTCGCTAGCAATAATCACCGAGCACCATGTGGAGAAGTTCGTTTGGGAAAACATAATAACCCACTTCGGTATACCGAGGGTCATCATCACTGACAACGGGACTTAGTTCAACAGCCCCAGGTTTAAAGAATTTTTCTCGGGTTATGGAATACAATTAAGATTCAGCTCACTGGCCCATCCCCAAACGAACGGCTTGGCAGAAGTTACCAACCGAGCCATCCTAGAAGGACTTAAAAAGAGGGTGTCCGGGGCTCGAGGCCCTAGGGTAGAGGAGCTCCGAGCATTCTGTGGTCTTCCCGGACCATGCCAAAAATCATCACGAGGGAATCCCCCTACAGCCTCGCATTCGACACCGAGGTTGTCCTACCTCCAAAGATCGTCATTCCGACACCCTGGGTGGAAAATTACAAGGAAGAAGTGTTGTCGAAAGGGCTACGAGCCGAGCTCGACTTGGTGGAAGAACGACGGGCCGATGCCCACCGAAAAGCCCTCGTCTATAAAAGGGTTGTCGCCAAGCTTTACAACTGAAAGTTGTGTGCCCGACCAATCAAGTTAAACGACTTGGTCCTGCAATGGGCCGAGGTCAACGACCCGACCCGATCGCGCGACAAACTCTCCCCTAGCTGGGAAGGACCCTATCGGGTAATCAACGTAGTTTGGGATGGCACTTATCGGTTGGCCTCGATAGAAGGCCGCCCAATACCGAGGACGTGGATTGTGTCCAATTTAAAGAAATTTTTTGTATAGCCAACCGTGCAATGAAAGTCTGCATGCAAGAATTGAAGTAAAAGGTTTTTCATTAAAGTTCAAAAGTTGATTACATAATTGGGTTGACCGTGACTTACAAAATACGGCTATACCCGACCAAAACCTAAAGAGAAAAATCAAGAGGAGACTACTTAGGCCTCGAGGGGATCCACACTATCGTCAAAAGGGACCTCCTCAGGCATGTTGACAGTTTCATCCTCGGGCAGAGTGGCATAGGGATCCTCGTCAACCTAGAGGTCTGGATACCGGGCGCGAAACTGAGCCATCACAACCCGATACCTGTACTCGATGGTAACCTACCCCGACCTAGCCAATCCGAGCTGAAAGCCTTGAGACTCGTTGTAGGCCTCGATCAACTTCTTGTCCTTCTCGAGCCTTTGCCGAGCCTCTTCCGCCAACGCCTCAGTCGACGCTCTGGCCTCGACCCGGGCCGCCTCCAAACTCTGGGAAAGCTCAAGCCATTCGTTCTTTATCGAACGGATCCGGGCGGGAGCCCCCTTTAGCTGCTCCTGAGACTCCCCCTTCTGCCGTGTGGCCTCCCCGAGCTCGAACTTGAGACGCATGACTTCCGCTTCTAGCTCAGTCACGCGCTGCTCGACAGCAACGATGGTTTCGGGTACAGCCTCAGCCTTGAGCTCCTCGATCTAACCCCGAAGCTCGGTAATCCTGTCACCCATACAGCTGATGATTTGACCGACATCTTGCACGCAGTCGATCAGCGCCATGAAATAATGTTGGCCCTGCGCAAAGGATTAGGTCAGAACAAAGGAAGATCCCGAGCAGCATGAGAGACTGAGGATAAGATCCTTACCCATAACAATGACTTTGTCGACTTCGCAACCAGAACCTCCAACGGAGAACTGTACAATTGCCGAGCCAGGTCTGAGTGGAGCCCCCTACAAAAGAACGAAGCCGCAGACTGACCATCGACCACCCGATCCCCGCGGGTCAGACACGCCCAACGGGGCACGATCGGGTCGGACGCCTCCCCTTCTGGAAGGTCACCCATGACCAGAGCCTGATATGGCTCGTCGTTGGTGCGGGCCCACATGCGGTAGAGATCACGCACGAAAGGCGCACGAGTGGCCTTCCCCACCTCTTCTCAGCTAGGGCCCGCTTCGCCCCGCCCACGATCGGTTCCCGCATCGGGTGCGCGATCAGACGGGCCCGCCCCCGCCCGAGCCGCGACAGACTCGGGTTTCTTCGAGGCACAAATCTTCATTTTCTTCCGCGATCGATCAGCCTCAACACTCACAAGTCGTTCGCGAGGCTCCGAGGCCGACTTTGTTGTCGGGCGAGGGGTGGGAACGGAAGAAGCCCGCGACATCCCTTGTACCGTTTTGAGATTCACCGTGTCTGCACAAAAGTCTAAGGTTAGGCGATGTACCGAACAATGGGTAGCAAAAAATCAGACAAGCAGATGTAACCGCAGACATACCCCGAGGTGCCAGGCTAAGCCTCGTCTTGACGAGCCACTGCTCGGTCATATTTTTAATCACTCGGGACGAGGAGAGTATCTCTTGCAATCTCCCGAGGCTCTCGTACTCTTCATTAGTCAATCCCGGGGCGGAGTTGTCTACCATGCGCGATGACCACCGGAGGTTGAAGCCCCACCCCCACGCACAACTAACGAAGAAAAATTGACCCTTCCATCCATTATTGTTGGAAGGGGCCCCGCTAACCCTAAAGCCCGACTAGGCCGATAGATAATATCCGCCCAACCCTTTGGAAAAACGAAGCAAGACAGGAAGAGGGGTTGAGTCGGGGTGATGTTGGCATTTTGACATTCTCCAAGAAACACCACTGCGTAACGCCAGGAGTTCGACGCCATCTGGGATGAAGAAATACACCACCAAGAAAGATAGGACTCAATGACAGGATGAAGGGGAAAGCAAAATCCCGCCTCAAGCATGTCCATGGTAAGACCGAACCTTTAAGGGAACAAGTCGTACACGCGCTGCCTCGACCAAGGAGCATGGAGTTCGTAGTCTGCCGAGATGCTGTAGCACTCCCGAACGTGACCGAGCAGCTCCTCGATAATGACAGAGTCGAGGTCATGCCATGACTTCAGGGCCTCAAGGGCCCGTGCCGTCTTCTCAGTGATAAGGGAGTCACAGCCCGAGGGACCTAAACCTAGTCATGCTGACTCAGTGACCACGACGTAAAGATAGACACGAAAACCCAAAAAAGGACCATGCTAATAATGTAGCCATCTTACATGTTCAACAGAGGCCAAATGAGCGGCAGCAATGCAGATTTAGGAAGTGCCGGTACAGCAGTGGCATGGAAGGCCCAATCGTAGATATCTAACCTCACGTCCCAGTTATAGTGACAAGCAGGAAAAGATTGATGCGTGTTCCCTCTTACAAAATATTATAAGGGCAACTCAGTTTTCCTATAACAAATGCTGCCTTCATCCCTAAACCGACTCTTGTCTGAAGGTTGATCATTTTCCCTTGTGCAAACGTAACAATTGTAACTTACGTGCGCATGCTTCCGTTGGATCATCCTCCCAAATACTTAGCAGTAAATTCCAGAGCAAGTCAAGGGGTTATCATCCTATCATGTGTTACTCAGAAAGTAGTTTCAACGTTTTAGGGACCAATTTCAGATCCAAAAAAACCTATTCCATATAGGAGGGATAACCCTTGGTACTTTTAAGGTTTTCTGTTTCCTTTACAATATGGACATACCATTTTATCGATCTCCAGGGAATGGGCCATATATCCTCTGTCATTAACTTCACTATTTCATAACTGAATTATGTACAGATACTCTAGGGTAAGATATTATGGATGTTGCTGCTAACATCCCTAATGACCTCTTTGGTCCATTAAGTCATACTTAGGAAGCACAAACGATACTGACTTTTCTTTTTCCTACGTCAAACTTCAGATATATCACAAGGAACCAAATTTTCATCCCCAGTGATGCACAAATCTTTACCCAGCACAGAATGAAAATTGAGAATCATGCATACAAATAAGCAACAAAATCATGCGTACCCCTTCCGTGAGCTATGGACAGCAGGAAACATGCTAATGTCAGTCTGCCCACTACCTGAACAGAAAGGAAACTTTAGATGGGCATTGTATCACCACAAAAGCCAATGTTTTCGGTGCACAAGCAAATTTCTATATGAGAGAAGTAGAGGAAGAAGGGGAGGGGATGAGAAGACACCTATAGATACATAACAAGGAATGCTTCCATATTTAGGTGTCATAACATTCTTCTAACATGATAACTAATTGTGTTAATCGTGCTAAAGAAAAATAAATTTAGTTCTTTTGGCAAGCAAGTCTCACATGCATTAAATGCTATCACAAAATAGGGATGCATCATATCAACTACAGTCAAAGTTATCAACAAACCTATTACATTATCTCATCATCTTTCCCAGACTTTCCACCTATACCGAATAAATCACTACAAGTGACAAACGTGTGCGCAAGTGATTTTGGCATATATGTTGGAAGTACAAATGCATATCCACGTTGACAAAGCTGAACAAATCGATAAATGAATATATTGCCCATTTGGCATCAAACTCTAATAATAAATAGCATAACAATAATAATCTCTTTCCCATATGCTTCTTAAAGACGACTCTCTTGTCCACATGACGAGACATTTGCTGATTTTTCTTATCAGAGAACTTGGCACCCATGACCCCAAAGATAATAAGTTCCACTTAAGCTTCTGTTTTCGTTGACCTGTTCACTAATCAAGTTAATAGACTATCATGCTCAGAGCAGTCACACAAACACTTTCAGTTCCACCTTTTAAGTCTTAGTTGATGACAAAGGATGAAATTCTATTTTCCTAATAAGATGCATCCACATAAGTTGCTGCATGATCAAGTAAAATGAGGCAGCCTTCACAAAGTGATGAGCATGGGAGACATCAGAAGATAGAAAAAACTGTAAACACGAGATAAGACCAGGTTTAAAAAAAAAATCATCAAAATTTCCTAGAAATCCATAAGTGGATTCAAGCTTCAGTATTGAAAATCTTTGCTCTTATGGCCAGCTAAAAATGAAAGACCAATTGGATGATGGAAAGTTTAAGCATGCCTAAGGTCTCCCCTTGACAAGATTTCTCTAATATAATATTAATCACATTGTTCAGGAGTAGAAAGTTTTGTTCAAAATTTAGGATACCAATTACTTGGGATTGCCTACATGGATCTTTTCTAGCTATTGATATGTATGGTAATTGTAACATTGTTGAGTATCTATGTTTTATTTTTTTTCCTGAACACCAAAGAGTGTCTATTTTCTTAAACCTTGATTTCAAATAGTTACAAAACCCTGAGAGAGACATAGTCTTCATCTTATTTCTTGGGGGGGAATAGGATAGTCCAATATCACCAATATTGCCAAGAAATACATGGTAATCATTTTGTATATACAGAAGAAGCATCGGAGGTTGCAATCACTAAATAAGTAATCCAATCCCTGTTACTAAAATCCAGAAATGGGAGAAAAGCAAAACATGGAATCTAGCCAAGTGGGAAGCTCAAATAAGAGTCGATGGATCACGGTGCTCATAAGAGAGAAACACGAGAGGTTGCCCAATCATCTAGTTGGAACCAAAAGAAAAACTATCTGATTTACAATATTCTTGATGGTTAATCAAGAAAGAGATTAGGTTAGAAAAATCAAGCAAATCTAATAAAGAAAACCTGAAATGAAGTTCAGTGCCAATAAATCATAGTAATGCTGACACTGCCTCAGCAATTGACATGCTCAACATTTTTGTCACTCATTGACCTCATCACAGGAGAGAGTGGCCCAGGAAAGAAGACATGCTGGAAAGTTTTTTTTCCCCCTTTTTTGCTTAAACAAAGACTGATTCTATGTTTTGCTAGTGGATGCATGCATGACAATTATCTTTGCGCTTAAGTAACAGAATGGTATTGACCTACAATTACTCAAAGTTATCTTAATGATTCTTGTAATTATAAACCTTCTTTCAAGAAAAGCAATGCCTGCTGAATTCTGATTATATGCTGAAGAAGAGTGATAGGAGATAGGGTGTCTCCTTGCCGAATTCCCCTTTTAGTCTTGTACTCTTGTTTAGCTCTAGCCTAAAGGATTTCGTTCTAATAATGGATATGCAATATGAAGACATGGCCGTATCTCCATTAGTTTCTTTCCTAAGAATTGGACAATATTTAATTGTATAAGCTTTACACAGAGTGGCATTTCATGTTTAATGTTAGTATTTATCTAAATGCTAAATGCAAATACAGAAGTAATCTGAAATACTATCCTGTTATTACAAGTGGAATCCTCCTACCACTGCAAGGATATAGCATAAAAAGAAGCAAGCACAGCCAGATTAGTCTAAAATCGACTTGCCATAAACATCTTACTAAAATCCTCGTATTCTGGGTAACAATGACTCATCGGCGCCTTTGGACTATTTAATTCTGCTAGGAACCAAAGGCGAATCCTGTAGAACTACTATGGTTTTGGTTAGACATCAGGGATGTTCCAACAAGCAAGAACATAACCAAATCCTCTCACATCTTAGAAATATGTCCCTCCGTCAAATAATCATCAGACTTACACAACCAGCAAATCGATACTCTTGCCAGATATCTCAAAAGCAATTTCAGATCCACAGCCAATAAAGCCAACAAGTGATAATCGAATTCCAAAATATGATCCACCATTATGCAATATACCAACCGATCAAGTCTTCAAGATAAAAACATACAACACAAAACCAATCACAGTTTACAGAGGAAGCGATAAATGTTAAAAAAACTCCCGCTCTAATTGCATCCCAAATCAACCACACTAGAAAGAAAACAGGGAAGAGAAGCGAACGCCTCACCGACACGGAATTCCTCACTGCGGCGGCCGGCCTGGCGGGTGCGGAAGCTCTCGGATCGAGTAGCCACCGCCTGCACCGACAGAGGAGGGGGACGGTGGGCTTCACGCCCACTGCGCAACGAGAAACTCCACCGGAAGAATCCCTCCCTCTCCGGATCTGTCGACCGACCCCTGTTCTCTCTTCTTCGCGCCGCTCGCTCTCCTGAGATTTATAGAGAGGGGGACCGGCGGAAGGAGGCAGAAACGCTTCAAAGGAAGAAAGTGTTTTCGAAAAATGATCGATTCGGAAGCAAAAGGCCCGAAAGCGTTGCAGAAATTTGTCTCCATGGGCTCACTCGGCAACTTCGTTCCCTCTCATTATTTCTTGAATCCATTTATCATTCTTTTCTTGGTTTATCAGCTAACATATCAAACCATTTCTAATAATGGATTTTAGCTTCATCGGTTATGATACGGATGTGAGTTTTACGTGTTGGATCAGATAAACCGCTATTTTTAATTCTATGATACAATTAGCTCCACACTATATATGATACATTTCACTCGATTTCGGCCACTCGTGGCATGTGGACCGCATTGGTATCCAAGTATTATAGAATTCGAATTGTGTCGGCCCCTCTGTTCAATCATGTTCTTCTCGATAAGAATTTGACTTTAGATATTTAGACGTGCATATAATACAAAAAAAAATCACAAATATTACGTCACTTGGATCCTCGAACAATATCTAATTTTCGTCTATATCTTAAAGAGATTAAAAGGGTACGGCGAAGGAGTTACTGACCAACTTCAAATGAGAACCGGCAGGCAAAGGGTTGTATCCTCCGGCGTAAACCTGCCGTGGGAAGGAGAGAGGGTAAAGTAGTGACGTCCAACATCCAATCTTCTACCTTTGTTTCTCGAGACGAAATCGAAATAAATAACTGGGAATTCACGTATTTAATATCACACGCTCGCAGCTTTCAGCAGCGAAGTCGGGCAAACCTGAAACCTTCGAAATCGCGTCCATGGCAGCCGGCCACAGATTTCCTTCTGCAGTTGATCCGACTGGTTCGCAAGCTCAACCACCACACGGTAACACAAAGCATGTGTGATTGGAACAGAAGAGGAAGGTAGACGTATTGGTATCTCACGGAAGCTCTCTTTACATGGATGAAGAGTTAACTCCGACGACGCATCTTGGATTGGTTCACTAACAAACAAAAGAACTACAACTAGGAACAAGCAAAAGGAGCTATCTCTCTTAGCAGCATATAAACATGGTCTCTTCTTCCTTCATCCTTCACATGATCTGGTGTGAGCTGCCGCCGCTGCTGCTGCTCCAGTCGTCACCGGAGCTCTCGGGGCTCGGCGCCTGGTTGAGATCAGGATTCTTGAACCGTTTCTGATCTCCTTCCCCACGCCGGTCCTCCCGAGCGCCAAACACCACCGCTCCGCTCAACTGGAGCGCGTCGACCTTGGCGCCGACCTCGGCCGCCTTCTTCCTTATCAAAGCCGCGGACATGGCGGCCGCCGCCCCGCGGGCGGCGTCTCCGTCGTCGACGGAGATGTCGTCGGGGAAGTTGAGGCGAGCGGTGCGGCCCCGGAGGTAGAAGAGCGCGGTGTCGTAGGCCCTGGCGGCGGCCACGGGGGTGCAGTAGGAGCCGAGCCATATTCTGGACCGCTTGTTGGGCTCCCTGATCTCCGCCACCCACTTCCCCCACTTCCTCATCCTTATTCCTCGGTAGGGCCTCTCCTTCCCCCTCGTTGCCGCTTTCTTCGATGGCAACCGCCCCTCCATCTCCATCTCCATCTCCATCTCTCTCTTCTCTACCGAGCCTCGCTCCCTCCCTCCATCGCATGATCCCATTATCATCCAAAAGCCTGGATGGAAACTATATAGACCCCTCCTCGTAGGAAAGATTACGGAGCGGTCTCAAAACCAATCCCGTCCGTCCATCATAATCAGGTAAAACTGAACGGGAATCTGCAGTGGAACACTTGGCTGCGCATTTGTAGGGCGCTGCCAACGCGTCATGCTCGCCACTGTTGGATTGCTTATCCGGAAGCCAAGTGAATGACACGGAAAAGAGCGAGGAAACGACAATGTAGCGTGACGCCGTTAGTGCGACGGAAAGCCTCGGCTTGTCATCATCTTCCCCATAATCCATAACGGGGCCGTCAAGAAGCTTAACGGAAAGATTAAAACAGTGGGGAAAGAAGAGGAAGGGGGAGGCACGCAAAAGACGGGGAATAGGACGGCCGTGTGTCGACCGCAGCAGCCGCCACGTGACGCGGCCGACAATCGAAGGCGGTGCGTGACCCCGAGCTTTGAAAGAAAAGGATTATTTTGAATTAAATAATCGTTTTATTTTTCCGGCATTTTTCAATGGCCACGTGGCGTTGGGCGGCACGTGTGGGGACGTCTCCTCCCTGGTCACGGAACCACACGCGGCAGGCGGCCGCCACCGTCACGGACGGTCGGATGGAGACCTGCGGACCCGATCCGACGACTGCCGGCGAAGGGCGGCGCTTCGAGAGAACAATGAGGTCGGTGGTGTGCCAGCCGCGCCCGCCGCGAAACCGCGGTGGAGGGAAAAGTATATATATCCTTGTAATAAGGAATAAAGAAAATAAACAATAAGCATGAAGAGACACGTAGTTAATATGCGTACGGGATGGTGGTTGAGATGCAATAAATGGGTGAGACCGGGGACTTCGTTGCCGTAATTTAGGCTACGACGGGGAGGGGACGGGAAGGACGCAGATCAGTGCCACGTGCGCACGGGTGCGCGATGGGTCGACGAAGGTTGGTGAGGGAAAGCGACGCGCGGACCAGATGAGATGAACCCGACATCCATGCGGCCTTGGTTTGACCTTAGGGGACGACTGGGAAGGTGGGCAAACAAGCAGCTCGAGTCTACCCTATATTGCTGAGGCCGCTTTTGACTTGAGATCTTCGCTGTGTTCATAAACAATGTGATCTATATTGTAGGAGCAGACGTCTGGCAATACATAAACGGAAAGAGAAACATGATTAATTTTAAAGGATAATTGTAAAAGAAGTGTATCATTCGATCAAAATAACTTTGATGATAAACCAAAGTACTCTGTTTTCTGAGTTGAATTCTGTCAGGTGACTAAACGATAGCTGGTTTTCAGCTCTCTGGCTACTGTAGTCACTCACTTTTACAGGATCAGAACCCAGCTGAGTCATGCTTTCATTTGGTCATGTGGCTCAACCTGAGGCAGGAAACGTTGTAGTAATTTGCTAAATTGATTCAGCACATTTCCATTGAGCAGGTGCAGCTCAGTGAATCACTCTACAGCAAGTAGGGATCTTCCATTAACATGCAATCAGCAGCCTATCTGTGCACATCTGCCTACCCGATCCCGAAAACTTTCTCGGATCATACATTATTCTGACTCTTGTCATCAGCATAAATAGATCCTTTGACATCTGAAATCTATTGATGACCCATTAATGATGCAGGAGATCCAATGAGTTAGTCATGCATACTGTATCACTTGGTGAGGTCACTCTGTAGGGTTGACACTATCTTCCTTCCTCAGACAATTATTGTATCTGAATCCTATTTTTCCTGATCAGGAGAAAGGATCTCTGGGAGACGCAAGTGGGGCATATCCTTCATCTTTCAACTGCTTCACTAAACCATCAAGAGCTGCATAAATATCATCACACTGCTTGTGAAGCTTATCAGCAGTAAGAAACCTGTGCACCTCCCTGCCACCAACCTCAACCCAGCTAAAACCAGGGCACTTGTTCACCCCAGCATCCTTCATGGCGGCTCGGACATCCAAAACATCCTTCCACCTAGATGCATCTGCATAAGCATTAGACAGCAACACCCAGTAGCCCGAATGCTGAGGATCCAATTCGATCAGACGCTTTGCTGCAACTTCTGCAATTTCAAGATTCCCATGAATCCTACAGCTGCTGAGCAGAGCGCCCCAGATGCAATCATCTGGCTCTACAGGCATGTCTCTGATGAACCGGTAAGCTTTCTCGAGTTGACCTGCTCTACCTAAACCATCTACGATACAGGCGTAGTGATCCACATCAGGTACGATCCCGTGCTCGCTAGTCATTGTTTCAAAGTAATGCAGACACTCGTCGAGCAATCCCGCATGACTACAAGCTGATAGGAGTGCGATGAAGGTGACACGATTGGGCTTCCAACCCTCCTCTTTCATCCTGCTAAAGAGCAAGATGGCCTCCTGAGGATGCGCACTGAAACCGCAACACGAGATAACAGTGTTCCATGAGATAACATCCTTCAAGTATATCTCCTCAAAGACCTTTCGAGCTTCTTCTACGCACCCACATTTCCCATAAGCATCCATGAGAGAATTCTGCACAACCTGATATGAGCAATAGAACCCACTCTTAACCATATGCCCATGCAATGCCATTCCTTGCCTAAGATATGATGAGTATGCACATGCATTGAGTGCAGAGCTGAATGAGAACTCGTCAGGCCTGACACCATCTGCAATCATCTGCCGGAAAACGTCAAATGCACGATCAGTATCGTGTGTCATCACGTACATTGCCACCATGGTATTCCAGGACACGACATCCTTCTCTGTGATTGTCTGGAAGACCTTCTCGGCTGCTTCCTTGTTTCCTCGCCTTGCATACATGGCCATCAGGGCATTGCTCACTGACGTGTTTGATTCCATGCATCTCCTATAAGCATAGGCGTGGATCTCCAATCCGGACTTACACAGCTCACCACATTCTGGAAGGACCAAGGTCAGTGAAACTCTAGAGAGGGCTTCTGCTTCAAGGCCACACTGGAAGGCCATCTCACGGAAGACGGCAAATGCTTCATGAACTTGCCCACACTCAAGGAAGCCTGAGATCATCGAATTCCACAACTGGCTGCCTTTCAACTTAACTTTCTCGAATAAGCAGGCAGCGTAGTCCATGCATCCATAGAAGGCATACCCAGCTGCAGTCACCGACCACAATCGATCAGAACCAGCCGGGTCGACATCCATTATCTCCACATTCCTATAGGAAAATCCATGCAACACCTTGAGACTATCCAGAGAGGGGATTGTGGGGATTAATGGAAGGAGGGTGTTAATTGTGGCTGCATTGGGCTTGAACGAGCCTGAGGAAAGCATCTCACCGAGCATCCCCAACGCGAGCTCCAAATCCCCGTAACGAACACAGCCAGCAACAATGGAATTCCAGCTGCTGGTTCCAACTTCCAGTCCAGAATCCACCATTCTGTCCAACATCTCCAAGCTCCGCCCCAGAAACCCATTCTGGGCGTAAGCAGTCATCATGGAATTCCAAGTCACTTCATTTCTGTGATGAATTCTGTCGAACAACTGACACGCATCACCGAAAGGCGCATGCTTCACATACAGATCCAAGAGGGCGCTGGCGCAGAAGACATTCGCGACGAAAAGGCCGGTTTTTACAAGCGCCGCGTGGATCTGGCGGCCGAGATCGATGAGCCCGAGGAGAGCACAGGACTTGAGGACGAAGGGGAAGGTGAACTCGTTGGGGGAGAGTCCGGAATCGAGCATCTCGAGGAAAAGGTCGAGGGCGGGCTCGGCAAGCGCGGAGGAGGCGTAGGCGCGGATGACGTAGTTGAAGGCTAGACGGGAGAGGGCGTCACGGGGGATGGCGTCGAGGAGGGCGCGGGCGGCGGCGAGGCGGCCGTGGGCGGAGTAGAGGCGGAGAAGCTGGGTGGAGAAGCGGGGGTCAGGAGCGACGCCGAGGCGGAGGAGCCGGGCGTGGATCTGGGTGCCCTCGCGGAGGGAGAGCGCGTCGGAGCAGCGGTCGAAGGCGGCGGCGGTGAATGAATGGGATTGGAGCGGCCTTGCGGTGGCAGCGGAGGGGTTAGTGGTGGAGGAAGGAAAGGACAGAACTTTAGGCTGTACATAAGACGGAGGAGAAGAGGAGAGGAAGGAGAAGGAGAGAGGAGGGGGCGCGGAGGCAGCCATGAGGAAGAGTTGGGACACGCATCGATCATACCACTACCAAAGCGAGTGCTAATTAATTAGTTATTTTTAGTATTTCGATATCTATAATTTTTTAAAAATTATATTAATTTTTTTATACTCTAAAAAATAAAATATTTAATTCTATTATTTTAATAAAATCTTTTTCTCTAAATTTTTAATTTTATAAAATTATTTTTTAACCTTATTTAGAATTTTTTTTTAATATTTAACTTTCGTAAATATAAGAATCTCAATATAATTTTAAAAATGTAGGGATCTAAAGTTAACTAATTGTGAAGGATAATTTTTAATTAGTTTAATTGAAGATGATAAGTATATTAATCTTTTTTATCTTTATTGCTCTTAAACTCAATCTTTGTTGATCCTATAATTGCCCACTCTCATCTTTTATTGATCCTATTATTCATAATAGTAAATGAGATATATACAAAATCACTTAATTTTTAAAAATTACTTAAATTAATGATAGTATTATCTAATAATATTACTCATAATTATATTTCTCGTATGGATTTAAGTTTTGTTTAAAACAATTAAGAAAATTTGCATATATCAAATGTAATATATGACGTTCATAAGTAGATTCGAATTTGACATCAGTCACTAATATAATAATATACTGGTCAATTCGGATGTCTCAGAAACATTAAGTTAGACTTTGTTGTGTAGTCCGCATGAAATAACACTGGATGATGCAACATCCCTGACCACGCCACCAGCTAATAGCTGCCGGCACAAGGCTTTGGCTTCTCATGGCCGCCGGCTCCACACTTCACATGCTGCTTCCCCAACTCTGCTCTCTGCCTTCTGCTCTCACACACCCAGCCATAACAGCTCCATGCTGCATTCACCTCCACCTGCAACTCCACGCTATGATGATGAACTCACTTCTGAACCTTGAAGTAGTAATCATGGTGATGAATCTCTATGAATGTATTGGGAGATTTTAACCTTTTGATTCCCTAAAGGGTGCAAAAGGTTGGAGCTTTCTTTCCTGAAGTTTGCTCTCAAACCAGCAGAAACTTGGAATAAGCTTGGATGAGCAACACTTGTGATGTCAGCTTAGACAGATGACCAAAGGAAATGCTACCTCTTTACCTACTTTGGATTGAACACCATGCTCACCATTTCCATCTGAGCTTGGTTGAATAAAGATCAGGAATCCATGAGCAGGCACTGCATACTAAATTTTTGGTTGATACTCAAAGGTAATCCGGAAATGTGTTCTTGTCATCACAAAGACTCATCCAAAACAACAAACTGCTTGAGTGTTTAACTTGGATCTGTAAAACCATCTCAAAAGTGATGTTTTGTTGATCAGTGAATTACCACAAAGGTGTTCCTCTCAATCCAGAAGGAACAAAAATCTGTAAGCTCCTTGAATGTTCAATCATTCATTCCATGGGGATCAAAGCACATGATCCATCTTTATCATCCCCATTGTATCAGAAGGAACCATTGGAAGGATCTTTTTCTTCTCATTATTGTTTGTTCATTGATAACTTTACGAGATGCATTTTTTTCATATATAATCTTAGACACAAGGATTTAGTCATGAGCAATATATAATACACTGTCAATTGGAGCTCAAGGAATCTAGATTATTGCCTAAAAATTTGTCATGAATTGATATACCCATAATTACTCTCTCTCTCTCTCTCTCTCTCTCTCTCTCTCTCTCTCTCTCTCTCTCTCTCTCATATATGCTCAATTAAACCAGTTCAACATAGAGAGATATAAAATGTTGTATAATTGCCAGAAAAGTATAAACAGATGGTGTTTGGAGTGGGGGTGGAGGTTCTGCTGAAAACAGATCTGAAACTACTGCAAGATGACATTTCCCCCCTACTAATTAAGTTGTGTTTCTTCTAATATGCTATAAAAAAGATAACAGTAATCAATATTTGTATTCTTCATTTACAATAGTATGCATCATGGTTATAATCTTCATTTATAGAGATCAGATGACTAAGTTTCAGTAGATCAACATGCATGTAGGAAATCTTTAAGTAGACTCCAAACCAAAACATCATCTCTTGAACAAATGTCTAAGATAGACTAAGAGTTGCTTAAATTATGATTGGCTTGTTCAAAGCTCATCATGCACAGCCAACTCATTACCATTCTGTCATGACTCAACTGAACCATTAGGCCTTTTCTGGACTGTGAAATTAGCTTCAGTTTTGTAAATGTTCTACGAAGTGCCAACCAAGCAACAGCTTCTAAAGAGATTTCACAAACCAAAAATCCATACAGCTTAAGTTCCGCTTGGTAATGAATATGTGAGATAATTGGACATCTATTTGTGTTGTATACAGGTCACAGGAAAACAGAAGGGATTCAAGCAGGTGGTGTAATATGTGCTTCCAACCTAAGATTTACCACCTCAGAACAAGACGATATCAAGTGATTCCTTACCCTTGTAAAGCCTGGGGCATGCAAGGGAATCTATGTCAGAGGATTTCCTTCATATCTGAGAGAAGGGTGGCACCAGTGCAAGTATTGACTACTTTTGGCTGCCTCTTTTAACCTTGCATGACTGCAGATGAGAAAATTTACCAGAAAGGGATAACCACAAGATAAAAAGGAATACCATTAACCCAAGAAGAAAAGGAGCAGCATGGTATTGTGTGGAAGAAGAAAAAGGCTGCCTTGATATCCCATCATGAACCCACCTTTCCTTCCATGATGAGATAGAGGTGCCCACTCCAACAGAGCCACCTTCAGATCAAACAAGGCACCCACAGCAACTCAGCAAGACTTACCTTCTTCGCCAAAAAGAAATCAGCATCTTTTTACTCAGACTGTGAGAGGCAGAGAGAGAGATGGCCCTCTTGGTAAGTGAAGATACTGACCTTGAGAGAGAGAGAGAGAGAGAGAGAGAGAGGTCGAAGGCATTGGCATCCACATGGTGTGGCGCCTTCGATTAATTCTTTGGTCACTCTCTGTAGTTTCCCACAGCTTTATTGAACTGCAACTGAGGTAATATATGCCCACTTCCAAAGGATGATGACTGCAGTTCAAGAAAGCTGTGGAAGACTACAAAGAGGGCCATCCATCATGCACAGACATAGACACACAGGGAGGAGAAGATGGGAGAGGAGGAGGAGAAGGAAGAAGAATAAGAGGAGGAGGAGGTCTTGGGAATGAGAGGGCTGGGGATGAGAAGCTGGATACTTTATAGCGGAGGGAAAGGTAGAGGGGGGGGGAGCGGGGGGCGCGGGGTTACTTTCATGGGGTTGGTGGGAGACTGATAACCCAATCCCGAGAAGAATATAGACGACCTCAAACTGACCTGTTTACCCTTCCCTTTCTTTTGCTCTTCTCAGTTACAGACTATTTGCAGTACAATTCACATTCGACCATAAAAAGTTGACCACTTTCTGAGTCCTCCTGCTATGAATACATTATGGAGGACTGACAGTAGTGCAATAGTTTTTTGTGTCCTTATGGAAAAAGGTCAGGTCCTGTTGGAAGTTGTGGTGGCTGATAGGGCTCAGTAGTTACTCATGCAAAAGCTGAGCCTGCTTCTTTGTTTAAGCTCAAAGTTTCAGCAGGCGTTGATGCACAGCGTTGGCAGATTGGGGGTGGTAAATTCCTTTTTCTCTTTCTTTCTTCTCTAAACATAACTAGTATTTGCATCCAAATTAGTAATAATTGATCATGTTATGTCCACAAAAAAAAGAAAAAGGATGGTCCATGTTGGGAATAGCATTTGACCAAGTCAAAGAGATGGGTGTTTGACCCAAATGAATGGGTGATTGACTTAAAGGGTGAAATTTGCATTTAACTCCTTGCATTATTGGTTTCTTCCACGAGTCCTCCACAACAGCCATCCGTGATATGGGGAGGGAGGTGGCGTTGTCGGGTCGGAGTGGCAGACACCCCACTTAGTACGCGCGCCCGACCCGAGACGGGCGCGTCCGTTAAGGTCGCTGTGACGGTCAACCATTTGGACCACCGTCTCCGCACTGCGACCAATTCCCCTTCTTTTCTTCCGCTGCTTGTTCTTCTTCTCTCTCTCTCCCTTTTCATCTCGTCCTCCTCCTTCTTCGAGACTGTTCGATTTGAAGGTCTACTTCGAGAGCACCCCCGACACAGGAAGCGCTTCCCTGCCTCCACAGACGATTACAGGACAGCTCCAAGGGCTTGTCCCACTTGATCTGCCCACCAGCAAATCCTGCAACAAATTCTGGGGGCATGTGGATCTGTTAATTCTGGCGACGACCGCACTCCTCCTCCGCCTTGTTTCTTCTGCTGTGTGACTTGGTGAGATGAGTGAGGAGGACCTTTTAAGGTCGGTGGAGATCTGTGCAAGGGAATGGGTTGGGACTGCAAGACCATTGCCTCCTACCTTGGGTTGCTGCATGCATCTGGTCGTCACTGCTCTCGAAGACCAAAACCTGGGGGTCCTTTTCCCACTTGGATCTCTTCAGGCTTGTGGAGTATGCATGGACAAACCACTGAGTTACTACTACATGGCATCATGTTCCTCCTTACTTCCTCTTAAACCCGGCAAAAATGGTGCAGATGAATCGGCGGTGCGTCATATGACTGCAGCATCAGAGCTGGCAAACACTAGGTTGGATGACTTGGGTCCCTCCATGAAGATTTGTTGGATCTATTAGATCTTGCCCATATTCTTTTAATGCTGAGGTGAGGTGATATGGTTTTTAGGCTGTGATTGGGGAATCTGTCGCCTCCTAACCTGACAAAAACCAGTGGATTACTACCCGCTAATGTGTCTTTTTTGAGCCTTTGTGTTTTGTCTATTAGAGATACATGTATATTAGACGGTGGGACAATACATATTTACTGCTATGATGTTCGATAGATGAAGCCATGGAAGGGATCACGTGAAGAGTGTTACTGCATGGATGGCTCGAGTCATCAGCAGTACGAGGTCGGTCTTGACCGGCTATTTTTGCACCAGCGGGTGGGCACGTGCTATGAACTGTCAATTCATCGTCACGTACGTTTGTACTGCCAAGTTGGTGTTTTTTGGGGGAGGCAACGCGTATCGATTGGTGGAGTGGTTATTTGAAGGAGACAAAGCAGCCATGGGAAAGCAGAGTGGCAATTATTTGAGGGACGGGCAGGTCAGTGGATTGACAAGTGATGAACCTGTGAACGGCTAGTGATGAGGATAACGATGATGGTAGTGTGGCTATTTCTCCCGCTTGTTGGAACCGACGTGGCACCAAAGCGATCGCTTCTGCCACTCGCACCCGAAACGTGTTCGTATTTGTTGGGGTTCTTAGCGGACACGAATCGGTGTGGAGGAATGATGGAAGTTTACGTTTCGCGAAAAGCCTCCGTCGGTGCCGTCATGTCACTGACGTGGGGCTGTTGGATCCACCGATACCGACGTAATCACGCCGACGATGCCACCGCGATATTGGGCTGTAGCTTCGATTCAACTTGAATTGGATTCTTCTGTCGATTTGGGTCGGGTAAAATCCCGATTGGATGATCTCAGATTCTGGCTATAAACCAAAGCTCGGTTCGGAGTGCGTCACGAGTTCACGTGGTCTAAACTCGTGGCCATGTATCTTCTGCTTAATCTACGCTTTTTCAACTACTAAATTAGCGTAGACAAATTAAATTTATAATTTCGACTATTTCATGAAATGCAATCGATATTGATTAGAATCAATGATTAGGCTTAAATGAATCATTCACCAGACTATGTTTAAGATAGAAACCATTTATTTATCGCATGCATCGACATGGTCAAAATATGGAGAGCTTAATACTTCTGAAAGGCACAATAATATCAACTCTCTCTCTCTCTCTCTCTCTCTCTCTCTCTCTCTCTCTCTCTCTCTCTCTCTCTCTCTCTCTCTCTCTCTCTACACATGGACACAATATAGATATGCAAGCAAGATGATGCTTGAGCTTTATAAATGTCAGAAAATCTCTGAGTTCACATACGAATGAAGGTCTGGAACAGTACCATTATATGTACAAATATAGCAATTACTAGCAATTCTCCAGCACAATATAGATGGATTCTTTTGTTGATCTCAGCGAGATGTTCTCAGGACCTGTAATAGAATGAAGACAAACAAATCATTATGCCGTTAACTATCATTCTGTTTATAACAAACTAAAGGACCAAACTATAAAAAAAAAAATTTGTCTACTATGGTTTCAGCAACAGTAATAAAGTATAATTAGGATGAAGATGACCGGCTTATCATTCCGGCTGGACATCATAAAGACTAAAACAAATCATTATGCAGTTAACTATCATTCTGCTTATAACAAGCTAAAGGACCAAACTATTAAAAAAAAATGTCTACTATGGTTGTAGGAATAGTAATAAAGCATAATTAGGATGAAGACGACCGGCTTATCATTCCGGCTGGACATCGAAATTAAGGCAGATAATTACATTTGAACATTTTTTTTTATTGCCACCTTCGAATAAATACTTGCATTAGCATACATATACACAGCCAAATTCAAGAGGCAGCAAAATACGAAAACAACCAAATCATGATTTCCCATCTGTTTTCACCCAAGCAGGTTAAGGACACGAGATGTTAGCTACCAGATATAAAAAGCCAAACATACTGCCATTTTCAAATTATCAAGAATTGTGCTTCTTTAATTTGGTCCTTTCATGACCAAGCATGCTAATGAAAATATCCGTCAATTTGTTTCTAGCAAGGCTTAATTTGAACCAATAATAGTTTCAGCGACCCATTTCCAATGGTTTTAACCAAATAGCACGAGCAATTTTATAATAAGGTGCTTTCACTCTACTGACAAAAGACAATCAAGATGCAGTAAGATACTAACCTCACACTGCTATTACTTGAGAGTTGAATTGAATTTAGCTGCCAGAGTATCGAATTGATTAAAGACAGAGCATTGCTTCCAACAATATAGAGGAAAATGGGCATAGAACAATCAATAGAGGAACATGGGCATAGAATCTGGAACAGAACTTCTAACCTGATTGGTCGGTTTGTTTTTCGACTACTACGATATTTGTTTCTAACACAGAAGTCCTTTCTCCAACTTCCGATTCGACCACCTCACACATTCACCATGGCACTATGCCACCTTGGTCATCTGCTCTCTATCCCCTTGTATTTGAGTTTAAATGTCACTATATCAAACAGTTTTCGTTCATCATATACAGTTTCCAACTTTACATGATGTGATTTTTGGTCCAAAGAATTTCTGATTCTTAATCAAAATATATATAACAGAATGGGTCAGAAAGGGAAGAATAAACCAAGTCTAAAATCCAATCGGTCCCTCTTTCACAATTTGCATATTATAAGGAAAATAGGAATTCCAGCAAATCTCAACCTTCCAGTAAAACCAACATAATGGCAGTGCACGCAGAGCACTTTCATGATATGCATCACTATGTCCCATGCCAGTAGCCCACCTGCAAGTGGATTCCTTTCAATAATCCCATTTCTAGGAAGTACCATTTGCAGGTGGGTTTTACATGAATATAAGCAAATATAAGGAGCATAACCAAGGACCTGTAATTAAGATATAGCTACATAACAAAGATTACTATGTGGAATAGATGATTATACAAAGATTGCTCCTCTAAAAGTACTCACTAAACAACTAAACAACCAAAGTTATATGACGTAACAACTTGAAGCTGGTCAGATGCATGAGCATGTGACTAGCATGGGGGCAAAGAGCAAAAGACACTTAACATGACGGCAGAAGATCAGTGGAGGCATGATAATTGGCAGGACAATTGCTTCTGGCCTTAGAAGGACAGAACTAAGTAGCTATTTTCAAAGTTCCACTTCATTACCATACATTGCTTAGGACATGAGTATCCCCATGCAATCCCTCCACATAATTTTTTAATTCTAATGGGGACTTATTGTGCATTGCAATGGGGAAAGTAGACATGCTAACTACAGACAGGGGGTGTCCAGGTTAATTTTGCACATAGCTATAGCATGGTTACCATGACAACGAAGATGTCCCTTGAATAAAATGCACAAAAAATATCTGAAACAATGACTATGGTTTTGTCCAAAAAAGCTTCGAACTTTATATTTTGAGAAAACTTAACATTGCAAGATTACTAAAAATCAAGTTCATTACAACTTGAAACATTTACTTCGGTGAGCTTTGATTCTAGGTTTTGGGTATCTCACTTGTCATTGCCGATTACGTCAATCTTACAACAACCTAAGATTCCAAGTTTTGGTCAGAATGATGTGAACATAAAAATAATTAATCCACAAGATGGACATATTATGCTCAGCCAACCCAATGTAATACCCCATAAAGCAAACGACTACCTAGATGATCTAAGTCAAAACCAACCCAAATCAGTACAAACTATCCAAAGAAGTTCCAAAGAAAAGATTAAATGGGCATAATGCCACCACCATCCTCCTCCACTCACAAGACATCTTTCCCTTGAATTGTGGTTTTTTCAAACCTTAAGCCCTCCACTTACCAAAGGCCTTTACCTCTAGTGATAATTAATTGTGTTAAGATCTATATATAAGATGTGTTGATTTGTGCTGATTAAAAGCACTCATCATTGAGTATCTATTTTATCATCATTTAGTAGACAATTAAGTACCAAATTCTTTAGACTTATTTATAACTTCTACCCAACCAACCATAATCACCAATCAAATATTCTATTACATTGGAGCTCCACATTTTAAACAGAGACTTTGCGAGTTCCATAAAATGTCAAAAGTTGGAGGCAAAAGTCCACAGGTCATATTGAAGTCTGATTCTTCCCCTACACTGAAATTGTTACTCCAACACACTTCTTAAGAAAGATATACAATTTATCATCATACTGAGGAAGTCCAATTTTTCAAGTCCCAAAAATGGTAAATATATAATTTATAACAACACGATTTGATAGAATCTTTCAAAAAGCATTTAGAGCATACAGCTAAGGTCCTTTGGATCTTTGCTCTATGTGAACATTCAAAAAACCTAATGTGACAAAATTAGCTATTAAGTATTTCATTCTATCACAACTTAATACTCTTTTACTCGCAAAACTAGAATTTGATCTATGTACCTAACACAGCACCTAAGCATTCAATAGAACTCCATTACACACTTTAGATTAAGAAAAAGTCATCATCCATAATCTAAGACTTCAGCAACCAAAATTGTGAAAAGAAAAATGTCAAGCAGGATTATGATATTGAACAGTGAATAACAAGTTTTGCCAACAACGTCACATGGGATTATGAAAAGTCATTCCCAGAGTAGGGGTGACCACGGTTCGGTTCGAACCGGAACCGGAATCAAATGAAGTCAACGGTTCAGTTCGGACCACCGAAACAAACCAGAACCGAGGCCATGCAGTTCGATTCCGATTCCTGGAAATTGAAACCAGAACCGACGGTTCCAAAACGGATTAATGACGTGGTTTCGGATCCTAGTGCAGTATTTTCTTTTTTTTATCAATAGGAACAAGAACTGGACCGGCGGTTTCGGAACCGGAACCGGAACCATCTGAAACCAGTTCGGTTCCCAGTTCACAACTTTGCAAAACCGAAACCAGTGGTCCAAAACCATGGTCACCCTTATCTCAGAGTTCTTGGTCATGTGGAAACTAGAAGTTCGATAACAAAGTATAAGCACCTCCACGATCACTTTTTTGTGACCTTTGGAGATTCAGCTTGATGTTGATATATATTGAAAATGTAAAGAAGAAAATGGAAACAAATGAATAGCAAGAGGAAGTAATTATATAAGAGATGCAAAGAAGAAATGATATTAACAAGGGGCAAAGTCTTATTGCGTTCAAGAGATCAATTTCAAGCAACACAAATACATCAGGCATTATAAGAATTTGATTATGCTTGTAGCTGATCCTTTTGCCTCTTTCCTTCCAAGCACCAACCATCCTGCACTACTGATGACAAATTTATTCCCACGGTATGCAGGGGCAGTTGCCAAACATTTATGTACAATTAAAGGAAGAGATGAAAGTCTAGATAACAACAATGAAAAATCAAGTGTTTTTAGCAAAAATTCATTCTCTAACCTACGCCCACGAACAAGTGTCGCAGAATACCAACATCCAGAGCATATGAAACACACGAAAATGATCGCTATTCGCATACTTAAATTCCCCAATTTTGATGTTAGGCAAGCAGTAAAAGAAAAGGTAAACTACCAGAAAAGAGAAGAAGTCACCTTGGCACAGGAGCTAACCCCTGGCCTTGAGCTCAGCGAGGCGCCTGGAGAGATCATCCTCGTCGACGGTCTCCTTCTCCTTGGCAGGTGGGATGGCGTGGGACGCCGCCTGTGGGAGGCCGACGGAGACCTCGAGGCCGTAGTCGTCGGCAACTTGCTGCATGAGGCTGTTGACCTCGGTCTCGGGGGTGGAGAGGCTGGTCGACCCTGCCATGGCGCCCTCCATGAACTCGGCCTGGACCTCCATGTTGACGAACTGTCGCTCGAATTGGTCCATGGTCTCGGACATCTTTTGGAGGTTGCCGGATGCGAGGGCGGAGTCGAGGGACTTGACGATGGAGCCCATAGACTTGCCGATGGCCTGCATCTTGGCCTGGGTGTCGAGGCGGGCGACGACGGCGTCGAGGCGGGAGGAGAGGCGGAGGTAATTCATATGCTCCGTGCGCTTGCGGATGGCGTTCTCGGCGTAGATCCGGGCGCCGTCCATGTTGCCCTTCTCGATCGCCTTCTTGACCTTGAGCTTCTCGGATTTCTCGTCCTTCTCGCACTTGCGCGCCTGCCGCTGCAGGCTCTTGGACGTGAACTTGAGCTCCATGATCTGGTTCATCAGCTTCTCGGTGTTCCCCATGCCACCAAGGAACCGATCGATCGAGGAAGACTTAGGGTTAGTGTTTGTTCGACGCCGAGGGTGCCGACTTTGAGGAAATAGGAAGGAGGCGAAGGCTAAGAAGAGAAGGTCGGGTCAACGATTAATTGGGCCGAGAGTGTCCCGCATCGAGGCCGACACGGAGACGCGGAACGCGTGCGTGCAGCAGAAGCATCGAATCCCGACCGTTAGATATGCTTATAATCTAAAACATCTTTTTATCTCCACCAAAATAGGCATACTTTATATATATATATATATATATATATATATATATATATATATATATATATATATATATATATATATATATATATATATATATATTTATTATTGATTATGAATAAGGTTATTATTTTGAAATAATAACCTATTATAATTTTATTACATATAAAATATGATCTAGTTGAATCTCGTCAACCCAATTCAATCTTAGTTGTTGCCCATTTTAATGCCAATTGATAAAAATCACGATCTTAAGTTATTACCAAATTTGGAACCAAATCTGGTTCCAATTGATTAAAAAAATTACTCTATTTGATTCAAAATCAAAATTATTAGACTTTAAGTTTGAAGTGAGAACCATGAAACCTAATTATATCTTTATTTTTATTTTTTTTAATTGATTTCAAAACCCGTTCCAATTTTGATTTTTAAAAATCGAAATAAACCATACGACTCTAATTTCAATTTGATTCGGAACCATCAAATCATCGACCTAGTTAACTGAAATCAAACTAATTAATCAATTAATCTTTTCCTACATAATATGTTTTAAAAAAAATCTAATTTGAACTATTTTGTGTTAAAAAATTTAATATAAATGAAATATGTTGACTAATTTATTTGATAAAAACTTTTATAAATTATCAACTCAAATATTTTTTTACATAATAATATTTGATCGTTACCGTAATTACATTCAAACTCTATTTGAAATTAAAAAAAAAACTTTTGTACATATTCGACAATAAAACTAACATTAATTATTATTAATCTTGGTCCAGTGATGATTAATATCTAATTACATAAGAGATACATGCAGAACTTAATATCTAAAATCGATTCACCTATCACTTGCCTAATTTCTTTTTGTTTTTATTTACCTTCATCGTAGAAGAAGACTGAAAATTTTGCTCTCATCTGACACAAACTCGAAGGCAAATTACCAACCTACATCGATCGAAAGGACGTTATATTTCTATTTTTACAAAATGACAAAAATTCACTAGAAAACAAGCGTCAGCGACAAAAACAACTCCAATAATTAAAGCCCACCATCGAAGACACCTAACATTGGGTGTCAACATTCTTCTATCCCATCACCATTCGAATTGCTTTTTCTAATCTCAGGAATCAACGTGGTTTACCGTAATGAATCATAAGCACCTTAGAAGTAGAAGACAAAAAAAAAAAAAAGGCTCGTAAAGTGTCGCCCACAGCGTAGAAACATACTTAGCAATCGAATGTGTCTCTTTCAGAGACGCCAAAAGGCTCGGTTATCGGATGGGAACGGGAGGCCGGGCAACGAGGACATTACGACAAACGTTTGGGGGACAACACATGGAGGGGTCGGAGTGGGTAAACGACTGCCACGGATCCTTCGCTACACATCAAAATATTGGGCGATTGATTTCTCGCCCGCCCTCCCCTTTTTCTTTTTTTTTTATTTATTGTTTTTAGAAAAATGACGCCTCTTTTTTTTTCTTTAATGTTTTTTTCTAAAATATATTTATATTTTAGATATTTTCATCTATTTTATTTTTTTAATAGTACTCTAATTTTTTAATATACCTAAATTACCTTTTAAAAAGTAGTTCACTTATCGTAGTATTTTGATCGTCACAATAAAAACACTATAAAATCTACTTGAAAAATACTTTAAATAAAATAAATAAATTTGTAATCTTAATCTGAATCTAAATATATGATACTGTAATGATCTACGAGCGATGACAACCAAATATGCATGATATGATACCACTTACAGTAATATTTATGGTATTTTTAATGTATCAATAAAATATCATAAACGCTATTTAAGAACATTATAAACGAGCCAGATGAAAATAGTGTAACAATTTAAAATTGATATAACAACGAGTAAAACTTTTTCATGAGGAGACTTTTGAGAGGTATTTTGGATACTTTAAAATTAAAAATATTATTTGAGAAAAAGCAAAAGGGGTACTTTTGAAAAATACCCAGAATATGGGTATTTTATAGGAAAATCATCTGATGAAACTTTTTTCGTCAATTTTTTCACTAGTTTTGGATCTTATGGTATTATATTATGATGATAAAAATAATGTAGAGTTATTGAAAAACAACGATATCATATTGTGTCTATTTAAGCTTATAGTCTTTTTCAGAATAAATCGCACTGCATGGAATGGATCAGATTTCAGCGTTTTTGGTTTTCCCGAGTACCGGAGAGCCACGAGTTAGCCTCAGGGTGATGGAGGGAGGGCCCACCCCTTGCCATCGGAGAAAGGGAAAGAATGGTCACGGGTTCGCATGGCCCCAAACACCAAATCTAAAAGCGCCCAGGAACCCTTCACGGACTGCTCATCTCCACCACCAACCAACCCCAACCCCCCCCCCTCCTCTCTCTCTCTCTCTCTGGATCTTATCCGAGTCTGTCCTCTGTGTGCGCCTATGCAAGTTGTTCTCCTGAAGGTTAACCCTGTTTGGAGAGCGTTCTGTAACTCACAGCACAAGTTAATGTGGCGTGAGGGCAAGTTAGGTTTATTCCTTACGAGGCTCATGCAGCTACCGTACATGGATATATATATATATATATATATATATATATATATACCATGCATACATTTCTTGAGGCCGGTAGTGGAACCCAAGTTGACGTGGTCACATGATACGAGAATTCTTGTGGTCGCCCTCACTCCCAGAAACTACATAAGCTAAAGTACAAACGAAGAGCATTGCTGGTTCAGTACTGCAATCCATGGCCGCCAGGAACTACCGAGTCACGAATCATAAATGGGACTCCTCCTCCTTAATATCCACCAATTAAAGAACATGCTTTTACTCCACACGCATCCTCAGGTGGACTCCAAGAGGCAGATAAAATTGTGGCATCTGACGATATCTAGCTGGGACGCAAACCTATGGAATCTTTCCATGCATACTGAACCTTCAAAGCTAGCTGATTGCTGCTCCGTCAGTACAACTGGCTGTCGTCTTGGTGTGGACCTTCTTGGAGTTGATATCCGACTTCCAATCGAGGTCTCCTCTCAGTAAAAGATGACTTTCGCTGGGCAGAGAGAGGGGAGTGGGGAGGAGGAGAGCTCACCAACTCGGTGACTAAAGTCGAGTAGCATTGATTGATGTGTGCCAAAACCCTGTCGTTTCCTCTACGTGTATCTGAATCCTCCAGATCTGGAGGCATTGCGGCCATACCTGTAACGTGGTGAGCAGCACAGCGAATACCAGGGGAGCTTCATCCTACGCCACTCCCTGCACTGCTCCTCTTAAGCATGAAAATGAAGCATGAGATCGACAGAGAGACTTGACATCCTTGTGAATGTTGAGCAAATCATGGTTGCTCGGTGGGTAGAAACAACTCGCAAGACTGGCAGCATGCAGCTGCCCCACACTCCAGCCTAATAGGGATGTTCACGTGAAGCCTTGTAGGGCGTCACCATCCACCCTATATAAAGCCACCTTCTTCCTCCCTAAGCCTTCCACACCAAACACTCTGCAAGAGTCCTTCGGCGATGGACTCCTCCAAGACCCCAGCCGTCCTCCTAACCTTCATGGTCTTGCTCTCCTCCGTCTCCCCCATTGTTTCCTGTGACATCTGCCCTCCATCCAAGCCCAAACCACCCAAGTACAACTACCACCATAAGCCTAAGCCGCCTTCCACCGGGAAACCACCAAGCACGATGCCGCCTTCCACGGGGAAACCACCAAGCACGATGCCGCCCATCACCGTGCCACCTATCACAGTCCCACCCATCACCGTGCCACCAGTCCTCGGCATGCCACCCATCACACTCCCACCCATCACCTTGCCACCAATCTTGGGCAAGCCACCTTCCACCGGGAAACCACCTATCACGATGCCGCCCATCACCAGGCCACCAACCATGGGCAAGCCACCTTGCACCGGGAAACCACCTGTCACGATGCCGCCAATCATGGGCAAGCCACCTTCCACGGGGAAACCACCTATCACGATGCCGCCCATCACCGTGCCACCAATCATGGGCAAGCCACCTTCCACCGGGAAACCACCCATCACGATGCCGCCCATCACCGTGCCACCAATCATGGGCAAGCCACCTTCCACCGGGAAACCACCCATCACGATGCCGCCCATCACCGTGCCACCTATCACAGTCCCACCCATCACCATGCCACCAGTCGTCGGCATGCCACCCATCACAGTCCCACCCATCACCGTGCCACCAATCATGGGCCAGCCACCCGTCACGACCCCGCCGTCTACGAGCCCCCCAGCGTCGCCCAGTTGCCCTGTCGACACGCTAAAGATTGGTGCATGCGTTGATCTCCTCGGCGGCCTCGTGCACGTCGGTGCCGGCGACCCAGTGGCCAACCAGTGCTGTCCCTTGCTGCAAGGACTCGTGGAGACGGAGGCGGCGATTTGTCTGTGCACCACCATCAAACTGAAAGTCCTCGACATTAACGTCTACGTGCCGCTGGCACTGCAGCTGCTGCTTACCTGTGGGAAGACTCCACCACCTGGTTACACATGCACCGTCTAGAACCGTGTCAAGTCTCTCTTCTCGGAGTTAAGCCCTCCTCTTCACTTCTTCTTCCTTCTTCTCACGTTGTTTACGACCTTGAAACATGGATTATCTCCAGATTGACGCCTAACAAATTTCTGCTGTGGATGTAATCCAGACTGACGAGAGGGCGGGAGAGGACGTCGTCCAAGTCGCTGATGCTGCCTTACTGTTTGTTCAGTGTACAATAGGTGTATTGTGGTCATTCGAGTTTTGTTGTCAGTTGGTTTCAGTGAGCTCTTCCAGTGAAGGAATGCATTCGTTTCCTTGTAGTTTCAGTCTGTGCTGCTGAAGCAGATAATAAATAGGTGTCCAGATTTCCATTGCATGCATGCATCGCAAGTACGTAACCTAAGAGAATCCTAAACGCAAGGAAACGCCGTCTCGTGACCCTTTACTTGGCGTCTCTCCCCTGCTCCGTGTCAGAGCTGTCAGTTCCCGTCCAAGGACGGCCTCCACCGATGCCACTTCAAAACTGTGCAACAATAACGAAAACATGGCGTCTTACTCATCTTTTTCGAGGGTTCGTACAACAACAGTAACAAAGATGCCGATTTACTTAAAACCACGAATCGATATTTAAAAGAAAATATTAATAGTCACATCATCCACCCCACCATATGTCAAGAACATCTTAAAATTTACACCAAAATTGCTATCTAATTAGGTGGAGACACCTCTGATATTGTTCATTTTGGGAGACTTGCATCATCTCCACCATTTCACATTGATTAGATCGAGACTTGCATTATCCACTCCACCATATATCAAGAAACACAAAATTGCTATTTAATTAGATCGAGACACCTCTAATATTGTTCGTTTCGCATTGTGGCAGATCTTTGGGAGGCTTGCATCGTCTTTGGATGGCCCGCCTATTCGAACTAGGGTTTGAGCGAGTGGAATAACCAAGTTCAACGAGCAATCTAGTTTGAGCCTAAAGAAAAAAAATGTTTGTTCTCGATCAACGAATAGATTGAGGCCATCCGTTGATAGAGTGATGGATGGAGTTGGCCACGGTCGGAGAAGACATTCTTCTCTCCCTCTCCGGTGTCATGGAAGATAAATGGAGGAAGATGTTGGTTCGGCAAGTCCTTTAGTCCCACGTATAGAAAACCAGATTTTCTATCCCATATTGATGCTATAAAAAGGGGTCTAAGCTTTCTAGTTGATGATGGATTTAATTTCATTAAGTCCATATTAAATTTTGGACTTTTCTTGATAGTTTCCATGGCCTAGAATAATTTCTAAGGTATTTGTAATTGTTCCATTTTAGTAAATATTTGCTCGCCTTTCGTCCGTGGACGTAGGTCAATGAGAAACCCACGTAAATTCGATTTTCCGGTTCTTTTATTCTTTTCTATTTATTATCTTTATTGGGTTGTTAAATTATCCTATGGTAATTTCCTAGGGGAACAAACTGTCGAGCCTGGGGATCTTTTGGCAACAATGACAATAACAAAGATTGTTATCGAGAAATTCGGCAAATGTCAACTTCGACATGTGGCACTCAAGATGGAGGCTATTCTCCAAGACGGAGTTGATTTGGCACTCTAAGAAAATTTGGATGACTCAAATTTTGCGGTATGAGAACTATCATTATTCTAAATCTCTCGAGGTTTTACGAGGTAGCTACGGAGATTACTGCTAAGAGCATGTGGGATAAGCTTAAAGCCTTGTATATGAAGAGGACGAGAGAGACCGACTAGAAGAGAAGATAGAAGATGAGAAGAATAATCTCACATCTTGATAAATTTGATTCTTTAGTTATGGATTTGAAATATAGAAAAGATTGATGAAGAATAAGGCCCTAATTTTGTGTTCTCTCCCCAATCTTTTAAGGACTGATTTATGAAAAGAAACAATTTCAGTAAATTAAATCTGCTTAAAATCTAAGGATGTTGATAGGATATCACTGGGAGAATAGGTCACCTTCAGTCGAGAGATAAAAGAGAATTTGACCCCTTTCTAAATCTAGATCTAAATCCGGATATAGAAATTTGGAGTCGAGATATTGTCATAAAATGGGATACATTAAGGCTAATTGCTTTAAATTGAAAAATAAATTAAAGCAAAAGGAAAAAATTGTTGAAAACTCGTTCGGGCCAAGCTAGTTCCATTTTTGGAAATATTTTCTTTGCTAACTTGAGAGATGAGAAAAAATGAATGGATTTTAGATTCATTCTTCTCACATCCCTCTCCTAGTAGGGATTTTTTTCCACATATGAATCTTGTAATGGTGGAATCATGGAATAATGAGATGTTATGAAAGGCTTCTTAAAATGTATGATGGTATTGTGAGGTGACAAGAGAATGTTCTGAGATTTCATCTCTTTATTGAAATACAGACAGAAATGCCTTCTTGAAAGGTATTTACTACATCTAGTTTTTGTCAAATTTTTAATAATCCTAAGAAAGCTTTTTTTTAAAATGAACGTAAATGCTCTTATTCCATCTTCAAGAGTTATTCGAATTATTTTCTCATATGCTTTGTCTGTTGGAAACGGTGGAGTTGGTGAGCCTACTACCTACTCAAATGCGGTGATGATCTTTCCTTGTTCAAAATTCATACCAATCCATCGAACTATCGAGCAATTTTTGTTAAAAGGTGACATTTTGAGGACATGCCAGCATCAAGTGATCCCCTATTGATGCTATAAAAGACGATGCATGTCATTAACTCCATTTAAACTTTTGGGCTTTTCTTGTAGTAGTTTCAGTCGTTTAGAATAATTTCTATTTGTAATTGTCGTAAAGATTTGCAATGTTAAAACCACGTAAATTCGACATTGAGGGATTGCTTTATTGGGTTGCCAAATTACCCTATGGTAATTTTCTAGGACCAGCTCTAACAGAAGGTGACAAGAGGAGATTTCTATTGACAGACAGCCTTCTTGGTATTTACCATCTAGTTTTACGATTTTTTTAATAATCCTAAGATATTTTTTTTAAATGAACGTAAATGCTCTTTTTCCCTTCTTCATATTATAATTATTTTCTCCCATTCTTGAAGTGGTATTAGATGATGTCATTATTCACCTGTATCGGACCATCGAGCAATGTTAAATGACATTGAGGGAGCATCAAACAATATAGGACGATAGAGTAGTGTCAAGCGATATCAAAGTAGAGTCTTCCTCTCGGTGATATTGAGCGTCGAGCAGCATCAGATGATGAAATGACATTAAGGAATATGAAAATGAAAAAAAAAAAAAAGGGAGGGGTGAAAATTGGTAACTGAGAGATTATGAATAGTAAACTTTATTATTATTTTAATAAAATTATCATGAGCGATGGTCAAAAAAATATTTGAAAGTAATGACAACAACAAAGTGGGTTTGTCCTAGGAGAAGAATCACTAACCTCTTTTTCTTGATGCAAGAACTAGGCTGGCAAGGTTATATTGTTTCTCTATGATTTTTTTTTTCGGTTTTATAAAAAAATAAATAACGAAGATGAGATTCGAGTTCAGAAGCTTATGATAAAACTGTCAAGATTTTTACCAAACACTGTAATTGAGCACAGCAATGTAACTTTGTAATGGATGTCAGATAATACTTAATGTGCGCATGAGCTCCGTTGGCAATCAGACCAAATATATGAGCACATAAACATAATAAAGCTGCCGTGCTACAATAAGATCATGCAAAGCTCCAATAGCGTAACCGAACAAAGTACAAAGGCATATTCACAAGGTAAAGATCGAGATGGTCTCATTTGTACTCTGCACAACTGTTACGTAAAGAAATCCGATTTCCTCTCTACATCACTGAGCTGTCTCTGAAATCAGAGCTTTGCAGGATTACATCTTAAGAAAAAATGAAGTGTATTCAGGCGGTGAGCAACATCTTACAAGCTTTTTTACAGAACACACAATTGTGAAAATAAATTTAATGCATCGAATCAGAGGTTTGGAGGACTACATGTCTCGAGTGAAAAAATGAAACATCTTCCATTATACAACACCTTAAGAGCAAGCCCACATCAAACTAGTCCTGAAGAATCTAGTCAGCGTCGATTTATGGAATCGCAGTCTCTTCCACCTGCTTTTCACCAGGAACGGATGCAAACCCAAGATGTGCTCTGGCATGAAGTCATGCCTCGTCAAGATGCCAACCACCGGCGCCCTCTGCAGTTGTACAGAAAAGGTTTGGTCGGATTAAGAAGCACAAGCAGATGTGATTAGTGCAAAGCATTCTTTAAATGTGGATGCAAGTATCCACTGTTCCTCCCTTCACTCAATTGCCGTTGCTTGCTGATTAGTTTGGTTTGAGACTGTGAATGAAGTGAAGGGGAAGCGTACATAAGCGTCCACATCATCTATAAAGCTACCATCGGCATTAAAAGTTTGGCAACACATACAGATGCAAGTTATATTACTGATTAACAGAAAACAAATTCAGGATGAGTTACTTACACAAGAGGACTTCGGAACAATCAAGAGGTGTCTCAAGCCCACTTGGCGGAAAAGTATGAGTGCTTTTGCCAGTGACATCGTTTCAACCACCGTATAAGGTGATGTGTTTGTAAATGGATGCAAATCAATGTACATCTCCATCTCCTCTGCAGTCACCTCGATATCCTCTATACGATCATGTTTCCCCGATCCGCGCTTAGCGAAATCATCAGCCACAAATTGCTTTGATGCATCAAAACCTGAGAGAGTGCACGTCGGCAGAAAACGCTTCTTCTTTAATAGACTTAAAAGGTGTGCACGGAGGATGAGGCCATACAGCACAGGAGAGGAAGAAAACGGTGGTTCGTCGATCACAGGAAATGCATGATGGCCAGTTGTCTTCAATATGTGGACAATGTTACCGACCTTCTCCACGCCATTAAAGGTTCTCAAAGGACCTGTGACCACATCAGTGACTGTGAGCTGCCTCATGTATGGTTCTGCATGGTCTTCAAGATAAGGAAGCCCCTTCAATTTCAGAATCAGATCGTAGATGTTGGGATTGAAGGAGTCGGCCACAGTTTTGGATATCAGGAGAACCAGCATAACCAGGGGAAGCAATAAGAGATTGTTGGTCAATTCTAGTATAATGACACATACAGACACAGTCATCCTCATTGTTCCACCTAGAAAGGAAGCCGAGCCAAGGACCGCAAAGAGACCATGATCTAGATTCGAGTTCGCACCCATCAGCATTCCAATAAGACGTCCATAGCTTGCACCAGTTAAGATGATGGGCACGAAAAGACCGAAAGGTGCAGCAACACCATAACTTAAGATGCCAAGAACATAGGAGGCAACAAAGGACAGCATGATAGAGGACTTCTGGAAATCATCATTCGTTTCACTACTGTAGAGTTTTCTGATTGTATCATCATTGGTGTTGAAAAACAAGCTAGCTAGATCATTGTAATGCTTTGGAGGGCACTGGAAATTCTTAAAGCTGCCAGAGTGACCTATAGAGGGGCAATCTTCTTTCAGGCAAGGCCTGCAAGGTGCCAGCCATGGTAACCCAAACAGACAACAAGAGATAAATATGGACACTGTAGCAGCGAGAAGCAACCTGTAGGCACGTCCTTTCCTGAAAAAACAGAAGATTTCTAGATTAGAAGGAGAGTCCTGTTTCTTCCAAATAAAAACAAGTAAACAAGAACCCTGAAATATTATTTGAATTGATTCAGGAGACAAAAATGGATATGCAATCTAATCATTTTGCCCTACAGGAGATGGACTATAAAAACAACACATAAAAGATGATGGTAATGCAAAGAAAGTGGAAAAATAGGTAGAGAAATAGTGAACAAATTGACACGTACTCGTTAACAAGACTGCATACACGAAGGACCTTCAACATAAGAAAATTGTATAGACTTCCCAATATTCCTCCAATTACTCCAAGGAGGATCACTGGAGGTAAGTCGGCAA
The DNA here is from genome assembly GCA_024322285.1 of Musa beccarii. Lineage (NCBI taxonomy): Eukaryota > Viridiplantae > Streptophyta > Magnoliopsida > Zingiberales > Musaceae > Musa > Musa beccarii. The sequence continues at coordinate 1,733,140 of CM044397.1, read as the reverse complement.
TGTGATACGTAATAGTATCTGAGGTAACATCATACATGATCAGCCCACCCTTCCCAAATAACCCACATTTTCCTCTTTCGCAGATGTCAATCAGTGTGCGCAGTGTGACGGCAACTACAGCTGTTGTAAAGAATGCTCTCCATATCAGGGCACTTCTCCACCTGTGATATAAAGTACATGTCTCAATTATGAGAAGACACAAATAGATCTTACTTCTAACAGAAGTAATAGTTCAAAGATCTGGTATCTATCAATGAAAATTAAGTCTGCTTGAGCATATTAGCAGGTAATAGAAATATGTTCCTTAAGAATCAAAAGAGAAATGGCATTTCCAGTCAAGCGAAATACAAATTCGATGTGTTATTGAGGAACTGGCAACTATTTCCATGGATTTGATTCCTGATAAATGGTTAAGAATCAAAAGAAAAGTCGCATTTCCAGTCAAGGATAAGTCATGAATGAATCTAAAATGAAGCTTAATTTGCCAGAGACCAAAATCAGAAGTTGATTCTTTTCTCTAAAGAATATATAAGAAAGAAAAGCAAACCAAGAAATTTTTAAGATAACACAGTAAAAAATGTACCATATGCCCTTACCACGAAGACAATGACTCGAGAGCAAATAGAACACCACCAACTGGGGCACGAAAAGCAGCAGCAACACCAGCAGCAGCACCGCAGGTAACAAGATCACGCCTATCTCTGTCATTTTTGAAGTAACGTAGCCATCTGCATGTCATGCCATACTTGCGGGACCCACCTTGGCCAACTATAGCTCCAATGCATGCACCGATGTGCACCATGGGGCCAGCCTTGCCGACATGGAGTGAAGATGATACAGCAGCAATCATACCTACAATCTACCATTTGAACCAAAAAAGATGAATCAGACACTCATCATAGTGAGAATCATTTAACTAGCAAGATTTAATTGCTAAGGAATAGCGACACAAACATTTGAACAACATGGAAGTTAACTGATAATTACAGACAATTTTCCAGACAAAGGATACAGTACGATCAACAAATTATTGAAGCGGTTGTAAATTGATAATACCTGACCTGATATCAGTTGAGTTACAGATTTGCATGAATCAAGCATGTAGGTGGCATGAACTGTGTTTTAGTTCACTAAGATGAATGAAATGAAAGATTGTTTGATCAAATGAGCAATTTATGCTAAATCATCATATTGCTTCTAACTCTCTACCCTAGTTTGGTTATCATCAAGTACAGGTTGAAAGATCCAAACTTGCCTACTAGCAAACTCCTCAAGACTCTTTTCTCAAGCGAATACATTTGATTAAGAGAGAATTATCAGAGCAGGAAGCTAAAAGAAATCATGACAACGTTTGTCCCTGCAGTACGATTCTCAAGTATGTTTATGTCGTCAAGGAATGTTCAGAATTACAAGTTCAGAAAAGAAAGAATTTGAGAAGTACTTTCTAATTTGATACAGCTATTCAGCTAGTTTCTTCCACCAAAGAAACACTCAGATACTTTTGGATCTGCGACGATAGAATCATCAAGGCTGTATCAAAAGCTCACCTTTACAACAAGGGTGCGAAGCGAGAAGATATCAGGAGCATCCACCCCATTCAAGTAAGCCTTCACCTCTGGTATTCCTGACCCGCCTGCCGCGGTCGAAACAAAGGCCGTGATCACCGTCGCAAACAGTAAAAGGGCCAAATTTGAACCGGCAAACACCCAGAACGCTGTCCAATACCTTAAAAAAGAATCTCATTTGACTCGATGCATCGGGTAAAGAGAGGGAGAAAAACCTCAATTTGGCTTACTTATTGGCGAGCATCAAGTCGGAGACAGTGACAAACTTGTAACCGGCGACGTTCTCGACCGCAAGGTTGTTGAAGAATCCAACAGCGCCGGCGACGATGCCGATGAAGAGGCAGAAGGTCCACTTGAGGAACACATACCACAATATGGCCGCCCGGCCTCGGCTCCTCCAATCCTGGTTGAAGAGGTCGTTCTCGATCAACCTAAACACCCAAAAAAACACAGGAAATAGGAAGCAGAATTCCAATCTTTAGACACCAAACGATCAGTCCAAGGACAGGGATGAACAGAAGAGACGGGGGACAGAGTTATAACTCGTAATCGAGGCTCTCGATGGGGCAGAGGTTGGAACCGACGATGGCGAGTTGGGAGGTGTTGTTGGGCGCGTGGCGCCGGAGATTGATGGGATGGTGCTCCAAAAGCGGCTCCTTAAGATTTCCTCCCTCGTCCTCCACCTCCTCCACATCCTCGTCATCGTCCAACACCAAAGACGACCGCGGCGGCGACAATTCCTCTTCACCAGCGTCTGCGGCAGTCTCCATGATTGAAGAGAGAGAGAGAGAGAGAGAGAGAGAGAGAGAGAGAGAGAGAGCTAAGTCTGACAGGAATGGAGTTCGCGAGAGAAGTAAAGGAATGGAGAGAGAGAGAGAGAGAGAGAGAGAGAGAAGCGGCCGTGACGGTGATTGGAATACCACTCGATCACAGCCGTCCTTCCGATGGCCTCAGACGCCACAAGGATGAGGCTAGAAAAGCATCCTTGGCCTGTGATTTAGTTGCTGACTAATTAATATTGTCTATTATTTTAATATTTTGTGATTTATCGTATCTATATTCCATTCTCCTATTTATCTACAAAATTCCAGAAAATTTATAAGTGCATCCATTTGATTGTATTGATATAATTTTATTCAATATTAATGTCTTTTAAATATCATGGTTAAATAATCATTAACCCAACTTACTTGGATGGATGCCAGCAGTGAATATATACGAAAAGTATTTAATATTTAAAGGGATGCATATATATGGGTATTTTTTGAAAAAAAATATTATTATTTGAGTTTTTTCTAGTGGTATCCCTTTCGAAATTTTCAAATCTCCTACTTTTAAAATCTAAAAAACACCCCCAAAAGTTGCTCACAGTGTTTTTCTATCCAAATCCTCTTTTTCAATGTTTTGTGAATTATTTTTTATCCACAAAATATTCTATAACATTTTTTTAAAAAAAAGTATATATTTTTTAAAAAAATATGACATCAAAAATACCTATATAGTTTTTTTTTAAAAAATATTTTACAGTATTTTATAGATAAAAACTAATCCACACAAAACACTGCAAACGATTAACAGAAAAAAAAATTAGATTTGGACAGAAGAAATGATAACTTTTTAAAGGGATTTTTTTTTTGAAACATTAGAAATAGGAGATGATAGTTTGAGAATTCAAAAAAATAAGAATATCATCCAATAAAATTCAAAAAAATAATTTTCTGTCAATCTCTCTACATATGTTTATATTATATTTTTTTAAAAAATAAATATGTTATCGTTAAACTTGAAATTTGAAAGGATAAATGAAAAGAAAATATCTTAATTTAATTTAGTTTGGAGAGGGAAAGCTGGTGATCAAGCAATAATGGAGGGCCCACATCGGTTGCTGGTGTACGATTTGAAATTGACTTAGTTAACATGCACCAGATCTGTGTGATTAACATGCCTTCTTCTTCGTGATTTCACACCCATTTCCATTGAACACATTTTTTTTTATGCGCTGACTAGTTTAATCAGTAAAATATTGATAAAAGATCCTCGAATCAAATATTACTTTCATCATTTAATTTTTTATAAAAAAATATAATATATATATGCTAATACACCACCAATGAAGATTTATAAAAAGGAATCATCATCATCCAACAAAAGAAAATTAGATACATATTATCCCCTATAAAATATGCTTTGAATATATATTACTCTAAAAGTACATTGTCAGACCCTTAAGAGTTAGTTACAAATGTAAAAATATTAAAAACATAGTTAGTAAAGTCTATTGAAAGACGGACCATAGATTTGATTCAAAGCTATATTTCCTTGCTGTATAGATGATAATTGTTATTGGTCCATAAGACAGCCAATCGGAGCGGGACACGTTATGGGGCGTCGTGAAGGGACAGCAGAGCACATGGGGCTGAGTTGGAAGGGTTCGGAGGGACACGAGTCGCTGTCGCGTCGGAACAAAAGATTTTTGTCTGTTACTGCCAGGACCGCCAGCGGCACATGCCACGTCGAAGCCATCGATGGTTGCGGCCGTCCGGCGACGCTGGGAACGGTGTAAACGGGGCCCACCGCACCTGCTCCATGATTGCCCAGCTCCGGTTTTTAGGGTTGGAATAATAAATCGAGTTATTGGGGAAAATAGTCTGACTGGGCGATGGAATTAGATGATGACGAACGACCGAGCCGACCGAATGGCAATGGATCAAACGTGAAATCGATATGCTCTATGTGGCTCTCGGTGCCAATGATGTATTATTATCAGGGAGAGAGACTTCTTTACTCATGTCAGACGGGCACGCATGTGATTCGAGTTTGGGTTATAGTTGACGTGACAGACATAATTAGGTCAAATCCCTACAAATTACCGTCGATCAGATGTTTCCGTCGGCATGGGACCACCTGTTTGCGTACCCACACGACAATAAATGTGGACTTTTAGAGTCGAGCCAGCTTCCACTGGCCCATGCTCCGGTCGTCGCTTTCTTCTGTCTCTGTAGTTCTAGAATTACAATAATTTTGAAGAACAACAAGTATAGTATGCGAAGATTATTTAGATGGATATTGACGACAAGGATGCATACTTCAATTACCTCTTGTAGAGGCGTATATGTATGTATATATTTTTGCTTTGAACAGTCGCCTTCCACCTACTGTTAAAGTTCTAGGCGAGCTTTATCCCGGGGTTGATATTCCTAGGCCACACACTCACCTGACCAACTGACAGCCTAAATTTGTGTTGGTAGAAACGATTACAGATTTGGTTCTATTTTATCTGCCTCAAGATCTCCAGATGGTGCGGGTGGGGCTCGCATGTCCTGACCGAGACGGACGGAACGCCGAGGGCACGAAGGCATCAGCATTTATTTATTTATTACCTCGTCTGGCCGAGAGAGTGACGAAAACCCCGCCTCAATCATTGCGTGCGCCCTAGCTAATAAAATTGCTCACCTCGCGTAGTATGCGCTGCGGGTCTCGCAAACTGCGGCGGACAATTTACGATGCGGTGTTCCAATTTCGACTTCGATGCCATTTTATAGAAGAGGACGTTTTAGCTGACTTGGCTTCTCCCACAGTTGCAACTTATCCATTGTTGCATCAGTTAGTTACACGGTCAGCCCTTCAATGAATTGTCCTTTTGGGATGAACAACGGGTTCTCTAATCCTTTTGTTGATCAAAAGTTCTCCAGGTTTGTGCCTTTTTTTTTGTCCCCTGAAAAGGAACCGAGACCGAATCCGCTTCCGCTGGTGTAGCAGTCATCTCTACCGGTCGACCTGCCTGCAGTGGATGGATGTATTAGGAATGGCAGATTCATTTGTTGTGATCAAGGTTTCAAATCCATGTTTCATGACATCAAAACACATACCCTGATAGCAATGTTGAAAGTCTTCTTTTGTTTTTTTGTTTTTTTTTTTAAATAGGTTGGCCTTTACCCGTCCCATTTATAGCAAGGTCTTGGTATAAATGGCCTTTACCCATTTATAGGAAGGTCTTGGTCTTGGCACGACGTGAATCTATTTATCACTGAGTATATCAATACTGTGTTGGACTATAATTTAAAGCTTGGCTGTGGTCCGTTCAAAGAAAGAATTGAAGATCAGTTTTCTTTCCAACCTGAGATGATATATCACTTTGGCGCTAGTAACTTAGCCAACACGTAGAGAATTGACCATAGTTGAACCATGCAACAATAAAAGTAAAAAGAAAACGACAAGGACAAGCAACAACCACCGCATAAACATTATAAATATGCTCAATGCTTGTTCTGCAGGCAGTTTCTTTTTATGGTCAACAGAATCACTCCCGCCCATCATTGTGGTTGAGCTATTGACCATGTATACAGCAAAAGACTGGTTCGCTTCCCCCGCAGCAGAGCAAATCATGCGAGCAAGTTGAAGCGGTCTCCATATTTGGCAATGAAGCTGGTTCGACTTGGGAACTTCCGGTGCTTTTTCAGTCTTCTCCTCCTTGTATTGCTTGCCCTGCAAAACACATATTTCCTGGCGTTAGTTGGTAACCGGTAGAAAATGTGATTCTAACCGAGTACCCAAATGCACCCACCAGTACTGGTTGCGAAATACAATATGGTCTGTCGGTACATGTTTTCCATCGTCGTTTCTGTTCCAATGGTAAAATGCATGCGTTCTATTCTTCAATTCCAAGGTCGAATGCCCATAACTCGCCTCCCGGAATGCAGAGTAGTCAGGTTGCAGGTCAGAAAACCTATAAAATTAGGACATGCAGAACATGTTAAAATCTTTACAGCTAATATGGAAAAACAACATTATAGAATTCTTTGTCCAACATTCTTTTCCGACCTTACAGCAAGACCTTCCTGATTTCCTCCATCACCAACGGTTATGTAAACAGGAGCTGATTTGTCAGGGACAGGATGACGGCTACCAGATGTTATGTTGTAGTTGATATTCGAAACACGATACTACAATTAATCTGAATATGATTAGTGTCTATCCACAAAGAAAGAAACAAGAATTACAAATTTAGAACAAAATGAGTAACAACTAGCAAAGAATGTCAATAGGTACAACAAATAAATTACATAGTACTTTCAACTAGGGTAATCTAGAGAACATCAAACTTATAAAGAACCAGATACCGGCATATTTTCAATCTTCACAAGCATAATGTTCTAGTTTAGGAAGACTAGGCAGATGGCATCAAGCTTGACAGAACCAAGAGATGTAAGTTGGAAAATACACATTCAACAAAGCAATAACATATTGTAAATTTAACAATTTTAAGAGAGTAACCAAATCAAGGGATTCAGGGAGTTGATAGACAACTATATATGCATATATCATGCTACATGACAGAAACGATAATTTGGTGCAACTGGTAAACACTGTCTATTATTCATGTGCATTAAAGTTGTGAGCATATCTGCAAAAAAAAAACATCACACTCTTTCTTAGTGCAAAAGAAAAGAAAAAACAACACAAGGACAGCAGGTAACCATCATCAACTAATTTGGACAGTCCAAGGCAATCGTATCAAATAAACACATGTACTGATCATCCAGCCACAAATGTGGAAGAAGAAAGTACCGATCTCTCGTAGGCATGCACATGACCTGCAAAGACAATATCAACCTTATAATGCACGAACCAACTCTCAAAGACATCGCGCATGGCCTCACCCTCCATATAGTGTGCTTCATTACTATTGTACAATGGGACGTGCATAAGAACAATCAGCCATGGTGTTTTTTCTCTGTTGACTCTCTTCAGCTCTTCCCGCAGCCAAAACCATTGAGGAGTATATTTAACTGATTAATGGTCACATATAAAGGAACAAAACTCCATAAGAAGTCACTTTCAAGAAATAACTAAACAAAATTAAGAGACATTAGAAAGGTGAAGCTCTTAACTATAAAATGATCTGGCATTGAGATAATCTAAGTGATTCAGATACAACATTTTTAGAAAAGACAGTTACACAATAATATGAAACTCATTAACTGCATGGTCTGTAAAATGAAAATGCAACAAAAGATCAGGGGCACTTCTCTAGACGGTACCAAGGAATAATTTATCACTACTAACAGGCAAAGTTGAATACCACAATGAGTGAGAAATAAAGATACAGAAGACTTGTTGAGATATCAAAACAAGTAGAAAGCCTGTGTAAAGAACTTTGTGTAATAATATTATGAAACAAAAAATTTACTGCCATCATAAATTGTGCAAGTGAATATATGTGGTTAATGCATCCACAAAGGCAAATAACCCTAAAGTTATTATTGACAAAATGAACACGACTCATCATGTTTGGCCATGGGTTAATTATTTCTGATCTACCATAAATTTTATCTACAAAATTTAAAAACTGTAAGTTCTTGCCCTTACAATAAACGATGCATGTAAAGAGAAACAAGTTAGACATACCAAATGGAGAATAACTTGAAAGCACAATAGTATGAGCAGATGCACGCCTAATGGCATACCAAAGGGGAGAACTGCTTTTGGAGGACACATAAGGTGTCACATATCTGTGCAGATAAGGTTTGAAAGTAGAAACTTCTCCCTGGTTACATAAATAAAAAAAACAGTGTGAAAGCCAAAACTCTTTAAATAATTAATCCCTTCTAAAACATTTTAATTTATAACAATATTTTTATATTTACTGAAAAATCCAAAAAAATCAATCTTGGAAACTTTCTCTACATAATACTGATAGAGCAACTCTTGCATCAGTTTGTCATGATATCTTTAACAAAATGCTCCAACATACTAAGAACCTGGTGGAAGATCTTAATAATTAATACACAAACACAAGCACAGGAGAGATCTTAGTTGATTGGAAGTGTCTAAGAATATAATAAGTTACCAAATCAGGTCTGTACTCTATTTCGTGATTTCCAGCAGTCCAAATCCATGGTTGATATGCAGCGCTCTTTTCTATAAGGCGACCCCATGAATCCCAACGAACACCATCATTATATTCATATCTATCGGCATAAGAGAGATCTCCAACAAATAAGACAGTCTGACCACCAGTTTGCATATAATGCTCTAGAGTGGAAAGTGAATTAAATGTTTGCCCCAAATCACCTGGAGGTAAAAGAAGATACATAAATAATCACACCAGAATATTAAGCTGTATATATCTACATAACTCCACAAGTAATGGAAGCATAGTTTAATGTGAAAGGTAAAAAAGCCTTTGTCAATTATTTGAATTATCTAATACATTTTGGCAGTTCAGAAGAGTCAAGGAACATTAAGGTATGCAAGTAATGCCAATTGTATAAAGTAAACCAAGGTGCCTTATGGACATTTGTAGTAAATACTAAATAGTAAAAACATCAGCAAAGAATCCTAATTTTAAATGTATTTATTAACAAACCTCCTAATAGAATAATCGTACCATGAAAAGGTCTAATTAGAATGTTGCTTACTTTAAGACAATTCATCTTTATTACATGTCCTACAAGACTAGATTTTTTCACAGCTGAAGGTACAAACTGAACCCTTATGAAGATAGATAGGATAACATAGTGAAAAAATAACCTACCTATAATGCCAAATACGTATGGAACATCTGGATCAATCTCAGGAGGAGTCTGGAACCAGAATTCTCGAGCAGAGGCACCTGTTCCAATTTTGTAGTGATATTTTGTGTTGTACTACAAATGAAAATCCACAACAGTGTCAGTTTCGATACAGAACCAAAATTCATCTATTTTTGGTTCTATAGTACTATCATTTCAAAAACTCATCAGAAATATACTATGTTATTGAATCTAACATATCTAAGTGCAGCATGTCCTAAAACATGACACCATTTTGGTCTTAAAATTATCCAAGAAAATTGATTTCCAATTTAGGCCTCAGAAAAGATATCCTTGTTTACATTAGGGCCAGTTGATTTCCATAGTTTAAAGAACATAGTCATAATGAAATTTAAAGAGAACCATAATAGCTGATATCCTCAATTGGTGCATACCATTTCTTGAACGTATGCTGTAATAAAATGTAATGACAAATCATTTAAAAAGTTAGTCACAATTAGTATTCCCAGTTCTAAGCAATCATGTACCTCTTTACTTCTACATATAAATCTAAAACCAGCATTTATAATGTTGGCTATATGTCATAAATTATATGTACGTCTTTGTGAATTTCATAATTTCAGTCACTAAATATTTTATCATATTTCAACATGATATATCAGTACCTTCAGTCCATCCACAAGGCAGTGATGAATAAATCCAGATTTATAATTGTAAAAAGTATAGTTTGTTGTCTTCCCTTGGGCTATATGTTCATATTTATGCTCCTCTGTACCATATAAAACTTCACTAGTCCCAGGTTCAGACTCTGTGACCCAAGAGATTATCACAGCTTTTCCATCATAGTCTCCTTGAGTAATATGCACCTGAACACAATTCAACTCAGACAAAATAAGAAACAGTTTATAAAACTAAAGATTTTGGCAATTCAGAAAATCAAGTTTGCATTTTAGTTAAATGTATTTGCAAATTGCATATTCAACATATCAAGTGCATGCAACCTGATACTTGAACTATCATATCCATTATATCTGTTAGTCCTTGACATATTTACAAAGCTCAATGGCAACAATAGGTTCATGTAGCCGATCTCAAATATCAGGGACATTATGGCTTGTTGTTATGATCCTCAATGATGAAGATCATGTAAAGGGAATTAAACAAAAGACCAAGTTGGATTAGGTGCATGTTAGGCAAACACTACTAACATCTGTGTGCTTCATACATCACCACCAAGAGAGGATAAAGGCATAATTTCAAGTTAAACATAATTTTGCAATTATTCAATTGAAATAAGACAATAATTTCATCAGAGAACCTAGAATTAGACAAAGCTTCATGACAAACAATGGATACCCATAATGGTTAGGCTTGAGAAACAACCTAGGGTCTCCACATGCATCCCCATGGTCTCCCTTGAAGCAGATAACAACAGGCTTTCATGACCATATTTTGCACTGCTATGGCTACTCTCCTTATCTTGACTTTGATACTCACTAGCAATCTGATTCTGGTAAATTTTACTAGAATATTTTTGTTACACCTGGATAAACATGGGATCAAAAAGTTATGAATAGTCTTGAATCCTATGCTTCTACCCTTGAAAGTGTCTTATACAAGGATCATCTTTAAAGCACAAAACTCCGAATGTCGAAAACAATGGCTGAAGCAATGTATATAGACCAAGTAAGACATGTCGACAGGTAAATGATTAAGAATTAGTTAACTCAGAACTAATTAACTAATCCATTTTTTATTGTCCACCACAGGAGAAAGATAAACCTACAAATGCTATAAGTGGTTACTCGTCATAACAAGTTCTGCCACACAGCAATATTTTAAAAAGGTACGGGAAAAAAGAAAGAATAGCATCAAATAGCAGATGGACACGAATAACACCAAAATGTCAGCCATGCAAGTTTATTCATGACTATATCTTAATCTTTGTCTAAAGATGCAAAAGCATCTAAGGCATATGAATTGAACATTCGGTAAGACATCCGAATCCGAGGTCTTGTGTTTCTTTATCAAACTCAAGCAAGAAGGATATAATATGAATGAGTGAAGGCATACCTTAAGTTTTCCTCCAAAGAAAGCTCTAATAAAGCAATGGCTATAGCAAGCAGTGTTATAGAAAAAGCACGATAACCGATTGATTAAAATCAACAAAAATAAGGTTCGGCCTTCAATCAGGTATCTTCTAAGTTGAATTATTAGGGACCACGCAGACTAAACAGTGATTTTCATTTTAAGAAATTTAAAATATATATAGATTTGGATTTCAACTTTATGTACTACATTAAATAATTATGAATAAAATACACGTAACGAAAAAAATTCAAACCATAATTCTTTCTGGAGAAGCCTAGCATAGCATTTTGATACTCAAAAGAATAACACTATTTGACATTATGAAGATAGACAATAAAAGGAAGGGGTCAGAAGACCTTACAACAAAAAGTCAGTCACGATATCAAAAGAATAAGCTGGACAGAAGTTACAAGTTGAGACATAATATTTGCACAAGACAACTTACGGAACACCGGTGACTAAATTAGGTGTTGACTAATCTTAAGACATTTATTTTATGTGATCCATCCAACCCTAAGTGCTTCCTGGAAACATAATCAGCGTACCTGCTGTGGAGTATTATAACCTCCTGGAACTACAAATGCTTCACTATCTAGAGGGATATCAGTAGAAGGCCATTCAGAACGCATAAAAGAACTTGTACGCCCGGAAAGGACATCATCCACAAAGCATATAAGAATAAGATATATGAAGAGTAGAGAGGTCCAAAGACCCATATTCTTCAATAACTTGGCTCTGACTTTAGCCTGAAAACATGAGAATCCGTATTAGCCGTCTGTACTGAGAACAAGCAGCTTTTGCATCAAGAATTACAAGTTCTGACGTTCCTAGTAATTACGACTGCAACAAATCAAATCACCATCTCCACATTCAAAAAACATGATCCTTGCTAGGGTTCCCAAAAACAATAACTCCGCAACAAGCCACGAACCCTGCTGATTGGTTCAAGAATGGTGACGAGTTCGGTCCCGCGCCCATAAACTCCCCCAGATCACACCCAAAAACGCAAAACCTAACGATATTTCTCCGGAAACAAAAACCTAGTGCCATCCTGCACCGATCTCACGACATAATATAGATCCACAAGAAGACGTCGCGGAGGAATTTCTCAAAGAAATGCGAGCAAAAAGATCATGAAGACAACACCGGGTCACATTCGAGAACAAGAACAAGAAGATCCAAAGAGAACCAATCCTTAAAAGACCAAAAAGGAGCCAGAAATACTTAACGCGCACAGATCCAAGGCAACAAGAGGAATGAGGAGATGGAGGATCAGAGCACCCAACAGGCAACAACTGCGGCCGAGATCGCCGTCATCCACCGGCTTCGGGTAACGGCGAGAGCGGAATGGGATCAAGAATCCGGGGGCGGAGTGAGGGAGGAGCTTCTCTCCCAGTTCTCAATTATTTGGGTTTGGGGTTGGGAAGTCGGGGGGCGAATATTCTGGAGAAACTAGATTCCAGGGGCGGGTGGTCACCCATTTTTCCATATATACCCCCACATTCTTGATGATATTGCCACTCATGGCTGTCCTGTTTCTTCGAACGAGCAGATGCGGCGGACATGACAGTCTTGGGGTATTTTGGTAATGCAGGTCGCCCGAGTTTGAAGGAAGTCGTTGGGACTAGTGGTCGCTGTTTCCGTTGATTTGGGTTCGATCCGGTCACTCTCCGGTGAGGGTAACTCAGGCAGTGCACGACATTCGATGAATTCCATTTTCAGGATTTCTTGCGTCCAGAAAATTATTTCTGTTGTGCGATATAACTTCAAGTAGGTTGGATGATATATTCTAATTAGAAATTATTCCTCTTGAATAGGGGATAAAGGAATGTATAATTGCATATTTGGGAGGGTAGTCGATGCAACAGTTCGATAGAATTCTCCGCGCATAGTTTTTCAGCTGACCGACGGTACTCACACTACGGTGATCAGATGGTTTCCGCCAAGCTTTCGTGTCACCCAACACCGAACAACCTCGGAGAGCGTTACGCCGCAACAGACGTCCTGCCACCGCATCAAGCTGATTAAGACATCCATCGATCGGAAAGTTATTTATTTATTTATTGATTAAGACATCCATCAAGCTGATTAAAATATTCTCATGATCTTTCACTAAAATACAAGTATTTTTTTTTCTTCTTTTTCATATATCAAGGCCTATCTCAAAATTGATTGAAGAACTCAGTTGTGAGGTGGACTCCAGTACTCAAACAAAGCAATCTGCATTTGGAATTAGGGTTTAAATTTGTGGCAGAATTGGGCTCGGGTCAAGTCCGAGTCGAGTTCGAGATGGTTCGGTCCAATCTGGGTCAAGACTCGTTTCGATTCGATTCTACGGGGTTAGGTTTAGTTACGAGGGCAATGTAGGTTCGGTTCAAGATTTGGCTCGAGTTGGATTAGGATAGACCCACCAATTAACACAAGTTTACCCAAGGCTCGCTATCAGCGGAAAGAGGACGCAACCAAACATGGTATGTTTTGCGGGTTAATTTTATAGGAAGATTGTCATAAATACGAGTGTTCAAAGGAATGCATTCGCAAAAGGCTACATGTGGGAAATTATCACGTGCCGCGCACGAGAGAGAGAGAGAGAGAGAGAGAGAGAGAGAGAGAGAGAGAGAGAGGCGACTTTGCGACTCGAATCGAACTAAAGCGAACCCGGAGAGTCGCCGCGCAACATCTCCTGATTCGGCCGCGAACGGCAGTGAAGAGATCCGCGGCAAGTCTCGTCGTCATCGTCTCCTCGATGAAGCTTGCTCTTCTTCTTTTCGTTGTTTTAGTCTCAAACTTCCTTCCTTCTTCCCTTGCCGCTCCTTCCAGGTATCCTTCTGGAAACCTTTTTTGTTTAATCCGCAAATCGAGGGCATAGAACGATATTGTTGTTTACGTTTTCTATGATGGATGCCTCAGTTCTGGCGATGGGTACACGATCACGGGTCGCGTGAAGGTAGAAGGTGAAATCAATATGTTTTCCTCGTAATTTTTTGCATCTTCCTCGTAATATTCATTAAATTTCTGCTCCAGCGTGACTTAATCTCTCGTGACGTGATATAATTTACGGCCATAAGTAGATTGCGACGTGTTGTTATGTGATGCTGGGATATAAAGATCAAATCTTGTGGAAGTATTCTAGTGTTTGGGTAATTATGTTGTTGCAGTTGGTTTATTGCATCTGATATATTTGGTGATTCCGACCATATGTTTGAAGTAGATTTTTTAGATGCTCGCTTTATATTAGTTCGGGGTGATATTTGAAACACAGATAAAATCTGATAACTGAGGTTGAAGACAGTAGACATATGTAGAGAGAAAAGATGAGAAAATACGATCTATGTGGAATGAAAGTTTATCTTCTACTGAAATTTATGTATAACCTTCTTCCCCCTCTTCTTTTGCAAAGTATTATACTGCTCCCTAACTAGAGACGGGCTTGATCTGTGTTGTGTGACTAGAATCACCCTATGGCTTAAACAGGATGTAAAGTTAATCAACTAATCTCCTTCTTAAAAGTTTCCACCACGAGCTCTTTAATAAGATGTTCAATCTTTTAGGATTATATGTAAAAAAAATGATACGGCAGACAAATAAAACAAAGATGACCAAAGGAAGGATTCCTATATTAGCCTAATCCCCAACCAAACATGATACTTTTAACATTAAATTGACATCAGCTAAAGGAGATCTGTGTCTAAGAAAACAAAAGTAATCTCTAGAACCTAGTTGAACTCGTTAATGAGATTCTGAACTTTAAACTAAACTTGGGTTTCATAGTTTCTGCTCTGACTGTGTGGCTGTACACCACTTCAAAAAGTAATTAAGCATGATCTATGGAATATCAAACCAAATTGATATGATGCTAGTTCCAAATGATACTTCTTGACTGTAGACCTAGCAGATCATTAGATGATTCTGCTGCAGTGCCATTTGATTGTTTAGTAGTATCAAATCATTTAAATTGATTTAGCCTTTTGTGTGTTGGAATGCCCATCTAGTTAAAGATCATTATGAAAGTTCAATTTTATATTCTATCATGGATTAAGGTGCTATGTATCAGCATGAAGTGTCGCACCATATGGCTCAACACAACATGGTGATGCATGGTGCCTCCCATGGCCAAACATAAAACCAGGTATATACAGAGAAACATGACCGACACTGGCTTAACTTATCACGACGGTGCCCAGCTGGCGTGGGGCACTTAAAGCTTGTGATGTACCGCTATGTAAGTGCTCTCTTCTGGTCTTGAAGAACTGTTGTGTCTTTCTATGGAGCCTTCTCATATAAAGTTATTTAGATAATGTTAAAAAGCTGAATAATCAAAACTATGTTATTTTGAGTAATATGCTAAATTTTATGTCCACAATGTGTTTTGCAGTCTTAAATAAAAATGTATAATTGAAAAGCTTTTTTCTTTTAATGTGAAACAAGGGCTTTAAGAAGATCTATTTTATAAGGATTAACATGTATCTTTTTGAAATGAAATATATGGTGACAGAGACCACAAGACTTCAGCAGAAAAGTGCTTACTGACAGTCTATAAAAGAAAGATAAAGCAACCTTAAGTAGTATGTATTTCAAACTTTAACATTGGTAGATACCTTTTTTATTTTGTTTCTGCATTTGACATTTCACTGCTATGAAAACAACCTTACTGAATATAAAAGTAAGACTGTGTCCACTAAATTGACTCTCCACAGATCTTGTGCACTTGGTCTGCCCTTTTTATTCGACATTTCATTGCTCTGCATAGAGCTAATTAGTTCCCACATTCTTGATCATTTTCATGGTTCTTGTATATTAAAAAATCTTATGCCTGATTAATTTCTTCTTCTATATTTAATATGAGACTAACCAATAGATTGAATTGATAGGTATGACATCCAAGGGTTTTGGTGTTTCTTCAAAACTTTTAAATGCCAAAATCATACTCAACGGTGGTCAGAGTGTCACATTTGTTAGAGCAGATGGTTATTTCACATTGTATCCTATCGAGCTTTTTTCTTTTTGCTGGTTTTTCTTATTTCCTTTGATAAAAAGTTTCTGTTACATATTGCTTCATTAATGTTTTGAGATAGACATTTTTGTAAGTGTAGTTACTTTTGTAATGCTTTTTCGCTAGCAAAATCCACAAACTGCATATCTTGCAGTAGATCTAGTGCTCAATTAATTTGAATTACTATTTAATTTTTTTGATCCTTTTATTTTTTATGAAAATAAAATGTTAAAGTGCCTAGAAATTTTAAAGATCTTATATTAGATTGAATCATCAGGCATATTAGGTAACAAATTTACAATATAATTGAATATGGATATGGACAAAGAATCAAATCTGCACATGATACAGTTCTATATATGTTAATTTATTTTTAATTTTTGAAGTATAAATTCTTCACTCAGTATCTATCTGACATCTTATGTTGTGATTTTTGTGGCTATTATGTTTGGTTGAAGATGACATGATATGCATGAAGGGAGCAACTTGAGCGAATGAAAGAAATTAGTAAATGGTATGATGTAACAAATGTATCCACTTTGGTCAAAGAAGTAGTTTAAAATTTCTAATGGGATTTGAGAACTCATGTTCAAATGATTCATCTTGTTGACTTACCTCTGTATCTGGTTGACAGAGATCTTGTGAGAAGACAACTAACATTGTAGCATAGAGGACTGCACTTCTTACAATTCTACATGTGTGCAAAGTCCCATGATATTCATGAGAATAGAAAATACATCTAGTTTCACTGAAAAATGTCTTTATGTACTATCAACACTTTGCATAATGCATCCCTTCAAGCACAAGGTGAATAGCAACCATGGTCTTTCCACGTGAAAGACAGACTAAAGTTGTTCTCATGAATGAGGGCAATGACACTAAAGTTGTTCTCAGGGTGAATACTTTTTTGCCTAATAGTTGATTAAAAATGGTAAGTCAATGTCTGAATTTTTTCTTGAACTTTAGCTTAAAATCGGGCATTTTTAGCCAATCTTGTTAAATATATGATGAAAATGTTGATTCCATTTTGGGAAAGATAAAGTGAGATTTGAATGAGTTGTTTGGATTAACAGGCTGCATGGTCAAATAAATTGTGTTCTGCTGGAGACTAGGAAATTGACTAGCTTGTATTTCGATCTGAAATAAATATTTCAAAACTCCCTTATGAAGATGACAGATGAATTACAAAGCTTTCATAAAGAGAGAACAAGCCTTTGATCAGGGTGAATAAAGAGGTCTCCTTCTGACGTATGTGATTAGAGCATTTTATAATAACATAGTATGATCAGATTATTAAATGTTCTAAGGTGCAATAAGTCCGCCTTGTGGAGGAATCATACAGTGGGGAGACGTGGTAGTCTTCCAGCCCGTCATATAACTTAGCAAGTTATAAACATGTTACTCATGTTATACAGGTGTTGAAGCCAAATAAAGTCTTCTACAGCATCAACAATGGAAAGACCATTTGAATTAGGTGTCAAATGGAGTTTCCAAGGAATATGTAGAAGGTAGATTCTATTGCTTAGCGCTTTTCTTATGGACTGGGATTAGCTACTCAATTGACATCATAAAGGTTTAAAACATGAGGAAGAATGCAATGAGAAGGATTGACTGTGGGCTCCAGATGGTGCTCAAGAATGCAAGAGCTCCATGTTACTCAATGTGAGAAGCTTTTTTAGCCTTTCTCCTTGAACTTTTTGTTTTTAATATATGCAGTACCTTAGTTCCTTACAACTCTGACATGTCTGAATTTGTTAGATGAGAAACTGGAAGAAGCAAACACCAGACGGTAAGTAGGATGTCAAGGATATCCAAGCAGCACATTGGGAATTTGCTTCAGATTACCTATTATGTGGTTTTGTTGGATAATTCATGGCAATTGCACAATCCTTTGCATGATACAAACCCAAGCACAAAAAAGACATGGTCATTTTGCCTTTTTTGTAGTTACATTGTTGAAGTTCCTACCAGAGCCAAGAGATACGCCTATGTGCAACTCCTTACATTTCTATACTGTTATTTGGGTATCATTTTAGTGAGTAACAACGTATTTTGCATCTTACTGCTTCCCATTTATGATTCTCCTATCAATATTTTAAGTGAGATGTGAAAATTTTCCAAAGATGATGCTCATTTGTGTTCCTCCTTAATCTGTAAGTCACAATGTGCCTGCTGGGACTCATTTGATTGAAGTGGCTGCATTAGGTTATTTCTTTTCACCAGTAAGCTTTCTTCTCCTCCCCTACTCTTTTCATTTTTCCTAGGATCTGATGGAGATTAAGATCTTACTTTCTCTTGTTATGTCTTTAGGTTCGTGTTGATATTAGTGCCAGATTCCCTGGTAAGATCCAGGCAGCATTGACCGAAAATAGGAAGGCTTTGCATGAGCTGATTTTAGAGCCTTTAAGAGAAGAGCAGTATTATGAGGTGAGCTAAGGTTGTAATTTACAAGCTATACTTCTCTCGTGCATTATTATTGAACTCATACTAATGTGCCCATCATTGTTTTGCAGATAAGGGAACCTTTTTCAATAATGTCATTTTTGAAAAGTCCTATGGGCTTGATGATGGGTTTCATGCTGTTAGTTATTTTCGTCATGCCTAAACTGGTGGAGAATATGGGTAACATATTATTCTTGCTATTTATCTCCTCCATGATGCTTCTAACTAAGAGTTCCAGAGTGTATTTTGTTCTTTTTGTGAACAAATTGTGAACCATTAAACTCCTAAACCCTTTTTTTTTTCCCGCACACATGTTCTTGATCTTACCAAAGTATTTGATGTTATTTGCTGTTATCATCCGCCATCATGCTATTCACTTTTACCAAATTATTCGATTACTTGATTTTCGTTAAATGTTGTCTAACTTCATTTTTGTCTTTGCACCAGATCCTGAAGAAATAAGGCGGGCACAAGAGGAAATGAGGACTAATTTTTTGCCTAGGAGCAGTTAGGATGCAGAATATAGCATCTGCCATAAGTGAATAACAACGATGATGAATCGACAGCCAAGTGTCATGGAAGAATTTTTGTGAGGCTTAAAACCAAATGTTTTGTCGAACGCAGATTATGAATTGTCACTTGTGTAATTCTGTAGTGTCCTCAGACACACATGATGATCGGTGATTGTAGTTATGTTCCATGTGGGCTGCAATGATGAACTGCTGCAAATTTGATTCTCTCCCCCACAGAGCTGTTGTCTTTCTCTTGATCATTCATGACAGTAGCATTTCTTCTGCTCTTTCTGTTACGGTCCGATCATTCTATTCATTATCAGCTGACAAAGTACTTCACCAAGTTGACTGAAAGATAGACAATGAAATTGCTCGTGATGGTCATTGTTTAGTGCCCCCAAGAATTCTGCTGTTGTTGTCATGGTTGACTTACCAAAAAAGAATGGTGTTGTCTATTGAGATGGGAATCACTCGGGGCATGGCTGGTTAGGAGGCCCCATGGTACCCTGTTGTGGGCCCTACTTTTGTATCTGGAAGAATACCATGGAAAAATGTTTTCTTATGCAAAATGTTCTTTGTATGGTTGATCCAGCAAGCCAAGCCACACTGGAATATGGTGGAGGGTACAACTTAACAGGTTGGCCTAACCTATAAGCCTTCTTCCTTTTGCTTTTGCTTTTTATAGATCTTGTGTTACCATGTTGGACCCAGGCACCACAACATAAGATGATGGAATTTTTGTTTTCCTAAATATGAGTAATTTTTTAGTTCCCAACACACAAATATTAGGAACATTATAACTTGACAAAGTTTGGTCACAAGATGAAAAGCTTCCTTTGTGCTATCTCTCACATGTGGAGAAATGGATGTGTGGGAAGAAGCCTCCGGGCTAAAGGCCACCTCAAGGTTGGTGTACAACATGTGCATGAAGCTTGTCATGATAGTGAAAGGACCGCTTGATTGGGGTGGAAACTGAGCACCAAACACAACCATCCTCCATTGTCAAGCCAGCATTCATGGGAGGTGAGAGGCCACCAAACTGCCATTACTAGCCAAGTGCAAAGTACACTGTTCAAAAGAGGAGGAGGAAAGAACAGTATAGCCCCAACCTTGGCAATGTTCTTCATGGAGTCATCATCTCCCACCGCAACAATTATTGTGCACATATTCAATTCAGGAGAATCTCACTAACACCCACATGGTTGAATCCACTTAAATTTGTGTCAATTCTATTTTTATAAAACAACTATATATAGGTATATAATTCGAAGCATACGATCAACAATCATCATCCAGTTTAATTTCATTTTTGATGTGATGTCCTTCAACTGACACGTAAACTGAAATCTAAATACTGGACTGCAGAATCTTATATTTTAATCGTATTGTTGTTCTTATGATTGCAAAGAACTCAGAATCCTCTAAATAATATGCCATTGACATAATGAAGTAATAAAAGATAAAAAAAGAAGAAGAAAAGGCATTTTTATGCCACCTAGAAAACAGAAAAAAAAGGGGGGTTGGATGCATGTCATGCATCAAACGACAGAAACCTACGAGCTGTTATTAGATCACTCGACAGCAACGTCTCATCTCTCTCCTCCACTGCAGTCACCAATCAATTATATACTCTCTCTCTCTCTCTCTCTCTCTCTCTCTCTCTCTCTCTCTCTCTCTCTCTTCTTCTTCTTCTTCTTCTTCTTCTTAATTCTCTTATAATCGTAATATGGTATTTAGATGATATTAATGTCATCTAAAGTTTCGACTAACAACCAAATGATAGTTAGGTCATGAGATTAACAATGAAAATGCACATGTAAAATTTTTAGATTTGAGAATAATATATATATACATTAAACTTTAATTTAGAATAATAATAATAATAGTAATAAATACATAAATAAAACAAGACTTCTTCTTGACATAAAGAATATTTATCGATCAAAGATGGTCAAATCTAACTCGATCGATCAAAGGTATTTAAAATTCTTTCATCTCAAATTACAAAAAAGAAATCACATGAACTAACTATCATGTAATAATCCTCGAACAGTATATATTTTAAGCCTCACAAAGAGGATGTCGGTGGGTGGGAGCGAGTAGCAATACTTGTCTTGTATTGCATCACATGCTTCTTTGCTAAGGTGAAGAGGAGGCAAAGGCCAGTTCACAACACACAATTATTTGCGTCTTCCTCTATCACCACTTTCGGGGTCCATCCCACAAGATGAGCTCACATGAGCCAAAATAAAAATCATTCACATATGCTAAATTTTATAATTGAACATGCTTGCGCACAAATTATAAGCATCATCACATGCTTTAAGAGATAGACTTAATTCTTTTTTACTTATAGTTTTGTCATTTCCATGCAAATATCACATAAGTGCAAAGAGGTTCTCTCTTTAAAGACACTTCACGCTTTAATTATTTGCTTCGTCGCCACAAACAGCTGGTGGATAGTGCCTCCATTGTCCATTATCATCATCGCATACCTTTTGAGTTGCTTACTCCAAATGATTCATGCATGCATTGCATTAAATTTATTTTTGTGTTTTTGAATTCAATATAATGTAATATGCATTCACAAGACCAAGGTAGATTGACTTGATGAAAAAGATGAGTAGAAAGAGACCAATCGGTCATCAACGTTGTGATTGTTTAGTCCGCAAGGCCAATTCGGTACACATCACATGCCGTGCCCGTCTCTTTCTCCGTAGACAATGGAGGAACCATATAACAAATGATGAACATGTGGCACATGGTTAATTAAAATACCAGCTTCAAGCGGCTAAACTAATCCAATTAGAGCGCCTTAAGATAGCCATCTTGGTATGACGCAAATCTAATGTGTTCCCACCTCACAAGCAAAAGATCACATCACTTAATTTAATTGAGGTTGTCAAATTGATCGAACCACATGTGACGCATGATTTGGTCGCCTTGAATGAGTTCACGTTGTTGACATTATCAGCGTTCAAAGTTGGAGTTTTAGGTTTGACATTATCCGTCTGGTTTCAATGTGTCATATAATTTATATTCTTGTGATCCCGTGTCGTTCTAACATCAATCTTACCAATCCCACAAAACAAAATTCAATTTATTAATTATAAAAATATCTGTATATACATGTTAGCATTATTCGTGTCAATGCTTGATGATTTCGCATAATTACCCTCTTAAATTAGCGTTAGTTAATTATTTGTTATTACTAATGCATCCGATAAAAAGACGCATGTACACTCGTCGATTTTTAGATCGGCTTAAAGCATTTAAGTCTATTTGATAGGATAGTTCTTAGATAAACCGTAAATATTATATTTGATCATTAAATATTGTCCATCAAAATATCGATGTTGCATTTGAATTGACGTAAAATCACCAAAATTATTTGCATTAATCTAATGATTATTCGTCCCTCCAGCTCGAATGCCGAACTCTGCGACGACGCCAGCTGTGGTCGAGCGCGACCTGCCGAATACAGGGGAGAAAACTACTCTCGCCCGGCCTCCACCGCACCCGCGTCCCGCCCTTGCTTCCATTTACGTGGGCCCCGATCCTCTATCAGTGGCGTAGTTTGTTGGGTATCTTTGTTACTTCTGGACGGATATTTTTTTTATCCTCCCCGCGAAGAGCGAGCACGCGATCGGACAGAGGCTGCCGCCGCACGTCGCCCCGATTCCACCTCGGTTCCCCTAATCGTCATCCGTTTCTCGTCTACATTTGGCTAATTGGTTGGGTGTAAGGTTTTGATCCAGCTAACAGAGGCGTTCTCCACCGTCCGTTTTGAATGCGACGGCTAATATTAGATTTGGAACCGCAGATCAACGGATCGCCCGCCTTCGATCTCTCGCGTTTCCGTTCTCGATGATGGAGGTTTTGCAAATACACCCTTGCAAAGATTAGAAATCGTGGACTTTGGAATATACCTCAGCAAAGAAAAACTGTGAATTGCTAATTGCTGATCAACATGACATGTGCAATTATAAGGTTTTGAGGGTTGTTTGTGATGAAATTTAATTAACGCGAGATAAACACGAAAGTTACCCAATTTTGTCAGCGTAACATTTTTTTTATTTTTTAAGTGGACCCCACCGTGGGGCCCGCTCTGTCTCCCATAAGAAGGAAGGTTGGCGGGCGGGCCACGAAGTCGATGTTGGAATAGTCATTCCTCGCGTCAATTGTTCCGCGAGAACATCCACGCTGACGTGCTCCGATTCGCTGCCCCATTCCCGCTATAGCCAAACCCTTCTCTGTCCTCGGCCTCCGGTATATATATGACGCCCCCGTCCCCGGACCTGTCGGAGTTGCACGCGAGCAGGAGGAGCTCTGAACTCTTCGAATCGCTCGAGTTCGATCCCTCCGGTTCCGGGCTTCTTGGTTGGTGGAGTGCCGCCAACGACCGGCTTATCTCAGATCCGGCAATGGGGGCGACGATCCTCCCCGATCTTCTCACCGAGATCCTGATCCCGGCGACCGCCGTCGTTGGGATCGCGTTCGCCCTTGTGCAGTGGCTCCTGGTGTCGAAGGTGAAGCTATCGCCGGAGCGGGAGTCATCCGGGGCCGGAAACAACAAGAACGGCTACTCCGACTACTTGATCGAGGAGGAGGAAGGGCTTAACAATCACAACGTGGTCGTCAAGTGCGCTGAGATCCAGAGCGCCATTTCGGAAGGTGAGCGTCACGACTAGATCTCGTCCTTGTCGTTCTGTGTTTTCCGTAGATCCGCCGGCTTAGTGTTCGAGCTCGACGTGATATGGTTTGATTGTGTTGCGGAAGGAAGCTCCGTTACTAGATCGTAGTGCTTGTTTCTTCGCCCTGTTATGGATCTGGTTTCTTTCTTCTAGAAATAGTTCCAAGTGTTTGAATTCGCCGTGATTGTGATGGAATTTATTCTGCAGAAGTATTCTCCGTTGTAGATCTGCAAACTCTATTAACAAGATTTTAAGTTTGTCGTTTTCTTTGTGGTGGTTTAGGGTCACTATTACAATGATTCCTCTCGGATCATCGTAGCTGAGCTCGCTCGTAGAGTTCTGATAAGCCCAAGGAATTCCTCGATTTGAATTTTGATTTGCTTGGGATGTACAAAATTTGTTCCATTGGATTTTTAGAAGATATTATCGTGTGATTAGAATTTTATGGAATTGTGCAACTCTTTAAAAAGTCTGATATATGATGGTCCGCGAAATGTGGTCCACTATTCCTTTCCTTTTGTTCTGTTCTTGGTTTAGAACATGTGATTAAGGAGGTAGTTTCTTTATTAACCTTAAATCTTGCATGTCATGCTTATTGCAATAGAACTTGACCGACTGATCTTGTTTAAATTATTGTTAAGTTATATGTCGCAAAATCGCTATCGTGAACATAGAAACTCCTATAAAATGAAATTCCCAACCTTGGATGTGGTATGGCGCTTTCCAGCCAAATTGATCTGCAATAGAAGTTTGACTCCATTGCCCGTGAATTGGTCATTGAAAACCACAGAGGGTGGAATTCAATTGTTTTTCTTAAATGATTTTGTAGTGGATAGTAAAATTTTCTCTCTTACAATCTGACCTGAACTAATGTGCCTGATCCACTGTTATGTTTCCTGTGTACATTTGCATGTCTTGATATGAGTAGTAGTCTACTTATGGCATGGCATTCGTTCTGTTTACTTCTCTGCTAAATTGGCAATTATAAGACTACAATCTGTGATGCTACAAAACTGTCTAGATGAAATAACATTCTTTTAGCATAGATCCAAAACGTATTTTTAGCTTGGAAAATGTTTCATTGTCTCATTGTCAACCAGGATGGTTTACTAAAGTTAAGAGACAATTATCTAACATGTGGTTTCTGTTCATTTTTTGAACAGGAGCTACTTCTTTCCTTTTCACGGAATATCAATATGTTGGAGCCTTCATGGCTGTTTTTGCAATCCTGATCTTCCTCTTCCTTGGCTCCGTCGAGGGCTTCAGCACAAAGAGCCAACCCTGCACTTACAGCAAGGACAGAATTTGCAAGCCAGTCCTTGCCAATGCCATATTTAGCACTTTGTCTTTCTTGCTCGGTGCTTTCACCTCTGTGGTTTCTGGTTTTCTTGGTATGAAGATTGCAACATATGCGAATGCAAGGACAACTCTGGAGGCAAGAAAGGGTGTTGGAAAGGCTTTCATCACTGCATTCCGGTCGGGTGCAGTGATGGGCTTTTTGCTTGCTGCTAATGGGCTTCTGGTGCTTTACATCTCAATAAACTTATTCAAGTTGTATTATGGCGATGACTGGGAAGGTCTTTTTGAGGCTATTACTGGTTATGGCCTTGGTGGGTCTTCCATGGCTCTCTTTGGGAGGGTTGGTGGTGGCATCTACACCAAAGCTGCAGATGTTGGGGCTGATCTTGTTGGAAAGGTTGAGAGGAACATTCCTGAGGATGACCCTAGGAATCCAGCTGTAAGAATCTGACCTAAAATTCTTTAATTAATGTTGTTTTCTTAGTTTGAACAGCATCTTATTTTATCATACTGATATCATGCTTCTTGGAGAAGTCAAAATGTCTTGTAGTTCAATCATGTTATTCCTTTCATGCATCCATGGTAGTACCAGGTCTAGTGCTCCTTGTTAAAGACACTACAACTGTTACCAATTGCTGTATATCATAGTAAATTGTTCCTACTTATTTACAGGTTATCGCTGACAATGTTGGTGATAATGTTGGGGATATTGCTGGAATGGGATCTGATCTCTTTGGCTCATATGCTGAGTCTTCCTGTGCTGCCCTTGTTATTGCTTCAATATCTTCCTTTGGAATTAACCATGAATTGACTGCAATGTTCTATCCCCTGCTGATTAGTTCCATGGGTATTATTGTTTGTCTGTTTACTACTCTTTTTGCCACTGACTTCTTCGAGATAAAAGCTGTGAAGGAGATTGAACCTGCTTTAAAGAAACAGCTTATAATCTCTACTGTTCTGATGACTGGGGGAATTGCAATTGTCAGTTGGATAGCGCTTCCATCCAGCTTTACCATCTTTAATTTTGGTGTCCAGAAGACTGTGAAGAACTGGTAAGCTACATTCCGTTTGATACTTCTTTTTTTTTTTTTGATAAGTTACATGAATATTAGGTGTATCTTATTTCTCTGAGCTGGAATTCTAGGGAGCTGTTCTTCTGTGTCGCAATTGGTTTGTGGGCTGGTCTGGTGATAGGATTTGTCACGGAGTATTACACAAGCAATGCATACAGGTATTACATGATCTTCATAGCACTGTCTGTTCCCAGATAGTTTCTTTTTCATCTGTTAACCTATTTCCTTTAATCTTCTTTGTTTTTCAGCCCTGTGCAAGATGTTGCTGATTCCTGTAGAACTGGAGCTGCTACCAATGTTATCTTCGGGCTTGCTTTGGGATACAAATCTGTCATCATTCCCATCTTTGCTATTGCTGTCAGCATCTTTGTTAGTTTTAGTTTTGCCGCAATGTATGGTATTGCAGTTGCTGCTCTTGGAATGTTGAGCACCATTGCGACTGGACTTGCAATCGATGCATATGGGCCTATCAGTGACAATGCTGGAGGTATTGCAGAGATGGCTGGGATGAGCCATAGAATTCGTGAGAGGACTGACGCTTTGGATGCTGCAGGCAACACCACTGCTGCAATCGGGAAGGTAAACAATTTATTGTTGCTTATTCGTTCTCTTCCTCCATGTTTCTATCATTCTTCTGCATGGTTGACTGGAATTTTTAATGTTTCTTTCATTCTTGATTTGATCTTGTTGATTGCCTGCTTGAGTACTCAAATAATTTAGTCTCTGTGTCCCCCAACATCCATAGCAGTAACCTTTGCTTCCAGTTTTCCTTCCTTCTACCCTCTTGTATTACTAGTTCACTTGATTCACATTCTTCTATCTTTCAGGGTTTCGCTATCGGTTCAGCTGCCTTGGTGTCCCTTGCACTTTTTGGTGCCTTTGTGAGTCGATCTGCAATCTCGACGGTGGATGTCCTCACACCCAAAGTTTTCATTGGGCTCCTTGTTGGTGCTATGCTTCCCTACTGGTTCTCAGCCATGACAATGAAGAGCGTTGGTAGTGCAGCCCTTAAGATGGTTGAAGAAGTCCGTAGGCAGTTCAACAACATCCCTGGCCTCATGGAGGGAAGTGCTAAACCAGACTATGCAAACTGTGTCAAGATCTCAACTGATGCCTCCATCAGGGAGATGATTCCTCCTGGTGCTTTGGTCATGCTTACTCCGCTCATTGTCGGCACACTTTTTGGCGTTGAAACTCTCTCAGGAGTACTTGCAGGCTCTCTTGTTTCTGGAGTCCAGGTTAGTAGAGAGATCTCTCGTATTATTATCATCTAGCTTCATCTGTTGCATGAACCTGAATTCATAGTATATGGCGGACAGATTGCCATCTCCGCATCAAATACTGGTGGTGCATGGGACAACGCCAAGAAATATATTGAGGTAAAATGTCTTCATATGTGTTCCTCAACTTGGGGAATTGGTTGAGAATAGTTCAAGCTTCAAGTTCTGCAGTCTAAAAAATAACATCACACTATCCCTAAAACTACCGTCTTCCTGATCAGGCTGGAGCTTCAGAGCATGCCAGGTCCCTCGGTCCAAAGGGATCAGGTCCCCACAAGGCTGCCGTGATTGGTGACACCATTGGTGACCCACTCAAGGACACATCCGGACCGTCTCTCAACATCCTCATCAAGCTCATGGCGGTCGAATCGCTTGTGTTTGCTCCATTCTTTGCCACGCATGGAGGCCTACTCTTCAAGTACCTTTAGAATGCAAATAAGCAAGATGCGAGCCGGCTACTTTCATTAGAAACTACTCTTCTCTTCTTCATTCAGATCGTTTTTGTTGTCTTCTTATTCCCATATTCCATGTTATACTTCATTTCCAGTTCTAAATTTAGCTGTTATGTTGAAAACTCAATACCTATTGGAACAAAACAATCAAATTTTCCCTTGGCTATATTGATTGCAGTAACTACTTACCGTTGTTGGATCTTAAAGAAATGTGGCTGATTCTGATGAACCTCTGGGGTTGGTAATGTTGTTAGCATGCAACAATCTGCTGTGGTTCCATGGTTGTTGAAGGTGTGTTTGAAATATGTATTAAGAATTTATTGCATATTTGAGGTATGAATTGATGTTTGATTTTTTTTTCTTTTCGAATCGTATTTGGTTTAGATGTTGTAAATCCTAAAATGTTATTAGGATGACATTAACATATCAATGTTTATGTTAATGAAATTTTTTTAAAATTTTAAAATATCTTATGTCACTATATTATTATTATTATTATATAATGAAAATCTTAATCCTCATTTCCTCTTTTTTCTCTCTGAAATTTTATTTATTTATTACTAAAGATTATATATATTTTATTAAAAGATTATATTTTTCATTTATTATATATTTGATCATACAATTTTTTTATAAGATTATATATATATATATTATTTATTTGCTTTTAAATAAATATTAAAAATATTAAATAGATAAATTTATCACATAATATTCAATGAATTTTTGAAATATAATTATACCAAGCAACGCCTATATCAATTTATTTAAAGTGTTTACAACTATACATTCACTAAAATTCTATCTTTAAATACACATTAAAAATATAAATATATTTTCAAACACATCAACTGCATAGTAGAAATGTGGATCTCTATTCATACAAATTACATTTGAATTATCATCATTGGTGTTTCTGTGGGTAAGCAATTCCTCGAATTCAAACCATTTATAGTAATGTGCTTTTCTATTTTGAAAAATAAAAACTCAAAATTTGCAAACAATACGAATTTTATAACCTTGTTCTTAATTTATGTTTTGGAAAACATAAATTAACGTGAAACCATTTTTACACAATTTCGTGAAAAACATAAATTAACGTGAAACCAAATGTAAAAATGATTTCCAGGAAACCATTTCTTGTTTTGAAAATGGGAACGAAATTGAACACGAGAGCATGACGTTTATGATGGGGCTGTGGTTCGCATCCAACCCGAAAAACCGAAGAGACCGGAAAGCGAGGATGCTGAGGAGGAAGCCCAGCAGAATCGAAGTGAAAGCGGAGGACAAAGAAGAACTCGAAGAAGCGCTTCGCCGACGCTCCTCCAAACCCCACCCTAACCCTAATTCCCTCCTCAAGTACCTCGACCCCTCCCCTCTCGACCCCGCCGCTAAAGCCGAGCGCATCGGCCTCAACCAGCCCTAGAACGATGGAGATCGAGGTGAAGATTCGTCTCCCCGACGCCGCCGCCCACCGTCGCCTCTCCGACGCCCTCGCCCCCCACCACCTCCGCACCCACCTCCAGGAGAACCTCTTCTTCGACGGCGCCGCCGGGGAGCTCTCCTCCCGCCTCGCCGTCCTCCGCGTCCGCTTCTACGACGCCGACGCCCGCTGCGTCGTCTCCCTCAAGGCCAAGGCCCGCCTGGTCGGCGGCGTCAGCCGCGTCGAGGAGGACGAGGAGGACATCGACCCGTCCCTCGGCCGTGCCTGCGCCGCCGAGCCGTGGCGGATCGCCGACGCGGCCGGGTCCTCTCGGATCATGAAAAGGGTGCTCGAGGAGTTCGGGTTGGACGGAAAGGTGGGATCTTTCGTGTGCTTGGGTGGGTTCCGGAACGTTAGGGCAGTCTATGGGTGGAACGAGGGATTGACGGTCGAGCTCGATGAGACACAATACGATTTCGGAACTAGCTTCGAGCTGGAATGCGAGACGACCGATCCGGAGAGAGCCAAGGAGCTGCTGGAGAGGTTCCTGAAGGAGAATGGGATACCCTACTCATACTCCGAGGCATCCAAGTTCGCAGTTTTCCGTGCAGGAAAGCTTCTGCCGTGAGTGAGTTCTTCTTTCTTCTTTCAAGTATTTGGATCTTTCAACTCCATAAAACTGAGTTAGATTGTTTGTTCTGTTGAATTCAATCAAACAATTATATATGAATATGATTGTGCTCTGTTTTCGTCTTAATCTCATATGATCTGTCGACAAACAAACTTGTTGACATTTACTTCTGTAGATTACATTCTTGAATTGATGATAGATTTGATGAGTCATCCAATCTGCGGATTACATCTCGAATTGCACCCATAAATTGGGTTCGTTTGCAGATAAGTCATATCTCTTTCTAATCTGCGGAGACATTAGAAGCCTAACCACAAACCAAATCTACACTTACACTTTGCCTAAACAATCCTAGCCAAGAACCAAAGCAAGAGCTCATTCCTTCTTCTTGGGAGGTCGCTGAGGGAGCTCTTCTTCCTCATCCTCATCGCCCATCGCCATCTCTCTCATCGTACTCCTCCTCCTCTTCCTCCTTCACCATTGGCTTCGGGATCATCATCATCATCTTAATCCTCTTCGTGCTGACCTTCGTCACCTGAGAAATCTTCTTTAATCTGACTCACCATCATCCTTGTTTTCAGGCATAGTTTCAGGTTTGCTTCACCAATAACGTCAAACCATAAGCAATTACAAAAAATAGCACCTACACAATCAAAGATGCAAAACCATGCACTCAGTCTCTTATGATAGGCGAATGGTAAGGGGGAAAAAAAAAAAGAAAAAGAAACACACAAATGTGTTACATCAGATCCATATATCGCAATATTGATCGGTAATGAGCCCACCAGAAAAGAAAAGTTCAATTATACGTGAGCAAAAAGAAAAGCAGAAATAGGAAAAGTAATTCTGTGTAATCAAATGACAACTGAAATGTATACATTTAGACATTAGCACACAAACAATGAACTTGGCAGAACAATACCGTTTGATCTTATGAGTTATAATTCTTCAGCACAAGTAATGCATATTGAAAACAAAACCAGAACAAGAATATAGTGTTTCTGATAAGGCAGGCATAAGCAGTCTCAATGCAACCATTAGGTCCACAGGCAGATCCAGGCTCTATACACTAGCAGATTGGATCAAGTTCTTGTTAGCCTAATGGATAGAGTCCTTACTACCTAACCTGAGCATGATATCTATTCTCAATCCTACTTGAATCCTGAAGACTTGCAGAATCGTGAGAATGATCATTAAATTCTTCACCGCCTGCTGCTCAGAATGTGCAAATCGGATTATTTAGTATTACACCTTAGCACTCGAAAAAGAACATGAAAAGTACAATGTTAAGAAGCCACCCCAAAAAAAAAAAAAAAAGACATTGGACAAACTAATTAAGAGACTGTAGAATGATACGAAGTACCCAATCGATCAACTCACTCCCAAAAAAAAAGAAGAATGTTTCTGGATTGCCTGGTACATCACAGCTTAGTTTTAATACACATATCAAGCATTTCTTGTTCTTAAATTAGAAGAAGCTTATTTAATAAGAAATTTAAACTCCATGACAAAAAAAAAAAGACAGATTAAATTAAAAAAAAAAACTAAGAATCAAATAACCAGGCTTTGATCTAAACTTAACAAGATTTATGTCCCTGATATCCTCGCAAGTAATTCTAGTTCAGTAAGTCAAAGAACATGATGCATAAATAAACTCTTTTTGAGTTGATGCTGAAAAAAAGAAAGAAAAGTACCTAAGTACATAATATGACCAACTATTTCAATCATACTAAAGAAAAAGAAAGACGTATGATTAATGAAAAGAGTCAAAAACATGGCCACATAAATGGACTAAAAAATCAAGTAAAGAAACCTTCGATTTATATGTCACAAAACAGTGAAACCACCCACTTTATTTACTCATCATGGTAGAAAGCAAATGTTCCTCAATTGTATAAACACTGGACTAAACCCTGCATCAACCAATTAGATCTTTCACCGGTTTAATCCTCGGGATCAGCTTACAAGACAATTAGATCTTTGACTAGTTTAAACCCAGGGATCAGATTACAAGGCCTTGATTTGGGACCCCAAAACTCTACATTCGATAACATGATTACTCTACATTGAATAACAAGATTATCATTCCTCATCTTAGCAGTGTCACAACTAATCCATGAAAGCTAAGACTATTTATCAGAAAAAAGAATACAATGTACAAAGTTTCATGATCCCAACTGGTGAGATAATTGACGACTCCGTTAAGCTTGAATCATACATCCATGATGCTTAATCTAATCCCAAGTTAGCAATAGTATACACTTTTCGACCCTTTTTCTAGGTTAGCTCTAAGTCTTTGTCCACTTCGAATTCTGAGATGAGACGGTGGGATGTTATGCAAAAGGCTTTGCTCCATGATGTACTTACTACCCATCACAGCCTAAGGAAGATTACCAGAATAAATCCGTATTTATCAATAATAAAATCCCCGGTGTAATGAATTCCACAACTTAGCAACATAGAAAATGCACTTTCAAATAAACCTAGGCTCAACAAATTATTGTGGACATGTCGACATAGGAAGAGCATAGATTTTAGAGATGTACAGGTATACAATTAGTCTGATGTTAAAAGAACATATCCATACCACCAAATGAGGTCCATATAACACAGTCATTCAATGTCAAAAGCCAGATATCCAAAAGAAATAGAGAAATGAGCACAGTGAACAACAGAACAGTCAAAAGCAACACGACCACAGGCAAAAGATATGACACCACGTGATACCTTCCCAACATTCCTTGATCCCCTCACATCAAATCCATAGTATTAAACATCAAAAGAAAAGCTGAAATCCTGACGATCTATAAAACGCCACCAGAGAACTTTGCATATTCGAGAAAACAAAAAAAATCATATTTTTGAGCCACCAGGAAGAAGAACTCCAGATGAAGCACAGCGTCACAAGTCAGAAATCAACAGGGGAAAAACGAGACATTGAAACGGAAGATGCGTCCTCGCCGCCAAAAGAGAAACCTTTGGGCTGCCAAAACCGTCTCCGTGGCAAGTACTTCCACCGTGGAGCATACGGGAGCAGCTCCATTCCTCTCGCTTCTGCGCAACGCCTCTATCTCTGCAACGAACTCATTCAAACGCTAAGAACTCGAAAACGAGTGGAAAGGAGCTTACAAAAAAGGCCTCAACCACGAAGATAAAGCGGAGAACAGGTGGTCCGAGGCGAAATCCGAGCTCGAACAAAGGACGACAAGAACCGTGCCAGGCACTGAGGAGAGAGAGAGAGAGAGAGAGAGAGAGAGAGAGAGAGCAGAAAACGCTTTGACGCAATGCACCGCCGTGTTGGTGTCGAGGCCGTTAGGGTTTCCTCCGAGAGAAATAATAACAATAATGATAATAATAATAATAAGGCGAGCGTATGGCTACGGTTGGACCCGATTCGATTCCAAAGCACGTCCCATTTGGGGAATCAACCTCGGTGGTTTTTTGGTAATTTGGAAAAAAAAATAATTAGACAATATTGCGATAAAAACTATAGTTGGTTAATTGAAAATAATTATATATATAAATAAAATTTAATAGATATGTCTTTAGTTCGTCAAAAGAGCGTAGTGTTCCCTGTTGCTTGGATAATTAACAACCAGTACCCATTTTTTGTTGATCTGATTGGGCCCACTGTCTTTGTTTACGTTTTGCCATGCCATTATTTATTTATTTTTTAATTTCTGAAAATTTATCTATTCTCGAGTCCCCACACATTAAATCATTGAATGTGACAAGACATGTTGAAGGTTGCGATATGGGCATTTTCAAAGTGGATCCACCACCGATCCGATCGAGTTTGACTAGCTTTGACCAGAAAAATAAATGAATTGGATATAATTCCACAAAATCATATTCCACGAAGAGGGGGGTATTTATTATTACTCATCCCTGCCATAATACTATTTCAACTCATGAACAGAAAAACCATATTAAATTTTGTATGAATAAATATCTCTATTATGTTATAAATATATTTTGAAATTTTATTTATATCATATGTAGAAGAAATTTTTTTATATTTTTTTATTTATCATGACCACAACCAAATTTGTTCGGTCTAACAATCGATTTAAACCTATACGATTATATGAGATTATTATTATTATTATTATTATTATTATTATTATTATTATCATCATCATCATCATCATCTTAGTGATTTTTTTAAAAAAATTCTTATTTATTTTTTTATTAAGTTATCATTGTTTTTTATTTTTTTAATAAAACTATAAGTCTTAGGATAGACTACATATATCTTTTATCATTAAAATATGTAAAAAGCATCGCCCTCTATTGTTTTATAATCTTGTAAATTCCCTTATCCTTCTCCGCCCTTACCTTCACTTTGTCATCTCCTTCCCATCGCCTACATGTAACGCTATTCACCCTTTCTCACTCTGTCATATTCGACCTCTTATTCTAAACATTGCCCTCGTCCTTTGCTGCGGGTGATCTCAGCATCGCGTAGCATCACAAACTTTACTCTTGATAGTTCATGGGCATCAAATCTGTCATTGATCTTGTTAAGCACACCGCCATGTTTCTTGTTGATGCACTCAAGACCTTGATGCAAGTGAGTTTAAAGTCTTGCCAGCCCTTAGGCCAACCTCCGGTAAACACTCCACGTTATTATTAACGCCTAGGGTCCCCTCAGTGTCTCCAGTAGTATTGATAACATGAATCTCGGGTGTCACTCTTGCCCACTTGTTGGAGTATGGGGTAGAGACGATAGGACCTCGTGATGGGAATAAGAGGTGAAAGCGACAAAGGTGGCGGGAGAAGGGTAGGTTGTGCCACACAAAAGATAGAAGGGCCTTACGATGGAAGTAGTGGGATAAGATGACGAGCTAGGAAAGATAAGCAATGCTACAAAGAAACGGTGGGATGGGGATGATAGGTGAAGGAGATAAAGATAATTAGCATGAACGGATAAGGGCATTTATGAAATTACATAAAATACATGAGACAGTATTTTAAAAAAATAAAAATGAGACATCTTATGGGATAAAATAAAAAGGACATTTTTTCTAAAAAAAAAGTCAATAGGATAATTGAATCATTAATTTATTAAATTTAAATCATATTTAATCTTGGCAATTAAACTCTTATAACATAGCAACGCATAAGATCTAAGCCTCTTCTCATCCATTATGATAAGGATATTAGTTATAGGTGCCCTGCAAGCAAATCATATGACTGAAGGCACATATAACACGCTACGTCGATCTCTTTGTTTATTATTACTGATATTTTCTTACATTATTTGGATGAATATTGTGATGTCCTTAGATCTGTGCAATGAGAATCAGATCGTGATGAGATCACGATAATAAGATCGATATATCTTTAAACACAGATCCTAAATAATTCTGATCATAGGTTACTCGAAAAAGGACATCGAAATAACCAGATAGACTGATGCGCTGTATACTTGTCTATATGATGGAGGCGACTGGTCTCATAATCGCTTTGTGGGGACACTAGAAGTACAGTGCAAGTGCTCATTGGAGAATGAGTTCATTGATTGATCTACTTACGAAATTCTTGATGGTTAATGACACCTGATGTCAAACAATGTTTCTATAGTCCCAGTTGTATATTTGGTCCTTAAACTTGAGATACCAAAGATGCATTGTATGAGTACTCCATTCTTTGACGTCGGACTTATAGGTTTGGAAAGCTCAAGATCTGGTACAATCAATTTTTGGGAATGGTAGCCAACCTTACAGAGGTAATTGAGTGTCAATAGAGGATCATCCACTCTCGGTATTGTGAGAGAAATATCACACGTGTACTCGCTTAAGCAGAATCCCTGGTCAGGGTCATTTGAATTGAGAGATGAGTTCTCCAAGAGAATCCGATTAGAGCGAGACTCGGACAGGATTTCGTATGGGTCAGACATTACCATACCTAATATGTGGTCTTTGGAATATTGGATGGATGAGGGACTATAGAAACATGGTAATTGAGGACAGACAGGTCTGATGGATTAGATCCCCCTGTATCGTTTGAGGACTATGGCGTAGTGGCCTAGTACGTTCATAGTCGATGAGTCGAGCGAATTATTATGGAGATAATAATTCACTATATCAGAAAGAGTTCTGATGAGAGCGACTCATGGCCAGCTCGGTATCAGGCCTAGAGAGTCACACACATTAGGTGAATGTTGTGACGAGTAGAGGTACGGATATGAGATATCTGTGAAGCCCCTAATTTGGATCTTGTGGATAAGATCCAATTGGATGATTAGATAGAGATCCAATTGGATGATTGGATAGAGATTCAATTGGATGATTGGATAGAGATTCAATTGGATGATTGGATGAGATCTAATGGATGATTGATGAGATCTAATTGGATAGAGATCTAATTGGATAATTTGATAGAGATCCGATGTGAATAGGATCAATTAAGGATAAGCTTTATGCACATCTATAAATATGAGAAACTTCATGGTTCATAGGCTAGAGTTATTGGTAGTCGCCCCTCCTATTCTCCTCAGCCTCCTCTCCTCCTCCTTGGCTCCGACAACCTTGTGGCGCACGTGGAGAGGAAGATCTTATAGCGATATAAGGAGTGTCGTCGCTGCGTCCGATGTGTGGATTACCACTAGAGAGTAGTATGCTAGTGCTCCTTTATCCTCTTCATCGGATTTGAAAATTTCGGGGATATACTATCATATCCCAGATTTATAAAATATAATAATTTATTATTATATTATTCAAATAAAAAATACACTCCCTTTTTTTCATTATTGAATTTAATTTTTTATTTTTATAATAATAAATATTATATTAACTAGAAAAAGGATCATATCTTCTTGATAAGGTCATAAGTCTATTCGATCTAAGCTTCAGATCTATTATAAAGTTATAGATTACTATGAAAATAAATATAAGATAAAAATATATCAGCAACCACATATGCCGGTAGGAACCTAAAAAAATCATAAATATTCGTAAAACAAATATCAATAATTTAATAAAAAAATAATAACATATCTATTCATCATAAAACTTATGCATCAGAAAAATGATGATAATTTATTACGTAATAAGCAAAATCATACATCAGCCATATGCAACATATACAAGATAACTAGGTAACAAATGCGTACATTACACCCGATGGTGCACTCTCTCAATAGTGGATGGAGAGGCATACTCCACGGGATGGATTCCTCTTAACAACAGATAAAGATAATCCATATCGCACTCCTAATAGCGGATGGAGTGGTATCCCTCACCGGCCCAAGTGGGGACATGTTCCTCCCAACAACGGATGGAGGAACCGTCTAACCATCATGTTTGATTGTTTGCTAATCCCCGAAGGGAATCATTATACCTATCATCGACAATGATACATAAACATCCATGATCATTCATTCATTCATTCATTCACACATGCATCCAAGAAATAGTATGATCAAATATTATAAGAGACAATACTTTACGTATGATATACTAGACTATGTCCATTAGTGGCTCCGCACTGTGATGGACCCATAGCTCCTTTCATAGGTTACACTTCTAAAGTAGACCATTAGCCTAGTTACATTTACTACATTGTAACAATCATATCAATATCATAAACTTAAGAAAAATAGAAAACTAATAATCATTTTCAAATGACATCTTTAAAGAAAACCTTTAAATTCATCAAATCATAAAAGCTTAAAACATCAATCTCTCAATAGTCCTCAATCAACTAAAATCCTAATTGGAATAACTCAATTGACTTAAACTAAATTCAATTCAATTATGACATGATAGAACTAACCTCAAATCCTTATAGAATCGATCTAGAATCACCCTAGATTGGTCTAATTTAGATTTGATTGATCTTGATTAGGTCAAATAGGTTTGAATTGGTCAAGTTAGTTTGGAATCACCCTAAATTGACCTTAACCGATCAAACATACCTGATTTAGTCAAAAAAGCTTAAACCAATAAGAGGAGAGGAAATCAAGCTATATCATATAGTGCTAACCCAAACTAAATCAACCCACCTGAGTCTTGGACGTCACATGCGCTCACATGCCTGTCCCAAGAAATATGTTAAGTTGAGGTACAACGGGCTAGACAGAGGAGCGATGATGTGTCTAATGTCAATCGCATTGCCGGGCAAGCTTAACTTCATGGACCAGGCTAAGTCTCACTCATAAGTTGGGCTGAGCCTTACCACTAAACTGGGTCATGTTTGGCTTACGGGTTGGGTCATACTTAGACACATAATTTGGGGTCATGTCTAACCATATGGACTAGGTCATATTTAGCCACATGAGTTGGTCTATGCTTGACCGTATGATTGGGTCGTACATGACCACATGGACTAGGTTGTATCTAGCTACATGGCTAGATCATATCTGGCCATATGGGTTAGGTCACACCTTACCGCATGGGCTGACTCTTACCTGGCCACATAGGCTGGGTCATGCCTAGTCACATGGGTTTGACTGTACCTAGCCATATTGTCTGGGTCGTACATAACCACATGGGGTAAGTCGATATAGTTTGACAGATCAACTTAACTCAAGTTAGACCCCAATTAGACTCCTCTTATCAAATTAGATTTCAAAAATATAAATTATCACATAATAACTTAAATCCATAAATTAAAGAATTTAAATTCATAATCATAAATTTAAAACTAATTAAATCATACAAATTTATACATAATTCTTAAAATATAAATATATCTAATTAAATAAATTAGAACCATTAATCTAAAGGTAAAAATTTTAATAGTTAAATCAGTATTAAAATTCACTTAAGCTTAAGAGACTAATATCAATCAAATAATCATTCTAATATCACGAATCAATTATCATTATTTATTAATCATAAAATTTCGAAAATAAAATATTATTAAGCATCATAAAATTTTAACAATCACAATATCAAGATTTCAAAACATAAATCAAAACTAAAGAAAGAATCCTACATTTCCTCGACTATCCTTTTCTCGAGATCATCTTCTCGGAAAGTCTTCTTCTCGATCCTTTCATTGTCAGGCTTGGTGAGGAATGAGGGAAGATGACCCCCCTTATATAGGAGAAGATAAGATCTCTCTAAAAAGTAAGCAAATATTTAATTTTATTTTAAATTTATTTTTATTTTATTTTTACACACAAAGATATAAACATAATATTCATTTATTATGATTCATACATAAAAATAAAATGTATACTATTTACTTCCTAAAAATCATATCACTTATTAGAAAATAAATCAATTAATAATTTAATTGATTAATAAAATTCATAAATTATCCACATGATTAAGAAAATCAAATTTAATTATTTCCTTAACTATAATATACAAACACGAAAGTTAATAATAAAGTAATATATTATTTATAGTAATTAATTTATATTAAGGGAAAAATTATTAATGATTATATATACGATCTTCCCAGATAATGTTTCTAATAGAATACATGTGATTTTTCAGATTTGTAGTTTTTTCACACACCAATCATTGCATAACGACCAAGTACTTAACTATGAGAAATCTTATTTCTTTTTATTTTTCGCTGCGCATGAGACGTTGATTCGCGATTTCCCAGCAAAAGAAATAATTACAAATAGTCTTCTAATACTTTATGATAAGGAAGACAATTATAAGCTTTATTTTCATCTATTATGATAAGGAAAACAATCATAAACTCTCTTATCATATTCTAAAGTACAAAGAAAATCTTAAACTCAATACAAAGGACTTCTTTTGAATTATTCAAACCTATATTTTGGGATCTTAGATTACTAACTTAAGCGTCAGAGGGATTGGGTCAAAAAACCCCTATTGGCCTTAGTTTTTGTATAGGTGGCACCTCAGGAGCAAGACTTTTCTACCTCGGGATCATGATATTTCTATTTCAGAGACATCTCAAACATTTCTATATATATAGGTCTAGACCATGTTAGGCTGAACAATATGTCAATGACATTTTCTTGTAATATTTTGGTACTACAAAAAGGGCCTGATGTGGCAGGAACATCTGCATATCAATCCTCTCAATGAATGCTTGAGCGAGGAGGCCCTGCCCCCGACCCGTAGTACTTTCGCTTAGTGGGGCAATAATCACTCTTTTTAAATGTGGATGCATCAACCTTAATGTAAACACTGATGCAATACAGACATTTATTCAATAACTTCGAGCCACCTACTCGTCCCCATTAAGGAGTTCCTGAATCTCACTCAATAGGTATAGACGCTAATGGATATGATGCAAGTTGTTATTATGCTCTTGCCCCAACTAACCCAATAGGTGATGCCACCATCTCAATCATAGTCAATAGCTCAATCGCCATTGTTACTAATGCTCACCAACACCAATGTCCAACAAGAGACCCTAACAAAATAAAAGGGGATAGTGAAGTGACACCACGCCCTGATTCATGGATAAAATATCCTTGTTTGATCGACGATCCTCCCTGATAGCAGAGGCCAAGGACAATGACCATGATGGCCTGCTCGACCACCATAGCCCCTAAGCTAATACTAACAAGGACTCTGGAGATAGTGGTAGTAGCAAATCCATCACCCTCAGCCAGCTCTTCATCCCACAGCCCCTAAACTAATGCCAATCGAGACTTCAGAGGTGGCGATGACAACAAGTCTGTCACCCTTGGTCAACTCTTCAAGCATGTCAGTGATGCACACAATGGCTGCACCTCCCTGGAGCATCACATTCTTAAGCTCAATGACTTCACACCCGAAGGTGGTATCGATGACTACTTGGCCTCCTACTCCATCCCTTTCATCCTTGACATTGACTTCACCATCAGAGGCAATATCTAAGACTAAGACACTATTGAATTCCATCTTTGGTGAGATGAGAGAAGGGGAGATCTTCATGGTGCTGGGGGCGAGTGGCTTCAGCATGTCCACCCTGATCGATGCCCTCATGAATTACATCATGTGGGAGAACCTGTAAGATTCCATCACCCTCAATGATGAAAAATTCAAGGGGCAGCTCCTCAAGGTGATCTCTACTGTCATGCAAGACAACCTCCTATATCCCATGCTCATCATGGAAGAGACTTGTTGGGATCGAGTTCGGTACTAAGAAGGGGGGAGGGGGGGTGGGGTCAATTAGTGCAGCAGATAAAAGAATGGTTTAAGTGATTTAGATAATTTTAGAAAACTTCGTACGATGAAAATCTTTCATTTGACGAAAACTATTTCGAAAAGATGTTTGATACGAATAAACTTGTAATTGAATAGAGAGGAGGAGATTGTAGATTTGTAGCAAAAGTAAAATACACACTAAGAAAAGAACACGCCAATTTTATACATACGTCTACTCTCGATTCCTCTTCACTCGAGGCCACCGGTGTCCACTAGCAGTCTTCCTTCAATGGGTGAAGACTAATTTCCATTATACAACCTTCTCTGATAAGGTTTCCCTTACTCTCCCTTATAGTACACTTCTATGCTTAAGGAGGAGGGACACTATATTTTTTTACAAGGGTTTCAATAGAGTTTTGGCTCCTTTTTTCTCCTCAATTCTTGGTATACCAAGCAAGAATGGTTGAGGTATTTATAGACCCCAAGTGGCTTCAAATCTTGGAACTAAAATTCAAATGCCCCAAAATTTTGAGGTATTGGCAATACCACTGCCTGACACATTGGGCTACCAGTGTACTGGGCGGTACCACCACTCTAGTCTGGCGGTACCACCACCCAGACACACTGTCACTGGGCGGTACCATAGCCCAGACTCAATCTAGAAGACTGAACCTTCAGGCGGTTTCATCGCTTAGCATGACATCTGGGCACTATGTGGGCCTTTTATTCAGCCCAACACAGCCCTAATCTGGGTCCAGTTGGCCCTATTTCAACCTAATTAAATCTAATCCTACTTTGATCTAGATAATTTATTACAAAGTTTAATCAAATTTGTCACCCGGTATGTCATTGGTCCTATGGCACTTCGTCCGATTTTTCAGCGCATCATCCTCTCTTACGGCTTGTTGCCTAATCGACAGTGATCCTCTGCAACTCCAATATCCTTGGCATAACTCCGCTCTTTTTGGCCCGATGCCCGAATCCTTTGTCTAAAGCCTTCTACCAATACGTCGATCGTTCCTCCGGTCGACGTCCAATCTTCTGACATATTTTCCTCCAACGCAACATTGATTTTTTTTATTTCAATTGTCTAATCTTGATTGAAAGTAGACCTACATCACTCAAAATATAGTTAGATCATAAAACATAATTAATTAGTTTCATCATCAAAATTCGAGATTCAACAATCTCTCCCTTTTTTATGATGACAACCAATTGATGACGGAGTTAACCTTAACTCCCGAAGTTTAAACAAACTTCCCATATCAATATGCTATATTGATAAAACCTTTGGATTTCAAAAAATCTAAGCAACATGTCATAAGAAAATCATGTAATATTTTAAAATATTCAATACATCATATAATGTATGATATTTAATACATCATACAATGCATGATATTCAATACATCATGCAATATTTCTTAGTCATTTTTAGAGAACTCTTTGGAGGAAGCTGAGTACTTCTTTGAATTTCAACAGCTCACATCACGCATAAACCGATGGGCAAACTAAGGTAATGAATAGAAGCTTGGGAAACTTAGAAGTTATGTTGGTAAGAACATCAAGCAATGAGATCTTATTCTTCCACAAATTGAGTTTGCCTACAATCGTTCCTTGCATCATAGCACTGGTAATAGTCCTTTTGAGGTTGTTTATAGTGCTAATCCTACTGGTCCTTTGGATTTGGTTCCTTATTTAGCAACTAAGCAATTTAATGGGGATGTTGATGAGAGAGCTAAGCAGATAAAGAAGCTGCATAAGGGTGTTAAAACAACCATAGAAAAGCAAAATGAGAGGTATAGGCAAGTTGCCAACAAACACAGAAAACATGTGGACTTTAATGCAGATGATTTAGTTTGGATTCATTTAAGAAAGGAGAGGTTTCCACTGGGCAAATTTGAAAAATTAAAACCAAAGGCTGATGGTCCATTCAAGGTGCTTAAGAGAATTGGCCAGATTGTTTATGAGATCGAGCTACCTGAAGATTATGGAGTGTCTCCAACATTTAATGTGGCTGATTTAAGTCCTTATCATGATTATATTGTTGAAACAAATAAGGACTTGAGGACAAGTCTTTTTTAATCAGGGGCGAATGACACGGGAGTGACTAATTTGCTACAATTTGCTCATGTTGACCTTGCTGATGCTATGGTATATTTTCAGCCTACAATCTTGCCTCAAGGTCTTCAACTCAGGTTATTTAAATATGACAGCTCATAAGTATATTCTTTACACTAAGTTAAAGCTATTTCAATGCACTTTTCTTCATGACTAAGAAACGTATTAATGGAGTTAGTTAACAACTATAAAACATTTGATCTCGAAATTCCCTATGCATAAAGAGTTGTTTTATGCACTACTACTTATTTTGGTGTTTTAGGGTTAGAGAAGTTTTTAGAAACTGAAGATATTAGCAGAAGCACTCTTAGAGTTCTCTCAAAACTCTGTATCTCTTGGATGTTTCCTTGAGTGGTGAGTCTTTTTATTTAATTCTGTATCCTCGTTTAATTTTCCTAGGGTGGTGAAATATTTTGTATCCCTATGTGATTTTAAACATGGCAGTGAACTATTTTACGATTGTGCTAAAGTATTTTCATGAGATTGTTCTTTTTCTATCCGAAGAACTTATTCCAACAAATACCAACTATTATACTTTGACTTTCTCTCAAAATCTATTCCATATTACCTCCATATCATACGTGTCATCACTCACGTGATTAGCTTACAGGGCACCTATGACTAGCAGAAATCCACTATGACAAAAAGAAGATTTGAAGCTTGTCATGGTGGGAACACCCAAGTTCTGCTACAACAAAGAAGGGACTTGAAATCCTTTGCGATAAAGGCATAAGGCCAAATGCGATTGAGACGCATGAGTCGAGAAAACCTGACTCATGCTAAGATAAATTCGCTACGGTAGGCCAAATGCACATGAGATGCGTGAGTCAAGAAAACCCAACTCGCTTCAAGATAAATTCACTATGGCAAAGGTGCAAGGCCAAATCCGCATGAGATGCATGAGTCAGGAAAATGCGACCCACATGAAGAGAAATATGCTATAGTAGAGGCATAAGGCCAAATGTATCTAAGATGCTTGAGTCGGGAAAACTCGACTAGTGTCAAGATGAATTCGCTATGACAGAGGCACAAGGCCAAATATGCTCGAGATGCGTGAGTTAGGAAATCGTAACCCATATGAAGAGAAATTTGTTACGATAGTGGTGCAATGCCAAATGTGCTCGATGCTAGTCATATGTGCCCTA
This sequence comes from Musa beccarii, assembly GCA_024322285.1. Taxonomy (NCBI): domain Eukaryota; kingdom Viridiplantae; phylum Streptophyta; class Magnoliopsida; order Zingiberales; family Musaceae; genus Musa; species Musa beccarii. The sequence continues at coordinate 1,688,812 of CM044397.1, read as the reverse complement.
CAAGCTAATTACATGAGTGACGACACTTGTGACTTGACATGAACACTTTTTTTTCTCATTATTATTAGACATTTTATCATTTTATCTTACGTGTTGCATATATTGTGATATCCTTGGATCTGTGCAATGGGAATCGGATCGTAATGAGATCACAATAATGAGACCGATTCACCTTTAAATACAGACCCTAAATAATTTCGGTCATATGTTACTCGAGAGAGAAATTGAGATAACCAGACAGATTGGTGTGCTGTATACCTGTCTATATGATGGAGATGACTGGTCTCATAGCTACTCGTGTGGGGACACTAAGGGTACAATACAAGTGCTCATTGGTGAATGAGTTCACTGATTGATCCGCTTACGGAATGCTGGATGGTTATTGATACCTCACGTCAAACAACGATTCTGTAGTCTCAATAATGTGTTTGGTCCTTAGACTTGAGACACCAAGGATGTCCTATATGAGTACTCCACTATTTGATAATAGACTTATAGGTTTAGAAGTTTCAGATCTAATATAGTCGATTATTGGGAGTGGTAGCCAACCTTACGAGGGTTATTGAGTGTCAATAGAGGATCATCCGCTCTCGGTATCATGAGAGGAATATCTCATGTATTATTGCTTGAACAAATCCTTGGCCAAGGTTATTTGGATTGAGAGAGAAAGAGTTCTCCGGGAGAATCCGATTAAAGGGAGACTCGAGGAGAGACTGTATAGGCCTGACAACACCATGCCCGTGCTAGTTATAGGTACCCTACAAACCAATCACATGAGTGATAACACCTATAACACGCTGCGTTAATCTCTTTGCTTATGATTTTTGGCATTATCTCGCATTATCTAGATGTATATTGTGATGTCCCTGGATCTATGCAATGGAAATCGGATCGTGATGAGATCACGATAATGAGACCGATTTACCTTTAAATACAGATCCTAAATTATCCTGGTCATAAGTTATTCGAGAAGGACATTGAGATAACCAGATAGACTGGTGTACTGTATACCCGTTCATATGATGGAAGTAGCTGATCTCATAGCTACTCGTGTGGGGACACTAAGGGTACAATGCAGGTGCTCATTGGAGAATGAGTTCACTGATTGATCCGCCTACGGAATGCTGGTTGGTTATTGATACCTCATGTCAGACAGCGATTCCATAGTCCCAGTAGTGTATCTGGTCCTTAGACTTGAGATACTAAAGATGTCATGTATGAGTACTCCACTCTTTGATACGAGACTTATAGGTTTGGAAAGCTCCATATCTAGTACAGACGTCCAATAGAGGATCATCCGTTCTCGGTATCATGAGAGGAATATCTCATGTGTTCTTGTTCGAACAAATCCTTGGCCAAGGTTATTCGGATTGAGAGAGAAAGAGTTCTTCGGGAGAATCCGACAAGAGCAAGACTCGAGGAGAGACCGTATGGGCCTCGACAAAGATCATGCCGTATAGTCTCTCGATATTAGATGGATGAGAGATTATAGATACATGATAATTGAGGACAAATAGGTCCAAAGGATTGATTCCCCTCTGTATCGTTTGGGGGCCGCTAAGAGTAGTGGCACTGAATATACGTCCTTGAGCGATAAGTTGGGTAAATTATTATAGAGATAATAATTCACTATGTCAGAAGGAGTTCTGACAAGTATAACTCATGGCCAGCTCGATATTAGGCCTAGAGGGTTACACACATATGATAGGTGTTGCGACGAGTAGAGGTTCGGATATAAGATATCTGCTGAACCCCCTATCTTATTGGATATCCATTAAGCCCATAAATTATTGGATCCTGAGATGAGATCTAATAATTGCTAATAAGAGATTATTGGGTAGAGACCCACTAATCCAAGAGGCTTGGGTGATTGGATGGAGATCCAATACCCAATAGGGCAAAAGATCCAATACCCAATAGGGCAAAAGATCCATTAGGGTTTTTCAGGGGGCCTCTATAAATAGGAGGAGATCAAAGCTTTATAGGCTAAGGGTTTCTTTTGGTAGCCACCTCCTGTTCTCCTCCCCCCAGAGAGAGAGAGAGGAGCATCATCGCAATCCTTGCTGTGTGGATACCGCTAGAGAGGAGGACACTTGACTTCCTTCATCCTCTCCCACAGATCTATAAGAATTCAGGGATATACGATCTTCCTAGGTATCTTCTTTTACATGTGCAGTTTTCGTGGATTTGCTTTTGATGCACCGATCTTCGCACGACGATGGAAACTTTCTATAGGAAATCTGGGGTTTTGTTTTTTGTTCTTCCGCTGCGCATGTGATGTCACTCCCCTTGATATGGATTTCCCAACAGCCCGACATAGGGTATCTGGAATATTAGATGGATGAAAGAATATAGATACATGGTAACTGAGGATAGATAGGTCCAAAGGATTGGATTCTCTTATATCGTTTGGGGACTACGGCGTAGTGGCCTAGTACATCTGCAATCGATGGGTCGAGTGAATTATTATAGAGATAATAATTTACCGAGTCAGAAGGAGTTCTAATAGGTATGACTCACGGCCAGCTCGATATTGGGTCTAGAGAGTCACACATATATGGTAGGTGTCGCGATGAGTAGAGGTTCAGATATGAGATATCCGCTGGAGCTCCTAACTTATTAGATATCCGTTAAGCCCCTGAATTATTAGATCCTAAGATGAGATCCAATAAAAGCTAATATGAGATTATTAGGTAGAGACACGTTAATCCAAAAGGCTTGGGTAATTCGATAAAGATCCAATACCCAATAGGGCTGGATCCATTAGAGTTGATAGGGGGTCTCTATAAATAGGAGATAATCATAGGCCCATAGGCTGTGGTTCTATTGATAACCACCTTCTATTCTTCTCTCCCCAAGAGAGGAGCATCGTTACAGTCTCTACCGTGTGGATTATCGCTAGAGAGGCGGACATTTGAACTCCTTCATCCAGTCCTACAGATCTATAAGGATTCAGGGATATACGATCTCCCTAGGTACTATCGTTCTTCTTATACATGTAGTTTTTAGATTCGCGGATTTGTTTTTGACGCACCGATCTTCTCATGATGATGGAACCTTTCGTGAAAATCCAGGAGTTTTTATTTTTTGTTCTTTTGCTGCACATGAGATGTCGCCCCCTTGGATTTCCCAACACTCGAGATGCATAAGTCAATAAAACTCAACCCGTTCTGAGATAAATTAATTACATTGGAAACGTAGGGCCAAATGCACTCGAGATGTATGAGTTGGGATAATGTGCCCCACACTAAGATAAATCTGCTACGACGGAAGTGTAAGATCAAATGCACTTGAGACGTATAAGTCAGGACAACCCACCTCGCACTAAGATAAATCCGCTATGGCAGAGCTGCAAGGTCAAATGGACTCAAGACACATGAGTTAGGAAAACTTGACTCTCACCGAGATATATCCACTATGGTGGAGGCCCTATGCCAACTGCGCATAAGATGTGTGAGTCAGAAAAACCTAACCCATATGAAAAAAATCCACTATGGTAGAGGCGCAATGCCAAATATGCTCAAGATATGTAAGTCGAAAAAACTTACACATGCCTAAGACAAATATGCTACAATGGAGGCCTAAGGACATATATGCCCAAGACATGTGAGTTGAAAAAATCTGACCCACATAAAGATAAATCCGCTATGATGGAGACACAAGGCCAAATATGTCAATATGTATGAGTCGAGAAAACCTGACTCGCATCAAGATAAATTCATTGTGATGAAAGCGCAAAGCCAAATGTGCTCGAGATGTGTAAGCCAAAAAAATCTAACCCGCACTAAGATAAATCTGCTATGGTGGCAGTGCAAGGCCAAATGTGCCTGAGATATATGAGTTAGGAAAACATGACCTGTATGAAGATAAATCCTCTACGATGGAGGTATAAAACCAAATGCACCCGAAATACATGAGTCAGGATAACTCGACCTGTACTAAGATAAATCTGCTACAGTAGAGACATAAGGCCAAATGCACCTGAGATGTGTAAGTTGGGAAAACCTAACTCACACTAAGATAAATTTGTTATAATGGAAGCACAAGGGTAAATATAGTCGAGATGCACGAGTCGAAAATACTTGACCCGCATGAAGAGAAATCTGTTACGGCGGAGGCGCAAAGCCAAATGCACCTGAGATGCGTGAGTTGGGAAAACTTAACCCATACGAAGAGAAATCCACTATGGTAGAGATGCAAGCCAAATGCACCCAACACGTATGAGTCGGGAAAACCTAAATTGCACTAAAATAAATCTGCTATGGTAGAGGCATAAGGCCAAATGTGCTTGAGACATATGATAGAATGACTCGATTTGCATAAAAAGTAATTTGCTATGGGGGAGGCACAAGGCCATAAGCGCCCAAGATGCATGAGTTGGGAAAACCCGACCTGTACCGAGATAAATTCACTACGGTGGAGGCGTAAGACCAAATGCGCTCGAGACACGAGTCAAAAAAACTTGACCCACGCCAAGATAAATCCACTATAATGGAGGCACAAAGCTAAATGCGCCTGAGACACATGAGTTAGAAAAACTAAACTCACGCTAAAATAAATCCGTTATGGCGGAGACGTAAGGCTAAATGTGCTCGAGAAGTATTAGTCAAAAAACCCTAATTTGTGCTAAGATAAATTCACTATAGCGAAGGCACAAGGCCAAATGCACCCGAGACGCGTGAGTTGGAAAAACCCAACCTCCATTAAGATAAACCCGCTACGAGAGAGGCACAAGGTTAAGATAAACTCACTACGAGGGAGGCACAAGGCCAAATGTGATTGAGACATGAGTCGAGAAAACCCAACTCATGCCAAAAGAAATCCGCTATGATAAAAACATAAGCCTAACGTGCCCGAAACGCTTGAATTAGGAAAACTCGACCCGTAATATAAGATCTTGAACACTCCTATATTGGACAAATTAAACAGTATGCTTCGAACCCCTCTTGCAAGAGCTCTAAAACATATCTTCAAGGGTGGACAAATGATAGAGAATCTATTATTAGTGTTAAACTGAATTGTAAAGATAAAAGTATATTGAATATGGCTCAACAGAGTCTTATTTATACACATAAGAAGAAAGAAGAAGAGAAGATTTTCCTCAACAACCAGGAGGATTTTCCTCAACAAACTAGCGGGATTTCCTCATATAGTTAAGGAAATCTTATCCGCTATCATGCCCCCGCAAGATGGTACTCCTATCAAGGATACCAATCTTGGATCGATGGAATGAAAATAGTTTACGGGCAAGAGGCTTCGTGAGTGAGTCCGCTTAGTTGATCACCGTATGTACGCGTGAGAGACACGTAGTTGATGTCTGACAACTTGATCTCGCATAAGTGAAAGTCGATGGCGATGTGTTTCATGCGTGAGTGGAATAATCGATTGGCACACAAGTAGGTAGCTCCAATATTATCACAATATATTGTAGGAGAAATGGGAGAGGCGACGCTGAGTTCCTTAAAGAGATTTGTGACCCAATTGAGTTCAAGAGTAGTAGCCGTAGCAATAGCACGGTATTCACTTCAAAGAGACCGTGGACTGATCTTTTTGCTTCTTAGAACTCCAACCGATAGGATTAGCTCCAAGGAAAACAATATACCCTCGACATAGAAGTTCTATCATCAAAGTTCCCCCCAATCAAGATCGATAAAGGCATGGAGATTAAGTGGGGTGTGTTTATGAGAAATAGGCCATGATGAAGGGTTCCTTTAAGATATCGTAGAATTCGCTTGACGGCGCACCAATGTGTAGTAGATGGTCGGTGCATGAATTGAGACAACTTATTAACCGCAAATGAGATATCTCGATTCGGGTGAGAGCTGGCATCAGTAAAGAGCCAAGTACTTGTCGATATTGAGTAGCATCCGCAGTGACTTCCATCACATAATTTGAATGATGCACTAGTAGAGAGAGGAGTTGTAACTTCTTTTGCATCCTGCATGTTTGTTTTGGATAATAGGTCTTGAATATACTTTCTTTGTGATAGGAGAAGACTCAAGATGTAAATGTTGCTTCAACTCCAAGAAAGTAACTTAAGGGTCCAAGATCCTCGAGGGAGAATCGATCACCAATTGTGTTATGAATGTGTGAATCTCTAAGGATCATTGCAGTAATAATAATATCATCCACATATACGAGAAGATATATTGTGTGTCTTTGTTGTCGAAAAAATAACGAGGTATCAGACTTGGAGTTGATGAAACCAACTGATGTAAAAAATGAACCAAGTTCAAAGATACCAGTGCTCTTGGAGCTTGACAAAGTCCATAAATAGCTTTGTGTAGTTTGCACACATGTCTTGATAATCGATGATGAATGAAGCCGGGGGTTGCCTGCATATAGACATCTTCGCTAGAGTCCCTCAGAGAAAGGTATTATTAACATCTAGTTGTCGTAGTCGCCACCTTTTTGAGACGCCAAACTTAGAATAAGTCGAATTGTTGTGGGTTTAACAACTGGATCGAAGTATCTCGTGAAGTCAACTCCGTGTCGTTGATGAAACCTTTGGCTACTAGACGTGCTTTATATCTAGCAAATGTATCCGTCCAGGTTCCGCTTAATTCGAAAGACCCATTTACACCCGGCGATATTTTTGTGTAGGATGAGGAGGTATAAGGGTCCACGTGGAGTTATGGAGGAGGGCATCATATTCTTCACACATGGCTTTACGCCAAAGGTGGAAATTTTTGGGCTTGAGTAATTGTGGTAGGTTCATTGATCTCGTAAGAGGATTTTGTGGTAGCATGTAGGTCGAGGACTTGACGTGGTTTGAATATACCACTCTTGGAGCGTGTTGTCATTGGATGTGTAGGAGTGTAGCTTGTGTTGTTGGTATAGGTAGTGGAGAGACATTAACACGGGTTGAGCAGGTGAGGTACTTCAAGAGCATTATGTTCGTAAGAGGGTAAAGAATGTTGTATTTCCGAGGGCATTACGTCGTAGTAGGAGGAGAAGAAATAGAGGGAGTGAGAAGTTGTTGAACCGGAGAACAAGAGAGTGCGATCCCGAGGCAAGGGACCTGATGGTGTCATAGGGACGCTCGTGGGATGGGATCTGGAGGGATACTCCAAAGGACTTAAGTTTATCTAATAGCTTGCACTAGTAGGAGATTTGTGAAAAGGAAAAGTAGACTCCACAAAAGTAACATGACGTGATATAAAGACTCTTTGAGTTTGGGGTTCGTAATAACGGAAAGCATTATGTTCTAGAGAATATCCTATAAAGGTGCAAGGCTTGGATCGGGTGTTAGTTTGTGTGAGGTATAAGGTCAGAGCTATGGATAACATAAACATACCAAAGACTTTGAGTTTCAAGATTTGGAGGCTTGTTGAAAAGTTTTTCAAATGGTGACTGGTATTGTAGGATTGGAGTAAGCATACGATTAATTAGATAGACGACATTGCACAGCTTGAAAGGTCACGACCAAAAAGTTGGGGGCATAGATGCTTGATGTAGAAGTGAGAGACCGCCAACTATATGTCGATGTTTGCATGCTCAGAACCAACTAATTGGGGAGTATGTGGGGTGACTTGAGGTGTTGTATACCACAAGTCGAGAGACAAGATGTGAGGGCTTGATATTCACCTCCGCCATCGAGTAAACCGCTTTGATTGAAAACTCGAAAGAAATTTCACCAACTTCCGAAAGTTGGTAAAGACTGCCAAACATCGATTTGTGGCGAGAGGATATAACCATGTGTACTTGGTAAAATAGTCGACAAAAATGACATAAAATCTAAACTTGTCAAAAGAAGGGGTTAAAGCAGGCCCCAAACATCTCAGATAAATAATTTCAAATGGTTTAGAGCAAGATATGGAGGATACTCCAAAAGATAGTCGATGACTTTTATTGCTAAGACAAGCATCACAATGCATAATAATGCTACTGGTTTTAAAAGTAGGAAGAGAATAACGAAAAGTAATTTATGCTGGATAAAGGAGGAGGGGTGACCAAGACGACGATGCCACACATCAACCGAGTCGCAATGGAAGAGTGAGCAGAGGGTCGGGTAAGTTATGGTCGATGGCCACTTATAAATGTTGTCTTTATTCTCGCCTTGACTAAGGATGCCCCGTGCTCAAATCCTTAACAAGAAAAGAGTCGAAAGAATTAATGGAGGTATTATTCTCACATGAGACCGAAAACGGAAATAAGATTTCGTGAAATGTGAGATGCACACAAGACATCATCGAGTGTAAATGTTGTTGTAAGTGAATTAAGTGTTGTGGAACCAAAGATGAGTAATGGGAACTCTTTACCGCCACCGATGATGATATCTTCATTGCCGCCATAGGTGTTGTGGATGGATAGGTTCTGAAGATCAGACGTGATGTGATGAGAGGCTCCAGAGTCCATAAGCCAATTAGATTGGCTAGTGGTTGGAGTAGTCATGAGATTCGCTTGAGGCCACCGTGATGGAGCAGGGGGTCTGGGTCGAGACCGGCATACTTTCGCAGAATGTCCGACTTTATCACATAGCTGGCAGACAACTCATTGTTGGCTGATGCGATCAGGACGCCAGGGCTGTTGAGTGTTGAAGTTGACATCTTGAAAGCGATGATGGGGATGAGAAGAGGTTTGCTTGGGACTCATAGGTTCGGGAGGCAGTTGAGCCCGGCTTTTGTTGACTTGCGCATTGTCCTGGTTGCTCTTCCTTGTCGATTTTTGACGACCTGAGCTGTGATAGTTGGTTCGGTGACTTGTCATGGCACTTCAAATACATCTCATAGTCACCAACTTGTCATATAGTTCTTCAAATGATATTGGTGAGTCGCGTGCTCGAATTGTCACCGCTAGTTCTTTGTATTCGTCCCCTAGGCCATTAAGTGTATGGATGAGGACTTCTTCTTCACCAAGGGAGTGACCTATCAAAGTTAAGTCATCGATGATAACTTTGATATTTTGTAAGTAATCAGTAATAGTACTTCCCCCTTGTTTCACTCTCATCGATTGATAAGAGTTCGAGCATGCGCGAGTACGCGAGCGATTTGCCAATGTGGTTTGCAACTTCGACCATGCTTCGCAGCGAGCTTGTACATGAAGATATTAGTGGGGCAATGGACCCAAAGAATCGAGGCTTGAATGGCTTGGAGGATGAGGCGGTCTTGACGTAACCATAGTTTGTAGAGGTCGGATTTGGTGTTGATTGATCCTCCTGGATGTTGAGGACTTCGATGGACAATTGAGAGAGCCATCGATGTAACCTAGGAGGTCATATCCAAATAGAAGATTAGAAAATTGTGCACGCCAAGATGCGTAATTTCCATTTTTGGATAACTTGAAAGGAATGAGTGCCGCTGCATTGATGGTGATGAGGTTTGAAGGTTGAGAAATACTATGGTTCCTGCAAGTACAACGATCGGGATGTTAGAGGTAGACGATGAAGTCGATGAAGCCATTTGATGAGATGATGGCGCCAATCGCTTGGGAAATTTGTCGGATGTAGCTATTGTCGCATTGCCAACCCGCCAGATTGGTTCTCATGAAGGCGGTGCAGTGGAAGCAAGTGACACCAAGGAACGAAAAGGCGTTCGGTGGAGGTTGGCAGAGAGGAGAGAGTGGTCTCAGAGAGAATAGCGCCGAGAGTGGTCTCGTGAGAGAATAGCGCCGAGATCGAGAGCAGCTGGTGCTGTCCTATTTCTCGCTACACCGCACTCGGCCGTGGGGTTTGAGGAAGCAGCCGACGCCGACGGTCACTAGTAATTGGGGCGGGGCAGAGAGAGGCGATCGACCGGAGCGTAGCAAAGCGACGACCTCGCAGCCTTGATAGCCGGGTGGATGCCACGCCGAAGGTGCAAAGTGGCTTCTGGCTTGAAGGAAGGAGAGCTCGCCGGTCCTGCCGATTGGTCCGGCCACGCTAGGCCTCGACGAACTCCTGCGCTATCGACGAGCGGTAGGGTAGCTTTCACCCGTGGAAGCAGAGGGAAGCAAGGGAGGAGACCTGATCCGCGCGATCAAGGTGGTGGTCCGAGGATGGCAATGAGGATAGCTTTATTTGAACTTGCAAGACACCGATTGCGTCGCTTGACAAATGAGAAGAAGGAAAAAAAACGAGAGAGCTTGTTCTTAGACAAGCGGCTCGATACCATGTTAAATGAATTGTAAAGATAAAAGTATATTGAATATGGCTCAACAGAGTCTTATTTATACACATAAGAAGAAAGAAGAAGAGAAGATTTTCCTCAACAACTGTGAGGATTTTCTCAACAAACTAGCTGGGATTTCCTCATATAGTTAAGGAAATCTTATCCGCTATCAATTAGTTAACATGTAGTTGCCACATGAGATCCAAGCTACCCTCCACTCATCTACTTACATAAACGAATCTTTAAAGCAAAAAAATACAATCCTCCTTCTCGTCTATAATGATAAAGAAAATAATCAAAAACTTTATTCTCATCTTTCTTAATTGAAGACAATCACATGCTTCATTCTTATTTATTATGATGAGGAAGATAATAATAAACTCCCGTCACATCCTCATTATTAACTTGAGTATAGAGGAATATGATCGAAATTTTTTTTCACATCTCGATTTTCATACAAGTAACATCTTGAGAGAACGATATTTTCATTTTAAGAATATGATATTTTTACCAAAGATATTTCAAATATTTTTATACGCACATGACTCTGAACCATGTGCGTATGAGATTCAACGTGTTAGACGGTCAAATTCAAAGATCACATCTATCAACCACCATTCTCAATAAAAATATATCAGTATTATCTTGATATAATGTCTCCGACATCACTAGTTGGCTCAACTAATGCTAGTGGGCCAGAAAAAGTCAACGGACGAAACCGGCACAAGCTTCTTGAAGGGTCAACCCCACACATCCACGGGTCTCGCCTAACATGTCACTTGCACTTCCGATGGGGGAGGACGTGGACCGTCTTCCCCACGTTCTTTTGGCACCACCGAGACTTTTCTTCCTTGGTATCGTCATGATCCAAAGAAGAAGGTGCAAGCACCCCCCAAACTCACACCTAGAAATCCACACGACGTATAATTAAAAAAAAAATCACAAATAATTTTACCTCTGCAGAAAAAAGATGTTGTTTTCACGTCTCAAATCACATGCTAATACGATGGAGAGATCTCTTCATTGACGAGTCTAACCACATGAACTCAGCATCATCCCTTCAATCAAAAGCCAATTCGATGGTCAACGTAGCTTCTCACGCATAATGCGGTAACCACACCGCATCGCGGTGCGATCCTTCCGAAATTAGCTACACAATCCATTACGCCCGTACAAAAGTGTATCGGGTCACTGTGACAGTTGGAAACTTTCACGTAGCTCCCTCGCATTAGGGAATATAACGCTTTTATCGATCTTGAGACGTATCCGAGGAACACACGAGAGAACCACCAGCTCGCGGGGATCTCCTGTTCGAGACTAGCCAGGCAGCCTGGATTCGCATTCATAAGTCGGTGGGCCCCACCATGTGACCAGGCACTCGAACCAGAGGTGAGGTGGGCTATCCACGTTTTTTGTGGCGGGCCCCGAAGCGAGCCGCGGCCTGCAGAGCCGTGCGAACGAACGAGTGCTCCACTAATTTCTCGCATTCCTGAGGGGGAAACTTGAAAAGTTTAATTGGGAGGGGGGCAAATGTAAAAGTGTACAGGAGAATATTTGATTTCAAACGAGTAAAATAAATGACGTTCTACCAAAAAGTCTCGGTCTCTCCCCTCTCTCTCTCTCTCTCTCCTCGCCCGAGAACCCAAATCTAAGAAAGAGGCCTTTCTTTCCTCCACCTCCGCGTCTCCGGATCGGGGTGATTCTTCGGGGCGGCGGCGGCGGCGAAATCGATGGCGTCGGAGATCGAGGTGGTGGACGAGGGGACCAGCGTCGGGGGAGTAGCGCCGGTGCCGGCGGGAGGCGGAGGAGGGGCGGAGGGGGATGAGGCCTTGAAGAACGATGTGTACACGGCGGCTGCGTACGGGGATCTGGAGAAGCTCCAGCGGCTGGTGGAGGCGGACGGGTGCTCCGTCTCGGAGCCGGATGGGGCCGGGTATTACGCCCTCCAATGGGCCGCCCTCAATAACCGCACCGCCGCTGCCCTGTACATCATCGAGGTATCTTCTCTCCACACCCCCCACCCCCACGGTGTAAAATTAGGGGTTTTTCTTTTGGGTCCGTTGTCCTCTGTAGTGGCTATTGATCTGTTCCATCTAATCGGGGTAAAGTATCCCTTGGCCGCTGTTGATTCCTGTTGTCTGTATCAGCACGGAGGGGATGTCAATGCCACCGACAACACGGGGCAGACGGCGCTCCATTGGAGTGCAGTGCGGGGGCACATCCAGGTCGCTGAGCTACTGCTGAAGGAAGGTGCTCGTGTTGATGCGTCAGACTTGTACGGGTATCAGGTCTGGTTCCCCTAGAATTATTGTCGGAACAATTATGTCTTTCTTCAAGTTTCTCTGCTTGTGTTCTCCATAGGAAAAAGTATAGTCATCATGTGCACTTTAGTATCTATTGCCTCAGCGATGAACAATTGTCTTTGCTGTGTGGCCGACAACTTGACTTCGGCATGCTGCTGTACAAACTGATTTAGATTTTATGGCTAGAGAAATAGGTAGAAGAACAGCTAAGACATTTGGGAACTTCCCCTCTTAATATGCTGATTGATCACAAATTCATACCTTTGTGTTACATTTACGTAAAGTTTTACTAGCATGCAGACCTGCTGATTGATCGAACATGCCACATGCTTGATCACTCTTCCTGTAGATCACCATGAGTTAGTTACTGCCTTTCCTTTCTTTAGTCAGTGGCATAAATGATCCCGCACAATTGTGACAGCGAGAAACTCCCAGGGTGAGAAATACCTGTGGGGTGACAGATCACTGTTGTCATGCTGGAAAATAAAACACATCTGGGCAGCTTTCTGTTTAGAAACCAAACTGTAAATCATTGTTACTTATAGTTTATTATACTATATATTTGTATTTTTACCTGAAACTTAATTACATTATAATTTGATTTTTTTTTTTGGTCTTTTGCACTTTTCCTATGTATTCATGACTCCACAATGATGAATTAGGAATTTCATATGAATACGGACTATAATTGAGCAATATCTTGTGGAAATTGAGTTATATGAATTGAGAATATGAGGTACTAGAAGTCTAGGACCAGAAAAAGATATTTTACATGCTTTTGTTTGGGTTTTATGGTAAGTGTGGTATAGTCTGGCATGAAATTTTTCTTAACATAGTTTACTCATTTGACTTGTAATTACTCATAGACAGGATCTGTCTGGACTGTTGCAGTTCTACTATTAGTTGATGACAGATATCTTATCATAGATGAGGAATTGAGTGTCTTTGGAACAAAAATGTCTATGCTTTTAGCTATGTGTTAGCCTGATGCTTGATCAACATATAAACATGCTCATATCTGTATGATACTGTCTTTTGTAATTTCCTTCTGGTTTGCACCTGTTTTCTGGTCCCCTTTTCAAGTTCCACTTGATTGCAGACCACTCATGTTGCAGCACAATATGGCCAGACAGCATTTCTCTATCATATTGTCACAAAATGGAATGCTGATCCAGATGTCCCTGATAATGATGGAAGAAGCCCTTTACACTGGTATATAATATTCTCCTATCTGCAGTAAAACCATGAAGCAGTATCCTAATTCTTTTTTCCTCTTGGAGACTTGCTACCTTTTAATTTCACAAGTTGGTCTCAGCATCTTCTTCCTGTTACAATTATGGGAATGATACTTATTTTCTAGCAAATGTTATTTATATATTTCATTTTAGTTTAATATATTTTTTAGGGCTGCTTACAAGGGATTTGCTGACTGCATACGTCTTCTTCTCTTTCTGGATGCGTATAGGGGGCGACAGGATAAAGAGGGTAAATGTTATTTTGTTTTGTTTCATTTATATATTCTGTAATTTGATCATTTTGGCTCCTTTTAATTTATTTGCACTTGATAGGTTGTACTCCTCTTCACTGGTCTGCTATTAGAGGAAATCTGGAGGCATGTACAGTTCTAGTTCAAGCAGGGAAGAAAGAGGACTTGATGATCACAGATAATACCGGGTTAACTCCTGCTCAGCTTGCATCAGATAGGGGTCATCGGCAAGTTGCTTTTTTCCTTGTAGGTATTCTGTGTCTCTAATGGATTACTTCTTAATTAAAAGCATGTAAATTGTTTGTTGTTAGACGTAAGGGAATCCCATCAGCTGGAGAATTTTTCTTTTGCTATTAAGTGCTTTTTCTTTCTTTCATTTGGCCCTAAGGTGTCAATAAATATTTCCTGCAATTTGTTTTGCTCTTGATGCTTCGTTTTTCAGGATCATTATCAAACAACTTGTTTATACCATACATCAGGACAGAAGCATGCAATGTAGCAGAAATTGCTTAGGTTGCATGTATAAACTAAAAGACAAGTATTGAGAAGGCATCATGCTCTCTGGTCAGTTCCCATATAGCTGATCACAAATGCTTGTGATCTATGGCTTTATTTGTTGTGATCAAGATGTTTTCTGCTCTACAAGATGTTTGGTTGTGCTTTAAAATTGAGCACATTAGATTGTGATGAGACACATGCAGCAACATATAGGAAATTGTTCAATGCACTGCAGGATGATGAGCATCCAATGGAGTAATAATTGACATGGTTCTTACACACATGAATGCATAATTAAGGTAGATTCTTGGATGGAAAAAGCTTTTGATTATGTGCAATTCTAAGCAATAACAAGTTGAATTTAACCAGAAAAAGCTGCCCATGTTTTGAACTCTTCTAGTAGCCTGCGTGGACTTTATCCGACTACCTTACAAATAGAGACTTTGAAGAGTATTCTTCCTTTCCCTTCCTCTGTGATTTGGTTTTTGTGTTATGTTTGATTGAAAGCTTATTTGGGTCAAAACAAGAAAGCCTCACTTTTATCTTAGAGGTTTGTCAGTTGGAACCCAACCTTTATTGAAATTGTTCAGTAGTAGACTCCTAATTCTGTGCACCAATGGGCAGCTATTTGTCAGTTTCCTTAATCAATTCTCTTTCAAAGGATTGGTTTCTTCGCTAGTTTACTTAACCTATGCATGTACGTACATATACAGTCAGTCATGCATGCATATATATTATGTGTCTGTGTTTGTGAGCCTGACTGTTAGGATACCACATGCATTTGTATGTAAATAGTACACATTCAGGTGTCTTGTGTTTGTGAGACAGTCTATTAGGACCCTAGAAAAATACTGCATTGCAGCTAGCAATGTCCTCGCTTTGACTAAATAATTAGCTGAGGTAATTTGTTGCCTCTCTATTGTGCAAGCTCCAAGAATAAACGCTCTACAATTTTATGTGGTTATAACTCTTTTATCTGCTGGCATTATTCCCTCTTGAAATGTAGTGTAATGTTCTAACTTCTAAATTATAGTTTCATTTTCTAATCTGTAAGCTCTTTTAATTGGAATTATCTGAAGCTGACTTGCTAGCTGAGTAGTCAGATATGTTGGTTCACCAATTGTGTTTTGGATCTTTCTTGGGCTTGTATAGAACTGTGGAGGTTTCTCTAAATGGTGCCTGAATGTTAAATTCTAGAAGCTGAATCTAGACGATTTACTAAATGAGTATGGTTTTCATCTACTCCAGTTTAGCACATTCCATCTGAACTTTAGAGTTGGTAAATAAGCTACTGTTTAAGCTTCTGTAGACTATTATGCTTTTTTTCCTGTTATAGTTTGTCTTGCGTACCTTAAATTTGTCTCTGTATTGTACCTAATATTACTTGAGTTATGCAGGGCAATGCTAGACGTGTATTCGATAGGCGCTGCAATGGGAATAGCCACCTGGGAAAGCTATCAAAATTGGGACTTGCACCTGCTCTTTGGTGCGTCATAGTAGCCATGCTGTTTACATATGTACAGTCAGTTATTGCAGGTATATTTTGTTATGTGATTCATAACATGCCCATCCTGTCAAATAAATTGAACATGTAGACTTACTCTTCTATTTTCTTTTGTTTTGTGGATGTAGGTTCTTACATCCTGAAATTAACATTTGTATTTGGGCTTTTTGCCTGGTCAGGATTTTTCCTGGCATCTGCAGGATTAGTCATGTTTTATAGATGTAGCAGGTACTTTCAGCTTATCCACAGTTTTTTTCTTGCATAACTAAATATTTAAATAGATTGTAATGTGGAACTCAATGATTTTTGATGTGTGATGGTTTGTTTCTGTAAATACAGTGTTTCCTGGAAGTGGTACTTATCCTAGCTATTGCATAGTTTATGTTATGAGTACCAAAGACAGTTGATGTGAGAAATACATGATCTTTGCTCTTCTATATATATGTTGAGCCATTGGACAATTCTCTTTGAACTTGCATATTGTAATACACAAGTTATATGTTATGTGGAAAAATTATATACAAGATTCAAAGCTTCTGCTTGCTTTATTTTATTGGTTCACATTAGTCTTACCGCCAATTTTGATCATAATGGTGTAAGTGGATCATTAGACTGGAAATGTAGCTGAAGCTAAATTACCTTACATTATGGTGAGATAGTTTGTGCATGTTTTTACGTTCACTTAGTTCCAATTTCTCCAAGCAGCTCGTATTTTGGTCCATATCTGTAAGTTGCTAGAATAAATTCAATGGTGTTCATACCTAATTTTTTAAGACATTAGTTAATTTCACATGACATGGGTATCCTAATAGTTGAAAGGGTATCAAAGCAGATGGCTCAGGTCATTACTATTTTATTCATACGATCCTATTTAATCATAACTTGAAGTAAAACCATGTTCCTTTTTTTTATTCATTAAATAAGAATTGGTTTCTTTGGCTCATTTTGTTATAATGATTAGTTATTCATTTTAATCCTATCAAACAAAATTGCTGATGGGTCCGTCAAATTTAGGATCGAAGCCCTTTAGCATCCATTTGGCAGAAAAACTTGAAGTGAAGGCAGTTGACAGTTGTATTCATGTCAAATGCATTCCAAAATTTTCATTCTTACAGGTATTTGTAGTCATTGTTGGATTTTAGCAGTTGAACCAAATTTGTATAGTTATGGTAAATGGTTTTGGCCCAGATGTTTGTACTCTGTTGTGAAGAGGGCTTCTCTCCCTTCTATAGCCTAAAGCCTGCAGGTTAGCATAAAGTTAATAAAGAAAAAGCAGGGCATCATCGGGAATTCAGGTCCATTGTGCTTCAAGCACTAAAAAAGTTGTGATGGATGCTAGTAACGGAGGTAGTCCTCTAGAATTAGAAAGTAGTGTATTCTAGTTTAGGACTCTGAAGGTCCCATGTTATCACAATCTATTATATTAATACACTTATATATGTTATTCATTTGGATCGTTTAAGAAAATAGGTGAAAAGAAGGAAACGATGACCATGTGTAGGGATGTAAGAAGTGGTGATGGAAGGGTATATGGAGGATTGGCCTGTTGAAACTTGAAGGGGATGCCCAGGGCAGGCAGCAGGCAGCAGGCATGCATTAGGTGGATGGAGTATGGTGGTGTGGCGCTGTATTATATTAATATATATGTCATTCATTTGGATATATATTATATTAATATATATGTCATTCATTTGGTCAGTATGTGTTTTATACGGGTCTTCTTTTAAAAATAAATAATCCACACTTCTCTTTTGCTTTATGTGAATGAACATTGTATACCAGTTATGTTGCTTTGTGTTTATATGCACAACTGAACTTTATTGCAATTCTCTGATCCACTTTTTGCACACAGGCACTAGGAAAATACATATATATTCAATAATTATGTCAATTTAGATGTGTGAAGCTCATCTCACTGCAATATTTTGATTTGCCGCAGGAAAGATCCTGGTTTCATCAACAGGAATGTACGGGATGCACAAAGCCTCAGAGATGACGTGAGCTGCAAACTTGGCTTGCCCTGTTACTAGCTACTATAGATATGTTTTTTTTCTCTTTATAACAATGCCACAACCTTATGTGTCTGTATTTTTGAATGTTAACAAGGATACATCAGTTGCTCAACAAGATCCCCTGACGCATTTTAACTAGATTGCTAGCTATAAATACATGCTACATTGTCCTTGTACAAGTGAGGAAGGTGCATATTGAATCTTGAGCAGTGACTTTATATGTCATGAGCATAAATGTCTCCTCCCAACAAAGTAGGGATTTCTTTTATAGCCATTAGTACCATATTACACTGTATTGCAGGGCTCTCCATGCCGCTCATTTCATTTATAATCACGTAGTGACTTTATATGCCGTGAACTGCATAGGCACTCCATGGTTCTCATTTCATCCTGATTATGCTGTGATACTAACAAGTTTTTTAACAGGGAAGCATACTGCAAGAATGAAATATGCTTCATCTTTTTAAGATTTTAGCTCTGTATTTCCATGAATACTTTTTTGTCTTACACTAACTGTAATCAATGATTCTATTAGTGTATGCATAATGTGTAGATGTCAACACTTTTGACACGATGAGAACTCTCGATAACACTTTTTTATTAGGTATAGTGAAAAATAGAATATGATTTGAAAAGGAGATTATAGCAGATGCTAATCAGCGACAAAGACTTTTGATTCACAAATGCAAATGACTAAAATTTTTATATTTCCTTCAGAATTGCTTATGATTCACTACTTTTATATTTATGCTTATAGGAACCCTTATTAAAGACAGATTTAAACCATCCTGCCCTTTTGGCTGGGAATTGGTCCCAGTTGTGTGCAACATGCAAGGTACTCTTATGTCCATATGAGGAAACCTGTTTTCCCTATGTTATCTTATTCTTGGAATTTCTGATCTAAATTTGATTGAAATATTGTTTAGATTGTCAGGCCAGTACGTGCAAAACATTGTTCCACTTGTGACCGTTGTGTCGAGCAGTTTGATCATCACTGTCCTTGGGTATCAAATTGTATTGGCAAGGTTCTCGTAACACTCATGACTTGCTTCTCAGTTGTTTATTTTTCTTTATTCTTCTGAAAGCATTGTCGTGTTAGTTGTGCAATATGAATGATTCCCAACTATGTTAGTTTCTTGATATTCTAATTTGTTAACTATTGATCTGCAGAGGAATAAGTGGGACTTTTTCATGTTTCTTATTCTAGAAGTTTCAGCAATGATTATTACTGGTCTGGTGACCATTACAAGTACGAATCTTTTAAAGTTGTCTTGTTTGACTTTCCTCTTTGAATTAGTCTCTTGCTGTTATTTGACTCGCTGCTAAGAAAAGCAAATGCTTCCTGCAGGAATAGTGAAAGATCCCTCTCCACCATCTTTTGGTGGATGGTTGAGTCATAATGCCAGTGAGCATCCTGGGGCCATATCATTTCTGATAATGGATTTCTTTCTCTTCTTTGGAGTTGCTGTCTTAACTGCTGTCCAAGCATCACAGGTACTCACTTGGGGTTTTCTGCTACTCCATTGCATTATTTGTATGACAAATGAGAATGTGTGTGAAAATATCAATATTCAAATCTTAATGTGACTATAGCTTTTACATTTCAGTTCTATTTATATTTCTTTTCTTTTTCCCTATACATAATGGTGGAGAACATAATATTTATATTTTAATTGAGTTAGAACACTCTTTCTACTGGTTTTTTACAGAAATATAAAGATTTCGAATCTCATGGAAGATTCCAGAAATAAACAATATGCTGGTGTGGCTAATCAAGCAAACAACTTACCGAATTATACTTTAAGCACTTTGGTAGAATATAACAGCTTACCAGCAAATGCTTTAATTTTCATCAAATGCACCGGTCTTTAATTTTCGTAATGTGGGTGGACAAAGAAATGTTATCATGCTTTTATTACAGGTAAGGCTTTCTGTACTGTCCTGACCCTCTTGTTATGCTAACCCAACATGCTGGCTTCATGGAATATAAGTTTATGCCATTTCTCCAATTGTTGCTTAAGTACTGTTATTGGTTACATAGTTTTCCCCCTTTTTTTTGGGGCACAGATCTCACGGAACATTACAACAAATGAAATGGCAAATGCTACGAGATATAGCTACCTCAGAGGTCCGGGTGGAAGGTTTAGAAACCCCTATGATCATGGCATCCGCAAGAACTGCTCGGATTTCTTTATAAAAGGATACAATGAAGATGTAGAGCTCCCAGACCAGACACAAACCTTGGAAGGAACAGGAATGATTCAGATGACAAGGAGCACAGATTTACAGAATGGGGAGAACCATTTGCATCAGAGTGGCAACGGCCACATCTGTGTCGATGTTCAAACCAAAAATTCAAGACCCCATGGCCATGCTAATTCGTCGAAGTGCTGCCACAACAACAGTAAAATTGATGGTGCCCCGTTAGGGTTGGGCTTGGGACTTGGTCGCAACAATCGGCACAACTCTCGGATTCTGCCATTATGATCTTCTACATACCAGGATAGTATGAGATTGTGCCACTTGTATCATAACCATTGAAATATTTTGCAGTCTTGTTTGAATCTAGATGTTCCCTCTTAGATATTGTATCATCTTGAAGCAGTTTTGTTCTCATGGATGTTGTAACCCCCAAGGTTAGATTTTTAGCATCAGATGGTTTCAGATATGATTTTACATGATTGGCAAAAGATCTATATAGCCAATCTCAAATAATTATGAATTTATAGCTTTATTATTATTGTTCAGACTCCTATCAAGCAAGATAATTCAAAACTTCCTATTTGTATGACAAATATTCGTAATTCTTGAGAGATGTATTATTCCATAAAATTTTTCTTGTTTTTGATGGTTTATAGAGAAAAGAAAACAACAAATGATAACTGATTTCAGAAGGACCAAAAGTAGCTTATTTAAAATTTACAGAAAAAATAAAAAAAAGGAGGTAACTTTGTGAAAAAAAGAAGACAAAAATCTCGAAACTGTTCTATAAAAAAGAAAGAATCTCTATGGGATGATATGCCCCTCTTCCGGGAGTTGGCACGTAGGGCCCATGCGTGGTCCACACCATTAGGAATTGTTAGGCCAAATGAGCTGATGGGCTTTAATAGAGCGGACTACAAATGGGCTGAGCCTGTCCCTAAGAAATGGGCCACTTTTGCACGAAGCCCGAATCTGTCTCTATATAAAAGCCCAGCGTCGCTCTCGTTTCGCGGCGCTAGGGTTTGGATTTGGCGTGCGAGGAGCTCTACACTCTCTCTCTCTCTCTCTCTCTCTCTCTCTCTCTCTCTCTCTCTCTCTCTCTCTCTCTCTCGGCGGTGGACGCTTCCTTTCCTTCGTTGCTCGTTCTTCTCCCCTGATCGTCATGGCAGAACAGGTCAGATCTCGTCTCCGCTTTACGAACTTGATTCTGTGACTCTCACTCGTCTTCTTCCTAAAGGTGAAAATCCCTTCTTTATTAGTTTAGATGTGTGGTGTTTTGGCGTGTTTGATTGATGTGGTATCGTAGTTGGGATTGTTAGCGCCTTGGTTTTGAGATCAAACTATTTGAATGGTAGAATGTGCTGGGAGCTGCAGTTAACATAGATGGTAGGATGCCTTTTTACATTACTTTTGGAGAACTGAAATAAGACATCTATCTGACTTTGGCTAATGGAGTGTTAGAATAAAATAGGAAGAACGAACCAAAACCAGATGCGGGTAAGTAGAATCAAGCTAAAATAATAAAGCTGAAGATCAAAACCAATTGGATCAATAACACCAAGTTCTAACGTGGTAAAACCCTCAATTGGTTGAGGGAAACATCCACGGACAAGCAAGAAGGTTTTCACTATGAAAGATTAGATTACAACATTCTCTTTAATACAAGGAAAAACAACGTCGCTCTTGCAATAGGAGAAACTAAGGAAGAGGAACTCACAAAAGGGAGAAACTAAGAAGGAACCAAATGAAGTAGAAGATTTACTCTCCTCACTACTCTTTTTATTCCTCTCTTTCTTCCTTTTCCTTCCCTACTTCTCATTGCACTCTGCACTGGATTGGATTTAATTTGGATGTTGCATCTCAATGCCTTATATAGGCACGAGCAGGGAGAACTCCTGCACCCGTACATCGAGAGGAGATGAGATGGGAGCTTGCAACTCCCCATATCACATCGGTGTGTGGGTGGGTGCAACTCCCTCTTCCGTGCGGGTGCAACCACCCAATCACACAGAGGTGATTGTAATCGCTTCCTTATTTCCTTTTTTTTGTTTTATCGTTATCTCTTTGTAATCTCCCACTTAAAACAAAAATAAAAAGGAAATGAAAATCTTCATCCTTGCTTGGTAAGTCTTGCTGCTTACGTCTCCACCAGGCCATAAGATCTGCTGCACGCTTGCTTGTAAGTGTTGATTGGCTTCGTCATAACATCAGCTTGGTTGTTCATTGTGTCGATCCTCTGTATATCCGTGATATCGTCCTCCACTACTTCTTGAATGGAGTGATATTGAACTCTTATGTGCGTTGTCCCATAATGGAAGGTTGGATTCCTTGCAATATGTAAGGCACTCTTATTGTCACACTACAAGAGAATAGCCTCTTTCTTGTGTCTAAGTTTCTCCATTAGCTTCTAATCCAAATTACCTCCTTGCAAGCTTGTGTAGCTATCATGTACTTTGCTTCTGTAGTTGATACAACTACAACAGTATGCAACTTTGGAACTCAGCTTACTACTTCTCTTGCAAGTGTAAACACATAGCCTGTGGTGGATTTTCTTTTATCAATGTCACTTGTAAAATCAGAATCAAATTAACCTCTAACAATAAAATCTGATCCTCCATAACATAATGCAACATCTGAGGTCCCTTAATTATCTCAAAATCCTCTTAACTGTGTTCCAATGCTCTATACCAGGATTTGCTATGAACTGACTGACCATGCTAATTGCCTGTGCAATATCTGGTCTAGTACATATCATAACAAACATTATGTTGCCCACCGTTGATGCATATGAAACTTTGAGACATTTTCATCCTCTTTGCTTCATTGCTAGGGGCACATAATTGAGGATAATTTAAATTCACATGAAGTGGGATAGAGATTGACTTACAATCTTGCATGTTGAAGCGTCGCAAGAGTTTCCTCAAGTAATTCTTCTGAGATAGCCATATCTTCATGTCTTTTTTGTCTTAGTGAATTTGCATCCCTAGAATCTTGTTTACTAGTTCCAAGTCCTTGTTAAACTCTCTAGCCAACTATACCTTAACTCTTTGATTCGATCTTCGGTGGGGTCTGTCACCAACATCTAACCTCTTGTAATAGGCACAATGGTATGAACTGAGTCTACCATATCCAAGGCTAACGATGAAGGAATCAAATCTTTTGTACCAACACCTTGGTGTCTACTTTAAACCGTTTGGAGATTTGTTCAACCTACAAACCAAGTTCTTTTCTTTTTAATATCAAAACTCTCTAGGTGGATCATATAAATCTCTTCTTCAAGTTCATTGTGAGCAAATGTGGTTTTCAAATCTAACTACTCTAGATGTAAGTCAAATGTAGCACATAATGCCAGAACTATTCAAACTGTAGTAAGTCAAACAACAGGGGAAAAATATTTCATTAAAGTCAATACCTTCTTTCGGAGCATATCCTTTCACCACCAGTTGTACATGATACTACTTCACTTGATCATTGCTTTCTCTCTTGATCTTGTAGGCCCATCTGTTTTAGATAGTGTTTCTTCCTTGCGGTAGTGGGACAAGTTTCCAAGTCTTGTTTTCGTGTAGAGCTTCAATTACTTTTTGCATTGTTGTCATCCACAAAGATGCATCTGGATTACATATAGCCTCCTGAAAAGTTGATGGTTCTCCATTCTCTGTTAGAAGATCATATGCACAGTGTCTTTGAAACATACTCATTATGCTAAGTCGGTGGTACCCTTTTGCCAGTTGATCGTTGAACTTCTAGAGCCTCAGATTGGACTGGCACTTGTTCATCATGCTTCGATGCTGCTTCAGAAGAATCCTCTTCCACCTAAACTTCAATAGTTTCTGAACTTTTGATCCTTGTGCTATCATTTGCATCTTTTTATAAAATTTCTACAAAGATGACATCTCTACTGATGATTATCTTATGGTTAGTGGGGTCCCACAAGTGATATCCCTTCACTCCATTAGCAAAGCCTAAGAATATGCACATTCTGGACTTGGAATCAAGCTTCGTTCTTTCCTGGGCATTATACATTACATATGTTGGACAACCAAAAATATATAAGGAAGAATAGTCAACTGGTTTACCAGTCCACATCTCTATAGGTTTCTTCAATTCAATCGTTGTTGAAGGAGACCTATTGATATCATAATAGGCGGTTGGCCACACCTGCAGTATCCAGTAACACTCTGGTTCTCTCCAAAGGAGTCCTGTTTATCTGCTCTACCACACCATTCTGTTGAGGACTGTATAACATTATAAGCTGCCTCTCAATGCCTTCATGCCTACAGAAAGGAGCAAACTCCTTGCTCGTATATTCTCCTCTATTATTTGTCTGCAAGCACTTGATCCTTTTCCCTGATTCAAGTTCACCCTTGCTTTAAATGATGATTTGATTCCAAGAATAAGGCTTCTATTGGAGAAAATCTATAGGCCTCGTTCTGACATATGTCCCAGTCTTCGATACCATAATATTGTAGATTCTTCTCTAGAACCAGATGATGCAACAGATTTATCTATCTCCTGCAGTGTTTCTCCCAAAAGCATGCATTGATTAGTTGGGATCTTCTCTGCCTTTATAACAACAAGCACTCCTTTGACAATTTCCATAGTCCCATTTTTAGTATGGTTCCTACAGCATATGTTACTGATGTGGATTCCAACATACGAGAAGTGTAGAGCCTTCCCTTTAAAAAAGTCTTGTTGGGAAGTGACTTGGCTTCATATAACCTTGTCAGAGTATCTAAGATCTCCTTTACTGTTGTCTTCTTTATGATACTAGATATAACTCCATCTGCCAATGCCAAGTGCAAGTTAGCGATTGCGTTGTTGTCCATCTCCTCCCGCTTTTTGTCGTTTGCAAATTGTTTGGGTCTCCTCTAATTGACTTGGCAATTATCCTTAGAATTGATCTCATCTTCATCTTCCATAGGGAAAAATTGGTTCCGTTGAACTTATCCATCTCGAACTTTATCGCCATTGTTTACTTGATTTGCTTTCCTCCTTGAACTGACTTTCTTGGTTTGCCTTGAATAGGAACTCTGCAACCTTTCGTTTTTTCTGAACCTTTGGCTTTGATACCACTGTTAGAATAAAATAGGAACAAAGAACCAAAGTCAGATGTGCGCAAGCATTATCAAACTAAAACAATAAAGTCGAAGATCAAAACCAACTAGAATAATAACATGAAGTTGTAACATGGTAAAACCCTCAACTAGCTGAGGGAAACATCAACGGGCAAGCTAAAATGTTTACAACCTTCTCTATAATACAAGGAGAAATGTGATAACTCTCTTGTAATAAGAGAAACTGAGGAAAGAGAAACTCACAATAGGGATAAGCCAAGAAAGAACCAGATGAAGTAGAAGATTTCCTCTCCTCGCTACTCTCTTTCTTCCCTTTCCTGTTCTATTCCTCACTACACTCTGCACTAGATTGGATTTAATTGGGATGCTGCATCTCGATGCCTTATATAGGCATGAGAAGGGAGAACACCTGCACTCATACGTTGGGAGGAGATGAGATGGGAAGTTGCAACTCCCCACTTTGCATTTGCGCATGGGAGGTTGCAACACCCTCATCCGTGTGGGTGCATGGACATGGTCCCATTCGATTAAGATTTCAGTTGCTAGTATTTGAGCATCAGAGTTACTTTGATCAAGACAATAGAGGTGATATAATTTGATTAAATTTAAAGATGCTGAAACTAAGACATTTCTTTTGCTTTATTTGTAATTATATGCAGGTAATTATGAATTATAATGCAAGGTTTGACCT
This sequence comes from Musa beccarii, assembly GCA_024322285.1. Classification (NCBI taxonomy): domain Eukaryota; kingdom Viridiplantae; phylum Streptophyta; class Magnoliopsida; order Zingiberales; family Musaceae; genus Musa; species Musa beccarii. Next base: position 1,662,953 of record CM044397.1, on the reverse strand, counting down.
GTAAAATAGTGCCTTTTCATTTATGTAGTGAACGTGTCTAGAAATGTTTTGGTGCATTTTGTGCCTAATCAACTATTGAGGATCGTTTTGATGAGGTTGGGCATGTTCTAACCGTCTTATATTTGTCGTACAGACAGAAAAGGCATTCTTGAAGCAGCCGAAGGTGTTTCTATGGTATAAATAAGGACAAGAGCTTAATATCAGTTCTGATTTCTGAAAGAAATCAATGTTGAGAATTTAATATTTTTTTTTAACAAATGTTTGTAATTTGCAGCTCAAAAAAATCTGGAAAAGGGAAGAGGCCTGGAAAAGGTGGTAATAGATTCTGGAAGAGTATTGGCCTTGGCTTCAAGACCCCCAGAGAGGCTATTGAAGGTCTTGACTCTTAACATGTTTTACCTCAGCTTACTTGAATATAAGCTGAAGTGTTGTGATTAATGTGTTCTTTTTTTCCTTTGGTTTCATTCTAGTTGACCATGCTGTTTTCGTGGCCAATTGCTACATTTTGTCTTCTTTCTTTCTGGAGTGTGTTCATCATCTTGATGTGGTTACACGCTATCTTGCATTGTTTTATTGCATTAGGAATCCAATTAAATAAATTAAAATGCATACAATAGTTTGAGTCATATATATAATTAAAAGGAGACTCTGTCATCATTGGTAAGGTTTCATGACTGATATTTGGCTATCATCTTGAACAACTGGTTTCATTCAACTTGGTGCTTCTGTGCTAGGATAAGCTTTCCATAAAAAAGTGGAATGTTTTTTTTTTTTTTAATTTCCAATGATTCTTGTCTATCATTCTATGTCTGCAAATGCTAAAGACAGGTATTCTGAAAAAAAAATATATCTTCAGGGAGATGATACAAAGGTGCATTATAGTGCGTTGTGATGTTTAAGTGGGAAGTTATGATCTAACCAACAGAGAATGCCAATCATATGGAGAATGACTAGCTAGTACATAGTGACTATAACTAGTTGAGATACCCTATGTAAAGCAGCTCCAGTGCTCATGTTCTAGTGTTTGTTTTTGTTGTTATGACAGTGGATACTGAGAACAATTTCTTACATTTGTATACGAGACTGACTGATGTCCATGCCCTTAGCATATTTGGTGGATTTTAAAGTTGCATTTCTTTGAGTTCTTGTGGAACCTTAGTAATGAATCAACCAAGCCACCTAGGTTGTTAAAAATTTCAGCTTGATCATGCATATTCATCTTTCTTGATGATGGCAATCTTGGATCTCTGTCCTTCGATTTGAAACTGCACCTTCATTCATATGCATGGGCATGCAACATATTTCATTTTGGTGTTTTGTGGCATTTTGTCTTCAACTTCTTGGTTTTGCAAGGTTCTTTTAAAATAATGTTTTGTAAGGTTCTTCAACATATTTCATATGCAAGGTTCTTTTTTTTTCTTTTTTTTGACTTATGACACTGTAAGTTAATCTGGATGTTTTTTGTATATCCGTTGGGTATTTGTAATCATCAAGGATTGTTTTTATTTTAACAAGAAAGTGCCATCTTATAACATTTAGCAAGAGCCGTCAGTTTGTGCAACGCCTGCTGTATCGACTTAAATGACTGGCTAGTTGTAAATTTGTTTATTTTCTTTTTTTTGCAAAGTCATATCTTTACCTGGCTTCAATGCATATGACCCATGTTTCTCACACTCTTAAACATGACTGTTTTGTTTGCAGGGACCTACATTGATAAGAAATGCCCGTTCACTGGGAATGTTTCAATTCGAGGTCGCATCTTAGCAGGCACGTGCCACAGTGCCAAAATGAACAGAACCATCATCGTACGCCGTAACTACCTTCACTATGTGAAGAAATATCAAAGGCAAGCAAGAAACTGCCCTGTTGTCATTTCTAATTGCTACTTACAGGGATTAAAGATTGTTATTTTCTTGCCTTAGATACGAAAAGAGACACTCAAATATTGCTGCACATATATCTCCCTGTTTCCGTGTGAAGGAAGGTGACCATGTCATCATTGGTCAGTGCAGGTGAGCGTTATTTCTTCACATGCTGGTAACAAAAGATACGTTTAACCTTTTCTCTTTATGCTGGTTCTGTTTCGATTGGTTAATTTGGAGAACAAAGGTTTTTGCTTGCTTGTACTTGGAGATTTGAGAGATCTTGGAATTTTTTTAACCACGTCGATTTCTTACTGTTATTGGATGTTGTCCAGGCCGCTGGCGAAGACTGTTCGCTTTAATATACTAAAAGTCATCCCAGCTGGATCAACAAGCGGTGGTGGGAAGAAGGCCTTTGCCGTAGTTTGAATTTTGCTAGAAATGCCTGAAAGTTTTGCATTTTGTGGTGGACTATGTTCAGATTTCTGATAGTTTGGTCATGTTTAGTTCATTTTATTTTTCAAAGAAAAGTTATTTCGGATTTTGTTGAAATGATAGATAATGGAGTACTACTTGAACTCTATGCCCATGAAATTGATTGTTCCTTGTTTTATGGGTTGGACATATTAGCTTCGCAACATACAATAAATATTTCACGGCCATGCTGGTTTTGCCAGGATGGTGGTAGTCAGACTATAATGGCACAAAACTCTGCGAACAGTAAGGTCGGCCAATGTTTGATCATCATAGATTCCTACAGTCCTCTACAAGAAACGATGGAAGGTCACAAGGGATATCTTAGCGTCTCTCTGCCATCAGATTTGTTTTGGTCGTTTAAAGGAATAGGAGATGGTTAAAAAAACATATTTTGTTTTTGCCTTTAACAAATTTCTTGATCGACCATTGTAGGACGTGCTTTCTCGAAAAATTTACCGATTTTTTAAATTTTGAATTGGAATGTTATTGGTGTCAGCTGGTTTAATCGGTGAAGATTTTGATTTTGATAGTTAGTCCTTTGAAATCTCTTAATTGGTGCAGATTTTGATTTTGATAGCAAGTCCTTTGAAATCTCACTAAGTTAAGAGTCAGCTAGTTTGCTTAAGGTTTTTGATTTTGACAGAAAGGTCCTGTGGTCAAATCTGTCCTTGCAAAACAAAAAAAGGCCTGAAAATGAGGCTAATATTTCCCAGAAAGAAAGAAGAGTAGCAACACAATTGATGTTGCATTTCTTTGATTTCTGACTTGAAGAACAGATGCACATGACAAATTTGAGCTAGTGTTTCACTATCTTATTTAATCAACAATCTGTCATATTTTATGAACACCAGTGCCAGAGCTCTCAAAAAATTGAGCATCAACCATCCTGCACACCCAGGAATGACCTGGGAAAATAATATGCCTTTAGTTTCTACAATTACAGATGGTTAGTCGCTTCCTATCGATAAGCCGGTTGAAATCGTTGTCACTCCAAACTAGTTGGTGATACTACTTTCTCTTTTAGTAAGTCACTGAGGGTATGAAAACCCTTCGTCGATATAGTATGTCTACGTCGTTGCATGGTACGAGCAGGAGGGGGATCCACGTGAAAGCACACCATAACGATTGTGAGATTGTCCTTGGCACCACGATTCTTCGCCGCCTGGACCAGTTCCTTGCAACAGGCTGTCGCATCATTGTGCTGTTGCAGTTGTCGCCTTGCAAAATCTACTGCGTTCTGGTTTGAGAAGACGTCCCAAATGCCGTCGCTGCCTATTAGTAAGAATTCGTCCTCCTTTGTCAACATAATCTTTTTCAGCTCTGGTTCAGCAATGAGTAGTCCGTCTGGCTGGTCAATATCTTTCAAGCCTTCGAAGCCCCAATCACCGAGGGCTCGAGTGACGCCAAGCTCCCCGTTTAAGTAGGCATCATCTACTATGAAGCCACCGAGAGATTCGATGCGCTTTCGCTCATTTGCACAAGAAGGCTTGTGGTCCTTGGACATTTCTATAGCCACGCCTCGTTGGGAAAGCACTGCTCGGCAATCTCCAGCATTTGCAACTAGAAGAGATCTACAAAGACATTCTCATTAGTACTAATAGTAAGTGCCACAATATAAGCATAATATTACGCTCCATTTTGCTCTCTCGAAAGAAAACCAACAAAAAGGAGTATCTCATAGAATTATGTTACGAAACCTAAAAAAAGTTATCGTAAAAGAAACATGTTTCTTTTTTCAAATATAAACACAACGGCTTGATGAGACTAAACTCTTAGTTTGTCATTAGTACTAGTTTATGAAGAAAAGAATCAATCACTAGAAGAGTTATGCACCTTAGAGAAAAAGAAGCCTGCCTACCTTCCAAGTATCATTGCTGATAGAGCAGTTGTGCCGGAAGACGGGATAAGTTGAGGATGGCATGTTTTTGCAAACTGTAAGTCGGTTTCCAAATATGATCTAATAATAACCTTTTCAAGCTCTAGAGGAAAATCAGAATCATCCACGATGATCCTCGGTAGGTTGTCACGTACAAAATGTGCGGCATCTTTTCCTCCATGCCCATCGAATACCTAAAGAACAGAAATCATTGTAAGATATTTGACTCAATCTACAGTATGACAACAAAGTGTAGTGACAATATTGAAATCAAGTGGCTGTTCTTCTTAGAAATGATTGTATCAATAATGACTACCTATTTCATCAAGAGAGTAAAAAAGAGTATAAAATTTTCATGAGAACTTTGCATTTACAGAAGTATTCAAAATCTCAATGGTTTTGTTTTCCTAATTTACTAAATGACTCTTGCAGACATCGGTGGCCTAAATCATGCACAGCTTGGTCCAAGGAAGCTACTGGATGTACATCAATAAAAGCAAAGCACACAACAATGTCCTCAGACAAATTAAACAAGTGTAAAGCATGTAACTTAGAAAAGCCATTGAACACATTATCAAACCTTTTGGCCATCCAACGATTGCCTCTTTAACGGTCAACAAGAAAACATGGACCAAATATGGCAGGTAGATGCCATTTGGTTGAGCAAGAAAATGGACACCTTGCCAACTCAAATGTGGAAAACAGATACAGTTTATGGTGCCTTTGGTGAAAGCTCAGTCACATTGAGAAGAATGGCCTTTGCTTCAATGATTTATTTTAGGATCAAATGATTATGAAGCCCAAATCAATCATGAGAAAGAAAGATAGGGGTTGGAAGTTGACACAGACATAATGAATAAACAACATTATGAGCCAATACACTTCGTGTCCAAGCAAACAAACAGTTTGTATTCATATTACTTTTTGACTCTGCTGACATATATCAATATAAGAGTTAAATACATTCTACATGTAAGTCAAGAAGCACAGCACGAAGGTCACGAAGTAATGATCACCGAGCTTATAACAGGCACTAAAGTTTTTTAAGGGGCTATCGCCTAACCATTAATTTCAAGATGTTTCATAATGAACTGCACAACAGAGTTCTAAGATATGTCTCGAGTTAAAATAAACTTTAAGATCAGAAGTCGCACATTAAATGTCTGGACTGATAGGAAAACGGACTTAAAAACCTGTGGTTTTGGTTTTTAGGCATTTTCAAAGGCACGAATCACACTGAAAGGTTCAAATTTCTAGATAATGTATTATGACATGCAGGTGGACAGTTATCAACCTTAATGAGACATAGAAATTAAAGAAAAAAAAGATAATAAGCATGAACGAATAACAACAGGGCTACTATTATTACTCACTCCATAGAAGGAAATAGTCTCTCCTTCAAGAGAAGGACAGCCGAACTTTTCAGCTAGATCACTGATGCATATATGAGTATCTTCCATATATGATCGGTTGCCAATGTCAGAACATTCCCCACAACGAATGATGGGGACAAAGTCTGTTACCAGATTCACATCGTCTATCGTGACTGTATTCTCGCTTCTATTCGTCTGTCAAAAGTAACATTGTTAGTAACATGTGTGAGCAAGAGGCAGGAAAGAAGATCTTCCAGATCTATAAAACACTCAATGACAAAATCAAAAGGTGTAGTCTTCACTTCAGGCTCTCACACTCTCTGATTAAGTTTAAGCATTGCAAAGATGCGATGACTTGAGATGAAAAAGAAAATCCATACTGAGTGATGCAAAGCTACCAGCAAACACTTTGCTGTGTTCGAGTTTATGTTTCATCATTACATACATGATCCAGTAATATCTTTACAGTAAAGACTCTATCCATGTAAGTCAAGATCACGATGTAATGATCGCCGAATTTATAATATCATTACAGCAAAAATTCTGGGTATTGAAAAAAGGAATGATAGATAAATTCATCAACACAAATCACTACATGAAAAACGTATTGTCTGATTTCAGAAGCCAACATCAGAAACTAACAACACCCATTTCCGGATATATGCACAGGAACCATGACAATGCACGGTCAGAAACAATCAGGAGAATTGATAGAGCTAGAAAAATGACCATCGAAGAATGAAGGTGGCAAACATAATCCCAAGAGGCACAGAAACCGATCAGGACAGTAGCAATCATTTCATCAAGACACTTGCAAAAAATTTCGAAGTGAGACACTAACGACACTGAAGTTCATAAAGAATCTGAAACAATTTACACAACAAATATACCAATCTATTTTCCATCTCTGTGATTTCGCAGCAGATTGATGTAGCCTTAGACAGGACAGCAAAAACAAGAAGCTGCTGAAGCAATTCAAGAACATTAATGTGTGTACGTGTAGAATAATCAGACCTAGAAAAGACAGCTAAAACAAGAAGCTACAGCAATCGTGCAATTCAATATAAAGTAGCATGAGAAACGAGACACAGAAAAATCCTCGACTCGATTGAATAAGAAACAAAAGAAAACCAAAGAAGAATATTAGATAGAGACCAACACGGATCATCCAAAAAGGGGAATGCACTACGAGCGATAAGTAAATTAACATATACATATATATATATATATATATATGTATATAATATGTAAATATGTCGAGAACTTATGGTCGAACAAGAAGAGCAGCATGAAGAAGACATTCAAGAGAAAGGAAAAGAAAACATAAGCACAGGGCACTAACTGGGCAATTGACAAAACTGGAGCCTTTCCCCACCGCAGCATCGCAAGATAGCAACCTTTCCGTCTCCTCCGATGCCTCGCCTATCTCGTCCTTCACGCACATGGCGGTTCTGCTGGAGGACCGACGAACCTGGGCGCTTCAACAGAGTCAATTTCCCAGAGGGAGAGAACAGCAGCATACAGCGTGAACAAGAGGGAGAAGAGGGGAGGGGGAGAAGATTCTGAGAATATGTTGCAAGAGACGCAATGGGGTAAATGGGGGATGGGATCATTTGGTGGTGTGGGGGTTAAAAGGTAGGGCGAGGGAGCAGAGCGCGTCGGGGAAGGAAAGGAAACGAGAGGAGCAGGTGGAGATTTGTGTGCGCGTGTGGCAAAAGCGTGGCCGGAAATAGAAGATTTTTGCTTAGATTTCATTTTTGCGGCCTTGTCACCTCTTTAGATTTTTTTTTTTTTGTTCCATTTGGATTTCTTTTTATTTTTATTTTTATCACGTGTGTTTTTCTAACTCTATTTTTATATAAAAAATGTTTTTAAATGTTTCTAGAAAATATCCTAATATTTGATAATAAATATATTTTAAAGCATATAATTTTTCGTCTAATTACTCTTATGATATGATTTCTCTCACTACAATAATCGAAATCATTTATTAGATTTTATTTTTCTCTTATAGTGCTATTAAGTCAACTCCTCTGTCATAAAATATGATCGAGAGTGTTACACGACTTACGTAAATTAATACATTATTAAATATATTTTTCGCTGATATGAGTATTAGAAATCTTGATACGTCTAAACTGGGTTAAAGATAAATACGATCTTAAAAGATAAAACAATAAAAATTTAACCACAAACGAGACTTTTTCACTATATAAAATAATTATATTTGTAGCACCAAAAAAAAAAGATTTCTATAAAATAATTTCGCTTTCAGCCAACTGATTCTCATATGTTTTTTGAAGAAAAATTGGGGCGGTATTATTATTATCTAATCAAAAGTGTCACACGCAATCGGGAATTTGATTGATGTCGGACGTATATAATGTTATCATGACAAATCACGTGAAGAAATAGTATAAAATACAATTAAATATTGCATGTTAGAATGACTCACAAGCAATGGATCTAACATGTCTCATCAATCTATTTAATTGGCAAGTGTAGCCTCATAGAGGATGCCTTGTTTCACACCTAGTGTTGATTATATTTTTTTTTAAGATAATAATTAATTGCTATCGTGGTATTGTTTTTGTTCCCTTTGACTTGACCAACAAAAAAAGGTTTTTTGATTTTTGAGCCATATGATTCTTATGTATGATCTTCGTCAAAAACATAATCAACTCGAATTCTTAACAATGATAACCATCTACCCTAACACAATGAGATACTAAGAAATATGATTTGATTAAGACTAATCCAATAATTTGTGATGATTCACTGAATGCATACCAAGAGGATGTCATCATAGTATGTGAACAGTTTTCAAATGCGTGGAAACGTTCATCATCTCATTTCACAAATTGCCCAAGCCCTATTTGCATAAAATATCGGTGCTTAAATCACATTTGTAGTCATCATTTTACTACAATAACTAATCCATGCAAAGAGACAGAAATTTAAGCCTACTAAAAATTATCTTTTTAAAATATCTTTATAAGAAAATATGAAACATCTCAACACTAACATTATGATATAAAATTAGTATAAGACAACCAACGAATTAGTTTGAAAAATAGAAGAAAAAGTCTTAGAAAATATTACCTGAAACCATCGGAACCATCTTGAAGATTGTTCTTCCTCTTGTGCCGGACGAAATTTAGATAATAAATATAAAAAGTACGATCGAACTCTTCTACATGCACGACCAAAAAGAGATTTTACTGTTTCAAAATTAAACGACAAGAATGAAGTACACAAACAAGACATGCTATCTTAAGAGAGAGAATTTTAGAAGCAAAAGAAAAGATCTTTTACAAACTAAAACAAATGACAAATCCCTCTTTATATAGAAAAAAAATATGATATGTGACCGTATGAAAATCAAACAGGACAATAAGTACATTGTAAACCTAGGTATAATAAACAAAATGGTAACGATATAAACAAAAAAATAAGGAAAAAAATATTTGGAATAAAAGCTTTGAGGTTTCCTTTTCCACACAAAAAAAATAAAAACCTTAACACGTCCTACCTTTTTTTGATATCGTTGTGCGATGGATTCTTGCACAATTAAATAGTACCTAATAAAATAATATTCCTCTTGTCATGCCAAACCCAACAAATTAAATGTAATCAAGCTTGTACAATAATTGATATATTAATAGGAAATCAAAATGATTATAGTGCTGAATAAAAATGTAGCCTTAATATCACGCAATTGTTTGTGCTCGGGGTCCCATCCATCGATAAAATATCTTTTTTTTTTTGCTTTATTTCTAGTATTTTATTGTGACATTTCGAAAGGGGGCGGATGTTGATTGAAGAGGAAGGAGTGTTGGATGCCATAATTTAGCCTCACCGGGAAGCCAAGCATCACATCATCCTTCTCTTTTGTTGGTCCCCTAATAAAAACAAGGCTTAAATGATTAGAAATGGAGGGTGGCCATTCATGTGGTGAACGAGTCATGCAACTCGTGGCCTTCAAAGTTGATGCCGTCGTTAGTGGCTTGACGTCAACGCAAAGGGTGAAGTGACAACCAAAAAAAAGGTCGACGTAGGCATCGATGATGGCATACATGATAAACATTTACTATATATTTTGCTCAAATCATAAATTATCTTTGCCTCGTCTCCCTCATCACATAAGGGATGTACTACTAATAAAGTATTATTTACGATACATTAGTATAATTATCAATTTAAGATTAAAAATGAATCCAATATGGTGTGTTTTACGAGTTATCATGTTTGAAAAGGATATAACAAAATTTTATTAAGGGAATGGGTTGAATCAGTATTTTTTTTAATGTTAAAAAGTGTTCTGTATTTATTATAAAATTAGAATAAAATATTAATCTTATAACTATCATTTAATGAAAGGATATTTCTTTAGATATCACTCAAACGTAACGTATTTAGCAAGCTATTTATCATATGCAATGGTTAACATAACATGTCTAGAGGATATCGATTAGATTACATGTGTTATGTCCTTTGATCAAGAATAATTATCACGTTATTCTTCCTCATTGTGTTTAAGAGTATGGACTTATCTATCCTGGATTGGGATCTCAACTATTATTACTAGTTTCATAAAATGACTAAATGCCTTGATTGCATTCTTATTCAAAGCAAACACATCGAGCATAAAGAAGATGCTTTGGATCTAGTTGATCATATCATTATGTACTATTTTATTCAAATCATAAATTACATTTGCCTGATCTTTATCATTACATATTAGATGTATTATTACTAAAGTATTATTCATGATATATTAATATAATTATATGAGAAAATGGATCCAATATTTTATGGGTTATCATGTTTGAAAAAGATAAAATAAAAATTTATTAAGGGAATCGGTGGAATCAAGACATTTGTTTATTTTGGATGTTAGAAAGTCTTCAATATTTATTTATAAATTTAGAATAAAGTATTAATCTTATAACTATAATTTAATGAGAGAATATTTATTTACATGTTACGCTAATGTGATATATATAGTAGGCTATTTATCATCTCCGATAATTAACATGACATGTGTAGAGGATATTAATTAGATTGCATGTGTTGAATCCCTTGACTGAGAATAATTATCACATTATTCGCCTCTTATTGTATTTTAGAATTTATCCATCCGAGTGCATAATATCTATTTTGGGATCTCAACTATTATTACTCATGTTATAAAATGATTAACTAATGCTTTAGTTACATTTTTATTCAAGGCAAACACATTGAGCATAAAAGGAATACTATTTAGAACACAAGGAATATTTTGGATCTAGCTGACCACATCATATAGTTTATATGCTTTTTTTTCCCTAAATGGATATGTTACTTGCAAAAAGATGCTTTGGTGATGAATCACACGCTTTCGACGCTCTTATATCCTAGGTAGACACATTATATTTAAAGATCATATTTTGAGATTTATCATATGTTTTGGATACTTTTAAATTATAGATGGATATATCATGTGCAAAAAAAAAATAAAAAACCGAGTTTAGTCATCACATTGAGTACTTGAAATATATATATATTTTTTGTTGCAAGTGAACATATGTTTTGGATATATATATATATATATATATACAAATGAACATGTCACATAAAGAGAATATTTTAGATCTAGTCGATCATATTGGATTGCTTGTACTACTGCTTAAGTGTTACTCATGACATATTAAGCCAATGGGTTTATCAATCATATCTATCTTTATTTTCTTGATATGATCAATATTGATCGTCAATCTAAAATGAGAAAATTGATCTAATCTATTATGCTTTACGAGTGGTCATGTTTGAAAAAGATAAATAAATTCTTATTGAGGGAAATTTATCTGTTTATATTTATATTCGGTATCCTACAAAGTATTGCATTGAAAGTGTGTTTGATAAAATACCGAATTAGTATATTTGTTTATTATGAACATAAAAAATGTGTAAGGTAGCTTAATATTCATTTGGCAAGTCCAAAAAAAAGAAAAAGAGAAGACTACTTTATGAAGTATTAATCTTATAATTATGATTTAACGGGAGAATATTTTTTAAAAGTCATGCTAATATGACATATCTAATAAGCTCTTTGTAACTCTATAAGCTAAAGTGATTGCATGTGTTAAGTCTCAATCGATTGGGAATAATAGTTATAATGTTTGCCCTCGAAAGAAGAATAATGTTCATTTTAGGATCTTAACTATTACTACTTGTATCATAAAATAATTAAGTGATACTTTGGTTGCATTCTTATTTTAAGTAGACACATCGAGCATAAGAGGGGTACCGGTGGATCACGTCAGATGCTTCAAATATTTTTTTATTTTGAATAGGCATATTTCCTAAAAGGGATGGTTTAGGGATATATTGCACCTTTTGAATACTCTCGTATACTAGGAAGATGCATCATACATTTTGGATACTCTTATACTATAAATGGACACATCACATGAAAAAAAAAAAATCTTTAGGCTTGTTGTTGATATAAGACACTTTAAATATTATTGTAGAAGAATATATCACAAAAGAGATTGTATTGATTAATTCAAATATTTTTATGTCCTATAGATATGTCTAAGCATAAGAAGGGATGCATTAGCGACGTTAGACGATATTGACACATATAAACCTTTTACGCATTAATGTTAATAGCTTTAATAAATATAAAAAGTTGATAATGTAATAAAGGACTTCATTTTCAAATCGTTTACCTATATTATCTAACCTTTCTACTTTTGGCATTATTGATTAACGCTAGTGCTACTTATATGGTTAGTATATTTACATATATTTTAATTGTTCCTTCTTCTCTTTTATGAGAATAAATTATAATTTAATTTTGAATTCTTAAATAACAGACAATATATATCTTGGCTTAAAAAGGGGTAGATACTTCTTAGGAATAGTGATTTAATTCTCAATTATCTAATTATGTATAACTTATTATTGATGTGGAAGGCTCGTAATGATATTATTTTTAATGGGATTTGAGTTCTCCTATATCTTTAGCATATAAAGCTATTGCTTGTGTAGTAAACTATCAATATTCCAAACTATCTAAAGAAATTGATATGTTATATTATTAAAGTCAAGTCCAATAGAAGTAAACCAAATACTAGATGGACCAAGTTAAACATTGATAATGCCTTATAAGACAAACACTTAGAATGGTGGGATTAGATTTTTATTAAGAAACTCTAATGGTTTATATCTATTGGTGGGATGAAAATCATTGGAGGAGGGGAGCATCTTTAACAATGACTTATGGGTTATTTATGTAGGAATTAGACAAACTACAACCATGGGCATCAATCAAGCATCTCATGATTGAACCAAATAATAAGACTTCAATCAAAATATTGAAGGATGAGGATCCACCATAGCACCTTATGAATTTCTTTCAAAATTTATTATTATTATGTGAAAAATATATGAGGATAGAATTTGTTGATATATATAGACAGGAGAATAAATGTGTGCACTCATTGACCACTTATGCAAAATAATCTAGGTTAGGTCTATTGTAACATGTCAATTGGCCACCTGATTTGTATGCACTATAACACTTGGATGAGAATGGTCAAAGTTTAATTAGTATTTCTTAGAGTAACTAAAATTATTCTTTTAGAAAAAAAAATAAAGGACTTTGTTTGTAAAAATAGGTCTTGGATTTAAATTCACATGATGTTTTATTTAATGTTAAAAAATTTGATTGATCCCATTTTTATCCATAATAATAAGATTTTTTTGTGAAGTATAGAAATTAATATATTTATTGTTACAAATTTGTTATGACCTATATGTTCCAACAAACATTAAAATTATAATTCTCTTGTTGACAAACACATTAGAATAAAACTAAAGTTAACCACTACTAGTTATCTATTATTATTATTATTATTATTATTATTATTATTATTATTAGAAGCTAAGTGAATTTTATATGTTCTCCCAATTGAAATTTATAGGTGTAATTTTTAGATTTTTTAAAGATATATACATAAAGTAAACTTGAAATTAAAAACCACTATTTTAGAGGTATATATGCACAGTTTACCAAAGAAGGTCTATTAAATGATAACCGAAGTAGATCCTATTATGTTAAAAAAAATAAACTAAAAGACACTCATTTATATTATAGAACATATCTAAAAAGATGCTAATTTTGATTAAAAAAATTTTAATTTATCATAAAAATGATTCTTATAGTCATGTTCTAGTAGATTTATGAAAACTTGAGATGTTTTGATCAAAGTTGACCCGTTATACTAAAAATTAAACAAACATACACTTCATAACCTTAAAAAAAATAAATTAAATAACTAATTATCCAAACATTGTAAAGAAAAACTAATATCCTTTGTTGGAATCCAGTTCTATTGGATTTTTGATAGTTTGAAGTCTTATTATATTCAAAATTGAACTCAAATACACTCATTCATAAACCTATCCAAAAAAAAATCAAATTTGACAATTGATTATCCTAAATTTATCATAAACCAAAAAAACCTAGTAGAATCTTTGATAGATGATACTCAAGTAGAATTATAAAAGTTTGAGATCTCTTGGTGGAAGTTGATACTATTACGCCCAAAAATGGACTTAAGGTACACTCATTCACAAAGCATGCCAAAAAAATACCAAATTTGATAATTAATAATTATAAATTTATAAAAAAATATAAAAATTAATACAATCATTGTTAGAATCATGTTGTAGAGGAATCATGAAAATTTGAGATAGTTTGATTAAAATTGACCCATTAAACTCAAAAATAAATTGAGCTGTATTTATTCACATAACCTACCAAAAAAAACGAAATTGGATGATTGATGATCTTAAAATTATATAAAAAATACTAAGATCCTTAATAGAATTATGTTCTAATAAAATTATGAAAGTTTGATATCATTTGATGGAAGTTGACTCGTTACACTCGAAAATGAACTAAAATATACTTATTCATAAAATTACAAGAAAAATTAAATTTGATAATTAATTATCCCAAATTCATCATAAAATAAAAAATATATAATTTTCGTTTGAATATGTTTTAGGAGGATTGTAACAATGTTAAGACGTTTGGAGACATGCAAATTCTATAATTGAGTGTACTTCGATTCATATTGAGTATATTTTGATGAACTTTACTTAAAACACCTCAAAGTTACATATTCATGCTCATGTATGATTATAACACCCATTTATAGTTTTTTAAAAGAATTTTAGGGATATTATTTATTTAATTTGACATACTTAAATGATAATTCTTCAATCAAGTATATTTTAATTCAAAATCAAGTATATTTCGATAAAAATTATCTAAAATATTTTAAACTTGTCCATTGATATCACCCTGATTATAAAAATCACTTGTTTTTTATTTTTGAATAATTTTGGAAGTATTATTTTTTTTAAATTTTATAAGTATCTTTGAAAAAGGAGAAAGAGGTAAAATAAATGGAAGAGGAACAAGAGGGGGTGGTGAAAGGGGAAAAGTAGGAGGAGGAAGTAGTGATAAAAAAGAATGAGGAGGAAAATGAGGAAGAGGAGGAGGAAGAAAAGGAGGCAAAAGACGAGGGGAGGCAAAATGGGAGGAGGAGAAGATAAATGATTAGAAAAGAAAATATGGAAAAGATAGAAAAAAATAGATAAGGGAGAGATAACCATAGAGAAAAGGAGACAAATATAATGGAGAAAGAGGAGAGAGAGAAAGTGATAAAAGATGATAAAAAGAAAAAGTGACAAACGAGGATAAAAAAGAAGGGAATGAAATATTGACATAGGAGACTGAGGTGAGGACACGAGAGGGAGAGAAGGAGGAGAAGACAAATGACAAGGAGGGAAAAAAAAAAAAAAAAAAGAAGAAGGAAAATTGAACTATCAAACCAATTCAATGACCAAATCGGCTCAATTCCATTCTATAAAAAATTTACTAACCATGTTATAACTAGAATAACTATTGTCTAATCATAAAAAGAAATACCGATTAGTATTTTTTTTATACCAGCAAAATTTCCTATATATCTCTAATTATAACTAGCTTAGCCAGATCATCAATTTGGATCCATAAGATTATCGGGTTCGGATCTGAAAGCGGATCCATTACGGTAACACCGTTGACTACTGAGCGGATCCAACGGCATCAACGGCCTTATATATTCGCCGAGCCTTCGAGCGCCTCCTGCCGCTAGCCTCCTTCGCCCTCCGCCACTTCGTCACTTCGCCATGTCCACCTCCGCCCCCGCAGCGCAAGAAGATGTTCTCCGGCCGGCTTCTCCTCCTCCTCTTCTTCCTCCTCGTCCTTCAGAGTCCTGCGGCGAGCTCATGGAGCCATCGGTCTCGGGCCTCACGCAGGCCGTCCACTTCTCCTCCGGAAACCCTAGGATCGAGGAGACCCGAGGAATCATGCACCTCTACCCCGAAGACGCCACCTCTTCATCCATTCTTCCTGTACGTTTCGTCATATCTTTGAAGTTTCAAGAATCTAGGGTTTCTTGCTTTTTTTTATCTTGGCGAAGTATATTGTAGGAAGGATTTTTGGTTAGCTGAAACTGGAGTTTCGGCGTTTCATCCGGTCTTCCTTGTTATTTGGAAGTCTCAAGAGTCTAAGGTTTATAGCTTTCTTTGATCTTGGCAAGGATGATCAACAAAGCGTTTGTGTCTTGGAAGCTTCGAGAATCTAGGGTTTCTAGCTTTCTTGGATCTTTGCGAGGTTGATTGTAGAAAGGGTTTAAGGTTAAATGGATCCGGAATTTTAGTGTCTCAGAAGGTCGTCCTTGTATCTTGGAAGTTTTAAGAATATAGGACTTGGTGCTTTCTTAGGTCTCGACGAGGTTGATTGTAAGACGGGTATAGGATTAAGTTGAAATGGCGTTAAGTGTATCATATGGTTGTCCTTGTATGTTGACAGTCTCAAGAGTCTAGGGTTTCTTAATCTCTTTGGTCTTGGCAAGGTTGCTCATAGAAAGGTTTCTGGTTAACTGCAATTGGGATGTTGGTGCCAGGTCCTTGGATATTTTCAGTGTCTAGGGTTTCTTGCTTTTCTTGATCTTGGCGAAGTTGGTTGTAAAAGGGTATATGGTTAAATCGAACAAGAAATTTGGTGTTTCATTGGATTCTCCTTTTATCTTGGATGTTCCAATAATCTAGAGTTTATTGCTTTTTTTGGTCTTGATGAAGTTGAATGTAGAAACGCTTTAGGATTAAACAGAACCAGACTTTCAGTGTGTCATCAGGTCATCCTTGTGTCTTGGAAGTTTTAAGAATCTAGGGATTCTTGCATCTTTTGAAATTGGCAAGGTTGATTGTAGAAAGGGTTTGCATTAACTGGAACCAGATTTTTGTGTTTCATCAGGTGGGAAGGAAGCCTCTTGTTTGTGTCATTGCGGTGCCGAACCACATGACATATGCTGATTTCTGCCAGTACTGTGGCGCCTTCATTCAGCACATGTTTGATATGCGAATAGTTAGGTAAGTGATTAAGATGTGATCCATGGTTTTTTCCAACCAAGAATTTCTTTTCTTTTCAGATGTTTATCAGGGCTTTTATGCGTTTGCTTGGTTTGACAATTGGCTTACTATGCTTGTGTTCTTCCTTCTTAGAACTAACGGTGTGGAGGATCAGTATAGCGTGATTATAAGGTTTGATGATCAAACTTCTGCTGATGGATTCTATCAGCACTTCAATGGGAGGAGGTTTTCGTCTCTCGAGGTTTGCAGCGGATATATCTTTTGGTTTAGAAACATCAAGTATATGGAAAGTAATGCCTTGACCTGTTTATCTATGATTGGACCTTCTGCTTTCGGGGCACAGGGTGATATATGTTCTGTCCATTACACCGTCGATGTACAGTACACAGGATCCATAGAACATGCACAAAGTTCGTTGACAAGCTCAGCCGAACTGCCTACTTGCCCAGTTTGTCTTGGTAAGTTTTTTGATATAGGATTTAAAAAAGGGAAAAATCAAGTAGACATTAATTTCATCGACACAAACAGATATTGCTTCTAGGATTGAAATGGACATGGATGAAAGTTCTGACATGTTTAACAATATGTAGACCAATCATACATGTCTTACTCCTTGACCTTGTTATGCAATTATCTAGACCATTCATTCAGGTTTTACACCTTTACCTTGTTCCCATATTTACTGATGATCCTAGGATGTATTGGAGGACCTTGGTTGTTATGAATATTGTTTATAATGGAAAGGCACTGTGTGGAAAGAAACTTTTTCCAATTTGATGAGTGTTCACTGTAGTAATTGATTTTTGATTGAAGCTTTAACCTGTGCAGAAACCTACCATGAAATGCGACTATCATAAATTGTGTTTATAAGAATCTCTGTTAAATAGACCACTATCATTGGAATTCCATTTTAAAAAAAAGGTGCTTAGTGTCCTTTTCTCTTTTGGTTAAATGATATTTTTGCTTGCATCGTGTTCTTTTGGTAAAGGCATAAAATAAATATTGAGTTGCAGTTTTGACTTGCAATGATTTGCCCTTCTTGATCTAGTGATACTTTTTTATTGAGTGATAACTTTTTGTTAGGGAAATATATAACCTTTTGTCAGTACTGGTATATAAGTCCTTTTGATTGCATTAATTAATAGGTACCAAGATGTCAGTAAGCTGGGCTTAGGTTTTCTGGAGTTTTATACCTTATAATATGTTGTAACATGAATTATGTGCAACTAACTAGTTGGCATGACATCTGATATTCAAATAGGCAGATATATGGACATTGGACACAAACCGTACAAATCTATAATAGCTACTTAAGGAAAACCTTTAGACTGCTGGAGTAAAGAAAATTCAAAGGGATTTTGGCGAGTATCATCATGTGACAAATATTAAGAGATCACATTAATTTTCCTCCTCATATTGGCCTCCTATGTCTCTTTCCCATGCATCAATGATCGAATTTTCTGATGAAACCTTAAGCATTGGTCTCCTCATATATTTCCCATCTTCTGATCACATTCTCTTGGCCCCTTGAATTCAATAGTTATAATCCCTTAGTTCTATGGATGTGATTCTCTAATAAACTGCCATCTTGGAACTAGCTTACAGCATGAAATATTCTTTCTGATGCTGGAAAACGGCAATTATGATCCTTATTCTACTAAACAAAAATTCAAGCTAAATGCTTGCATAAGAGCAATATCCTATTTTTCTTTAATTTTTTTCCATGGTGAGATGACACATTTTACTCATCATTAGTGATATTTGGAATGATGCTGTCTTGAATGTTGTCTACTCATTAAATTTTGTAGAACTAAATCTCCCTAGAAAGAATCTTGGATTGTTTATATTCTCTGCTGCCTATGTTATGGATAGGATCTCATTACCAAATTACCATGTTTAGCCCATTGGGTACTTGCACATTTGGCATAATAATTAACTTCACATTGTCGGTATGCTTGTTCTATCATATGATATATTGACATAATATACCAAACTGAACTTGAGCAAGGCACACATGTCGTCAGGCATTGCCAAGTGACTGGTTGTAGAAACATGAGCCTTGGGCTACACAAAAGAAGTGACAGGTTGAGTGATGTGGGCCATTTAGTCCTTGCCTATGTCAACCGTCAAGTTTATTGTTTTATTTATTATAATTATTTAAAAATGTCATCAATTTAGTTTTACCTCTTCAGTTTTCAGTTCCACACATTTTATTGGTTAAGTTGTACTGATTTTTTATTCTTAATGCAGAGAGATTAGACCAAGATACTGGTGGCATACTTACAACAATTTGCAATCATACTTTTCATTGTTCATGCATATCAAAATGGACAGATTCTTCTTGTCCGGTGAGTGACATCTTTTGCTTATGTAGTATTTGAACTTCTAAATTCATTTTAACAAAATAGCTAGTTAATGCTGTTTGTTCCTCTCTAACGATATGTTGCATCATCAAGAAAGGTCTTTGTGGAACTTGCCAACATGTCCTATAATATGCACCTTTGTACCAATGGTTGGAATTTTTCTGATGAAAATCTTATGATTGCTCATTTTTCGATCCTTCATCAGTGAGGTTGTAGGAAATATATTTTTAACATCATGAAGGTTGTGCCTCGCTCTATATTATCATCTCTATTTCTGTGGTTGTTATCTTGAAAGCATACCTATCCCTTCTTTTCCTTATTAAAGAATGAATCTGTACTATTATCCAACTTTGATTTTGTATTATGCATATCATTTGTGTGACACCATGATTAGTCACCCATTAGGTATTGGAAGGCTTTATGATGGCACGTGTAACATGAGGACATATAGACAACAACTAATAGCTCAGACTTGAGCATGTTCGTCATTTGATCTATCGAATTATCGGGTGAACTAGGGATAGTTGGCATCAAAGTTAACCCAATAACACTTATGTGATGAGTTGACCCAACTAAGGATGCAAAAGGCACAATCACGCATGAAGCTATCATTGAGCCATTGACCTCATATGCTACATAAGAATGATGTTGGGTCATGTGCAGGGTTCTAATGTGGACATCAAGCTTTCGAAGAGGGAGGAGAGATTGATGGGGCTTTATGATGATACATAAGGCTGGATGGACCGACTACTAGTAGTTCAATCTTAAGCATTTTAATCACAAAGTTCTTTGCATGGTCCACCAAGTTGCTAGACGAGTGGGTGTATCGGGTTTGGTCAGTTTTTGGCAATTTGATTTCATCTATTGGTCATGTAGTATTAAATGTAGTACACATATAATCAGGGTTTGTTGCACTAAGGTGTATCACCTGGTATGAGCGATATGTACCGGTTCAATAAGGGACCGGTATGCAGATTGCTCTATGTCGGGTGGTACACGTTACATGATCTTGTATCAAGCGATACAGGGTTTGTATTGGTCAGTAGCAGTCGTATTTTGATCGTTGCTAATCAAGAGTTGAGATTGCTCTGTTTCAAATGGTCAATTTGACCATTTGAACCGTAGGCGATGGTTTTAAACCCTTTTCTCCCTCCTCTTTCAACTCATTTCATTCAAACTTTTTCTCACTCATCTCTTTCTCATTTTCATATTTTCACTCTTTTAAACTCAACAAAGCTGTGATTTGTGGATTGGATCAAATTTGGAGGCTAGTTTGAAAGGATTGAGAGGAAGAATACTCTAATCAAGAGGAACTAGAGACGCCCAATCGTCACAGTTGTCCGCCCAGTGTGTAAAGGCAAAGGCAAAAGGGAAAACGGTAGCATCAATCGCACCGTTTGAAAGAATTGAGTTGGGCAACGAGGCACGTTCTCAATCGCATTCAACAACCCACTCGGTCTAGAGACATGGTAACGATGTGGATAGCAGTGCCTAGATCGATGATTGGCGGTGACGTTGGGGAGTCGATAGTTTCGTCTACACACTTAGAGCTTGGTGTACGGATTGAGAATAGTATTTTATACACGCTACTTAAGATTCAGATTATGGAGCTCAACGAGGTACTGGTCAAGTTTATACATGAAAAGAGAATGAGAAGGCAATGGATAATTTTGAGCAAATGCAATAGAGTTTACACGACATAGACAGAGCGAAGTTCGTCGTATTCATAGGTGTCGTATTATAGAGAATCTTATGGCCAACAATAGTACGATGATGGTTGGTCTTTTTTTTTTTTGAGCAACAGTACAGTGATTGATTTTATGATATAGAGTAGCAGATCAATGGCAAAAGTAGAAGTTCTAATATTCTCCATGGTCTGCACCAATACATGCTGCAGTCGTTTTTGCCTTAGGAGCTGCCTCGACACATGTGGTTTAGGACGATCAGACTATAACCATCACCACATTGATACACTAATGGCATATGGTGTATCAATATACTATGTCATGGGATCAATTTCAGGATTGAGTCCGATAAACATATTAAATTGATATATAGATACATATGATTGAGGACCCCGATCTATTACTCTGTGGAGTGCTACCTTTTTTTGTGTGGTAAAACCAGATATATTTATCGATTGATTACTTGATTCATTTGAATCTTAAAGTGTAAGTGGTTTAAAAAATACTTTAATAATTCATATCATTTCTTTGTAGACAATTCAATATTAATGGAAGGACGGTCCGAAACGTACCATAGAACTATTCCTCAAAGCTTGAAAAAAATGTCATTATTCTTTCCTAATTTAGATTATTTTTACTAAAATTATACTAAATTTATATTTATTTTCAACTTAAAAATCCTAATCTATTTTTTTAATTTTTCAAAAAATTTTGGAGCTATTTTTGGTAATTTTTTGTACCATTGGTACGTCTTGTTGTAACGACATGTGGTACATTGGTATGTACGATACCAATGGCCAATCGATACATTGATATGGATCGGTGAGACGAACCTTGGTTATAAATATTGTGACATTATAGGTTATCTATTGATTTAATAACGTGGCTAATAGAGTCCAGAAGGGTCAAGCAAATATGATTGAACATGTCTGTTAGGAAGGAAATTTAAACAACAACTAGTAAATCTGAGATGTAATTAACAAGATATTTTTCATCCTTTCCAAAATTTAAAAATGTCTTAAATAGAGTTTTTCCTTGTTTGATTTAATTTATTTTTATGTGAATCAAAATAAGGAGATAGTTGAAATCTTCCTCCATCTTGGGTGGACATGAGTCAGGTTATAAAATTAATTTTAAAATAATTTATTATGAAATTATTTTTTATATTATCTTTTTGAGAACTCTCCCTCATCTCCTGTTTAAAAACGGCAACTCTTCCCCTTTCCTCGCTGATTGCCTCTCTCCAAGAGAGAATGAGGAATAGATTGTCTTGTTAGAGGGAGAGGTAGGTCCTCTTCCTGTTTTTTGATCTAAAATTTGTAGTAATTATTATTTTTGAAAATTTAGATGCATGAAGTTACATTGTTTATTTAAGTATTTAATAATAAATTTTATATCCTGCCTAACATGTGTGCTTAACATGGAAGTAGATTTCAACCATTTCCTTATTTTGAAGTACAAACTAGGAAATGAATTAAATCAAATAAGATAAAACTCTATTTAAGATAATTTTAAATTTTAGAAATGATAAAAAATATCCCATTTTATACAAGTGGTCTTGAAACTCATGGTCTAATGTTTTTCTAAACTATGGTAACTGTGTCACAATGGAACATTCTTAATACTCCTGGATCAATTTGCACAATGCACAACAAAAATTTTCCTACTCTGTGTGCTTGGTCTGATCTGAAAATTTCCATTCTAGTGGTGGGGATGGCTCATACATGGAATGACATTCCTGCTTCAAATCTTAGGGCATAGACTTTTCATTTGATCAGTTCATCCGTCAAATGCCAAAGTCTGTGTTTTTAATGTTTAAATCTGATTGCCTGTTTGATAACAAATTCATGTTATAAGTTAATGGAGTATTCATGTTGCACTTTCCATTTTGTTATTAGTCCAGTGAGACTTGTTCTCCTACAATTTAATGTCATTTTTGTTCATTATTCAACTATATATAGATATATATATATATATATATATATATATATATATATATATATATATATATATATATATATATATCCATATACATACACACACACATATATGTATCTGAGATTTTCTCTCTGATATAACTGCTGTGTTGAAATGTCTTGATATTGTGGCTTACTCATGTGTTGAATAGGTTTGCAGATATTGCCAGCAACAACCTGAAAAATCAACATGTTCTGTTTGTGGAACTTCTGAAAATGTTTGGATATGCGTTATTTGTGGTTTTGTTGGCTGTGGAAGGTAGATTTTTTTGCCATATGGTGCAATAATGGAATGATAAAGGAAATCTAATTGTATCTTGTGCTGTATTTTACTGATTTTGCAGTTACAAGGAGGGTCATGCTATCAGTCATTGGAAAGAAACACAACACTGCTATTCACTTGAATTGGAAACTCAGCGTGTATGGGATTATGTTGGGGACAACTATGTACATCGGCTAATTCAATCAAAAACTGATGGGAAGTTGGTTGAGTTGAATTTTCACTGTGCTCATGCTGATGATAAGCATGGAAGTTGTGAATGTAGTGAGGATTCTGGTTTCAATGAGGCTCTTCTGAACAGTAAACTCGAAGCTGTAACATATTTGTTTCATATATCACATATAAATAACTGCAATATTCCACTTCCACTCAATTTAAAGTATTCACTTTTTTTGTCTCAACAGATTATTGAGGAGTACAATGACCTACTCACATCTCAACTAGATAATCAAAGAAAAGTATGTGCCTTTACTCTCTTAGGTCACCTTGGTTATCCATGTCTTACTTGCTTCCATTAAGTATTTAGATCTGGTTTATAAATGAACTGTAACATGTCATTAACAAGCTACTATGTACCAGCTGACATGCATGATAAATGCTATTGCTTGCTCATCTGCTTAGTGATAATGATGCTTGTTTCTGGAACTATAGTATTATGAGTCCGTGCTGCTGGAGTTCAAGGAAGAGACAGAGAAGAAAATATCTGAGTCTGTTGAAAAGGCTATCGGTTTGAAACTTCATAAGTTACAAATGAAGCTTAACAAATGCATTGAAGAGAAAAGGTTTTTTGAAGATGTAAGTTACTGCATCATTATGTTATG
Organism: Musa beccarii; assembly: GCA_024322285.1. NCBI lineage: Eukaryota > Viridiplantae > Streptophyta > Magnoliopsida > Zingiberales > Musaceae > Musa > Musa beccarii. The sequence goes on along the minus strand of CM044397.1, from coordinate 1,638,765 downwards.
AAAAATGTATATAGTTTTAGTGAGCATGTAAATTGTGCCTAGTTTACGGTAGTCATCACTGTTAATGACTGTAGGCTATTTCTCTGATTTTTGTAGATTAATGAAAACCTTATGAAAAACCAAGAGATGTGGAAAGCAAAGCTTCAGCACTTGGAAGAAAGGTAATGAATTACCCTCAAAATTTTCATGTCTATTCTTTTATGTATAAGGCAAACATTTCTAGTTAGCACAAAAGTAGATATTTTCATAGCGAAAAATTCAAATATTTCCTTGGGACATTTTGTTTTGGCATAGTATCAAGATATTTAAAAATGATGAGAATATATATATATATATATTTATATTTATATTTATGTATGTATGTATGGATGTATATATAGTTTTTTTTGGGAGGGAACGTTGGATATACATCTGAAGCATGGAAAAGAGAACAAATGAAATAAGGAGGATGATTTTGTTGTATGTCATCATCATAACCCTTATTGTTTGAACAACTAACTTTTGTGTGTGATGACGTTTATGTATTGGTTTGTTGTTCTGTGTTAACCTGATTGCAAAACCATGGTGCTACTTTTCGTACATGATGCTTGCACTCATGTATTACACAAATGTTTCAGGGAGCAAGCTGCAGTGAAGCTGAGAGATGAGAAAATACAAGGCTTGGAGGAACAGGTGGGTTCTGCATTATGTAATCCACTGACCTGTTGTCTTAGGGCTTCTAGTTTCAAATTTTATCTTCAATATTTTAGACACTTCCAGTTCTCACACTAGGGCCACTTAAACAAGTTTTATGTCTGTCGTCATGAACTACTGGGACGTAGCCAGGATCAACCTAACAATGTAAACATCTGCATCTAGACAGACCTAGATTCTTATGTTGGATGTATGCACATTATTTTTTATTCAGCTGAAGGGTAGTAGATTAGGAAAGAATCAGAATAACCCATATGGTTTTTAGTGCTCGATTGTCAGACCTTAGATAATATGGGATCCATGTTTAGTCATAACATAGTCACAATATATCATGTATTCTTCAGCATGTCGTTTGGCTGCTTTTTTGATACGTGATAGGTGTGTCATTTGTGCCTGTGTAATTGTGAGTAATTAAACCACATCGGTTTCCAAGAGTCACCCTTTTTTGATTGTTTAATAGTTGTTGCATTGGCTCGAATTTCATGCTAGTAATTCAGGGATGCTAGTTCTGTATTGCAAGGATTGAAGTTTCATACCGTATCGGAGTTTCGATACTTATTCGGTATGATACGGTACAGTATACCGAACGGTATATTTCGGTATACTGTTCTGTCACGAACGGTCGTCGCACTCTCGCAGTAACTTCGTTCAACGAACCGTTCGTCGCTTGTTCATGCTTGTACATATCCTTGGCAGCCTGTTTTGCTATAGTTTTGGTGTGTTTTCCTTGGAAAAATGCAAGAAATGATAGCTTGCAGCGCTGCAGAATGATCGCTCGCTGCATCAAACAAAACTACCCCAAAATAGCTTCGTTTTCGCGTGTCGCGGCTTGTTTTCTGCAGCCCGCGGTCGCCCCTAAAACGTCACCACCTTGGAACCCCCCGAGTGGCACAGGGTTGGATGGGGCTTCAGGGTAGTGTCGGGCGTTGAACACTTTCACAAGTTTGCAAGTCAACTTGATGGAAACTTGCCTTCGCGCCCGGCACCCGGGGAGTAGTTGTTTGCGGACTTACAGTTGCTCGTTCACCCTTCTAAAGTCCTTGTTTTCCTCCTCTCTTTCTCTGATTTCCTGAACTCTAAATGCTCGCTCAATTGCTTGTAAAGCTTCCCTCTTTGCGAGACGTCGGGACTTGTCCGTCTCTCGTTTAAAAAACTAATCAACTTCTGTTTTACAGGTCCTACGGGACCTGCATGAGGTTGCAGCTCGGTTGACCTTTTGCGGACGTGTATGTCGCAAGGGCGCCTTAAGACTTAAGCAATCTCAATTAAGTTTGATCGAAGTGGGCGTAAGGGTGCTTCTCAATCCCAATTAAGTTTGATCGAAGTGGGCGCAAGGGTGCTTCTCAACTTAGGCAACTTCAGCTAATTCCGTGCTTGCCGCAAGGGTACCTCACCACTTAGGTAATTCTAGTTAAGTGCATGACAATTCGTATATATATATATATATATATATATATATATATATATATATATATATATATATATATATATATGCGGGGTCGACGCGTCTTCGATGCGATGTCGCCTCCTTTCGGTGACGCGTCGCTGACGCGACGTCGTATATTAAAAAAAAAAGGGCCTTCTACCCATAATATTTTCTATTCTCTCTCCCTTGCTGCTGTTGCTGGTTCACCAGTCATTGTAGGAAGAAGAGAAGGTGCAAACAGTGATAGTGGTCGTGAAGAGAAATAAGGGGAGGTGATGGTGGTCATGATGCTTCATTAAAGGTGCAATGAAAATAGATGATGAGGAAGTGGGTGGTGGAAAAAGGGGAACCCAGGAGCAATTGTTCAGGGTCAAACTGAATGAGAACTTGGGTATCTGATCTTTTTATTTATTAACATAATTTTTTTGTTTGATGGATATTTTGGGTCCAAACTGTGAAGTACATAAAACGTGGGTGCATGTAATTATTTTGCATGTTATCATTATCAAAGTTGATATTGTGTTGTTAGATGGGTCATAGGATGATTATTGTTTCTTCTGTTTGTACCATTTTATTTGACATATATATAATGATCTTATTGGACATGTAATGATCATTCATTATTTCTGTCTGGCAGCTGGGATATCTAATAAGGCACATAGAGACTCAGAAGGTGATAGATGAGCCTCCTGATGGCTCTGTTGCAAGTGAGATCAAAGGTGGCACTATAATTCCTGTCCAGTCTGCATCCTCTTCTAGCGGCAGCAACAAGCAAGGAAGAAGGAATCGAAGAAGGAACTAACAGTATTGTTGACAAAGAGTAATCTGACATCATCATACATCCCAACCAGTTTTTTTTTTTTGGAAATGATTAGGAGCAACACCAAACTAACTTTTGTTGTATATTGGATGAGGCAAACTAAAAACTAGAAGCCTAAGAACCATTAATGTCAATATATGTAAATAGGAAAATCATGCTATTTTTTTATACTATATTAGCTTTGGAGGACACGTCAGGTGGAACTTAGATAATTCTTGGAAACATATTTTAACGTGCTGTATGGTACACAATCTATATTTATCAATCATAATGTCTTTATTGCTAAGAGCGATCCAACAAATCAGAAAGTCGTATGGCGGAGTGTATATGAAGTTCGTCTTGGCTCGCATTGGATCCAGTCAAAACTATGTTCTTTTGGTCCTAATCCTAGTCGGCATGGTACTTTGGATCTTGTCAGGAATTTTATAACTTCATATTTTAAAAAATAATAATGTAGGAGGTAAAGGTCATTGCGCTTCGTTCATTATAAGGCAACGGTTCCCCGCTGAGCCCACCGCTACGTGGGAGGAAACTGTTCTGTTTCCCTGCTTTGCCCGAAGCAGGTGATTCGCCCCATCTCCCGCCACGTTTTGGCAGTTAGGTAATTAATGTAGGAGGAGGATCGAGTCGGCGGCGCCGAGGATCGGCCCTTGTCTCTGATTCGGTCCTCCACAGTCTGGCTACGATCGGAGGCGCAGGGACTACCGGAGATCAGCGGGAGATTCCGGGACTGGGCAGCACCACGGTGATGGCCATTCTGTTGATTTTGGGCACGATCCTCTCAATTACATATTATGCTGTTAGTTATCTTTTGTAATCCGATGTCTATACTTAAAAAAAAATTATATTAACATCTCTTTAATTACGAAAATAAAATATTTAGATTTATTTATTCTAATATCATCGATTTTATTAATAGAAATATAAAAATAAAAGATAAAATATAATTTTAACATTTTAATTGATAATAACAAATGACATTAGTGGTAACAGATAATAGTATCCCTGGACATGAGTAGTTGTTATGGATGAGAAGAGCGGCGACGAAAGGTAAGGATTCTCGACGTCGATGAAGATACAAAGCAACGTCGCTTGGCAACTGCAGAGCGATATCGCTCTACATCTACATCGAAGCTGATACCATTGTACATATGTGCCGCGCTGATACAGATGTCAAGTAACCTTTTCGTCACTTGACAATTGCGTCAATACCGAAACAAATGTAGAGTGGCTCTTATCTCTTAGTATTGATGGTGACGAACGATAATGTCACTACGGGTTGTGAGTGGATGAAGATACTAACAACGAAAGATGAGGGTCGCTCAACATTTTCATCGATTATCCTTTCACCACTTACAAGGTAGCTCTCATCTCTTGTCATTGTTCTTCTTATCAACAACAGCCACTCGTGTATCACCGTCCACCACCACTAACGTTATATGTCATCATTAATTGGAACGTTAATTTTTTTTTATTTTTATATTGTCGTTGATAAAATTGATAATATCAAGATAGATAAATTTAGATGTGTCACTTTCATAATTATAGAGATGTTAGACCACGATGCTCTCCCAACTTTGATAAGATGCCTGTTGAAGACCATAGTGAGATCGCAACAGAAGATATATTTCAATATAGGGAGATCGAGGCATTAAAGTGAGCTAATTATATAGCCACCGCTCTCATCTTTTATCATTGTTCTCGTCATCCGCAATAGTTTTATCACTCGTGACGTTATCATATGTCATTATCAATTGGAACGTTAAATTTTTTCTTATCGTTGATTTTTATATTTTCATTGATAAAATCGATAATGTCAGGATAAATAAACAAAGATGTGTCAATTTTATAACTATAGGAATATTAAACCAAGATGCTCTTGCAGCTCTGACGATTGAGGAGCGAAAGATCTGTTTTAGTACCGAGGGATAAAAATGGTAAATGCAGCTAGCCACATGAGGGGTAAATGTAATATGTCACTAGACTCAGCTACGCCCGCAACTTCGACGAGGGGCCGGACAGAGACGATAGAGACGCTGCAGCGGAAGATCCGTTCCGGTACCGTAGCTTCTCCTCCCGCCTTTCGCCCTCCTCTCTGATCGCGTGCTAGTGCCGCGTCGATCGACCGATCCGCGCGCTTCGCCCCGCTCCGTCTGCAAAAATACGCTCTCTCTTCCCTCTTTTCCTCTCGCATATCCACCTGCGACGTTCCGAGCCGGCTGATGCGTGCAATATATCGCCGTATGATTCGAAGCGATTCAATCGTGGGCATCTTTTCCGTCAGAGTGCGAGCTGATTGTTTGGTTTCATTACTTCGCCAGACTACACACATCACATCCTTCATTCATCTTCTACCTCTACTGATTTGAACTGGAAACAAGTGTAGGGGGAGTTGAAGAGGCCAATCGAAAGGTAACGGACATGTCGGTTCTCCGTCAACGTAAAGCGCGTTTCTCTTCTGCACGCCGAGTGTAGGTCGTTCTCACTGTGAATGCTGCAGATGGTTCTATTCTAATTTCATATCTTTTTTTATGCATGTACACACACTCGTATATAACGTCGAATTGAACTTTTCTTAGTTTATAACGTAGTAAAATTCTCAATCAGAACAAAAAGCAGTAGGCCCACAGGAAGGACCTAAAAATTGTTCATTTCAGCATCATTAAACGTCACTTCAGTACCTCTGAGGATGTTCAAATATTTTTGTGCATTTAACATTTTTGCTAATTCTTCTCTTTTATTATTACATTCTAAATTTTATTTTTATTTTTGTACGAGTATTCTTTAATTTGAATTTGTGTCGTGATTTCGTTACACCAAGATCTTCTGTTTCATCCAGAGAATATAATTGGCTAAATTATAAAATGGAAGGACTATGGGCAATCTTATGATTATTATTTCTGAATCTTGAATGTTGGAGCTCTTGGGTACATACAGTGCAATATTCTTAAAGAGGATAAAAAAGCAAAAACACAGCACCTTTATGAAATTGATTCATGTGTAAACCAATTCAATCATGCAAGATCCCTAGTTGCATCAATACATCACGCATTGCTACTGCATCCACAAAGATGTCAAAATATTAGCGGTACATTTTATTGCGCTGTACACCCACATCATTTTCTTCTTCATGGAATTCATGTACAAGTAAACTGAAACCTCAATCCGCCAATTGGTGAGTGAATGGAATGAAGATGAGAAGACACTTCGCACATTCTCTATCTTGCTACTATAGTCTGCAACTGTAGATGACGATACTTTGTCTTGATCGAGTACCGTTAATGAGGTAGCCTACACTGTCGTCGTCTTCACCTGTATCACTCGGTTTTAAGTTCTAAGTAGAACGAAGAGGTAGGTAGGAAGGAAAGAAAGGCTTTCGAGTAGCGGTGTATCGCAAACCTTTTACGCTTGGTTTTGAGCGAACCGGACGACGATGGATTACTGTGCCAGTTCCTCTTCCTCTGGTTGATGAACCAGTTATTGATCTGCTTTAGCTGCAACCCTGTTTCCTGCACCAGTCGTGCTTTGTCGTCCTCCTGTGACGAGGTTGCACAAGGTATAGGAAGATCCGATCGAATGAGGCGATGCAGGGGGACGAAGGATAAGTGGAACGTACCGTCGGATACGGCCACTTGGAGTGGGACTGCCACCAAGATTTGAGCGTGGAAGTGCTGTCCCCGGGAAGTTTCCCTGCTCTTCGCTTGCGAAGGATCTCTTCTCTGATGTCCACGATCTTCTCTTTGTACCCCTGAAAGCCCCAATGTAAGCTTTTGGAGAATCTCTTCCTTGAGACCAGAGATGTCGACACCAACCTGCTTGAGCTCATGCTTCAGCTCCTGGCGAACGCGTTCCATCAGGGATCGCTCGCTCTCTGTGGGAATTAGCGGCCCAAATCCCATGCTGTCCGTTCCATCAAAGCCTCCGTCGAACAGGTTTGTTTCGCTGTCTGCCTGATCATCCTCATCGTCATCCGACATAGTTGCACCTGTGCCTTCACCAGGAGAGACACCTGCTTGCAGCAAGCCATGCTCTTCAACAAAAGGCATTTGTCGTGAAAATTGCATGCAACGCATGGCTTAAACTTCCGTAACTTAGCTTCATGTCAAATATGACCCACATCAGATTAATCTTCTGACACCAAACCCGTCAAGCTATGCCAAGGATAGGATGTGTTGAACAGTATTTCTATTGTTTTCACCGTTAAAACCTGAAGGCCTAAGCTGGTATAGCAAGAATGCCATGTTTTACAGTGTCTTTGGCTGTCTCCATCCAAAACCCGAATTTGTTTTAGATCAGGAATTAGTCCACCGGTGATCATGGGCGATAGCTGTCTTTAGATTCATCTTTTATCATATTGACATTTAAGTGTGATACCTTGCAAAGATAGGATTTATATTTAAAGATCCTAAATTAACAAGCAACTGCAGTACCAGCACTAATAGTAGGCACTTTCTGTTTGAAGTTCATGTCAGATGCATGCTTAGAATTAACACGAGTAATTATATTTGTCAGAAGGTTGAAAGCCTCTACAGCAGCATTGTGAATATATGAATATAGATTGCAAATGATTCTAATGTGTAAAAGTTCGAAATATATCAAGATATGATGCCAGCACCTGTTGACTGCAAGATAAATTTTTCATGCGTTCAAAGTTTCACGGATGACCGCAGGATGATATGTCAGCAAGTTTGATTTGCGTATAAAAGATAACCAATAATAACTACAAACTTTATGTTAAATACAATTATTATTATTATTATTATTATTAGAAGAAAGGATATGGAGGTAACCAACCTGTTAGGCTTTGAAGTGACTGCTCAAGCTCCCAACAAGCCATCACTGCCTCCATTGCATGAACACGGACATGCTGCTGCAGTTGTTCTTTGAAGGAACAAAGTAGCAAGACATAATGTGTCTGACCAATGCATGATATTAGAAATTTGAAGTCAAGCAACAATAGCAGCGTGTGAATCATCAGAAGAGCTCAAATGAAGCAAATTTGAGGAATAGGTGTGGTTTATTCGACTAAATATCTGGAAATAAGTGAATAGACATTCTACTGTACAAGGGAAATTTATGATAGAGTGATTACTGTAAAGGAAAAAAAATGACAAACAAGAAAGATTAATGTGCATGAATATCATGTGTCATTTTAGAAAATCAATTATGCAATGCAAATTGTAAGTGCATCATTCATTGTGTTTTCATGAAGATCTTATCTAAATATGCATTTTTTAGTGTCCTCATGTCATAGAGCACAGGCTCAACCTTCAGCTCCTGATCCAAGTAGCACGCTGTCAAGCATTTAAGCAAACAAGAAAGGTGATTTCAAGTGGATGTCAGACAAAGCAGCGGAGACGAGAAGCGGGAGGGGTGCAGCAAGGTGCACGGTAGAACATGTGCCTGCCTTGAGCTTTTTCTCTATCTCAAGCTCATGAAGAAGAGACATCTCTCTTCTGGAGACTTGGTAAGCAGACTGCTCCCAGATTCCCTTAACACAGCTAAGCAAATCTCAATCTCAAGCAAGCCTCTCCACAGTACAGATATTGTGGGGTCGAACACAGATGGAAACATGTCTTCCGATCCGCAAGTATAACCCAAGTTGAAAGGTTTTGTTCTCGGTGGACGACAAATGTCGGTCTCTCTATCCAACCATGAAGAACAGCGTATATTCCAAAGACGAAGCAATGAAACACATAAATCATCCACATATCTAAGGAAGAGAAATCAGAGATTCGAGAGAACGCATCGAGAAGAAGGGTTCTTGAATCGCCAAAAAAAAAAGACAGAATTGGAAGAGATAGGGGAAGGAAAAGGGAGCTTCTTTTTCTTTGCCTTACCATGAACTGATCGAGCTCCTTGTCGTCGCCCGGCATCTGGCCGCTGTTGCCGAGCACCGAGTACTTGGACACGACTTGCTGCGACTGCGCGAGCTGCGCGTCGATCCTCGGAAGCTGGTCCACCGGCGTCGCGATCCTCAGGCACGCCACGTGCGCCGCCAGCAGCTGCTCGTACAAGGGATGCGCCAGGATCTCCGCCTTGTACCTCGCGTTCTGCCACGTCCCCTCCCCGGCGGCCATCTCCTCGCCGGTGCCTCCTCCCTGCGCCACCGCCTCCGCCTCCGCCTCGCCGAGCTCCCCACCCGGGTGGCCCCGCTCGCCGCCCCTTCCTCCGTCCGCCGAGATCGCCGCGGCCATGACGGACTGGCTCGACACGGGGACCTCCACGTCGCTCCCGCTGCTCTGCAGGATCGGCGTCCGGGAAAACCAGTGCCCAGTCGCCGCTCGTCCACCACCTCCCCCGGCCGCGACTGGCGACGCAGACGAGTCGGAAGTGGTCTGGAGGTGGAGGAAGCTGCCGTCGGCGTAGTGATGCCCCTGCTGCCGGAGAATTGCGCTGTTGAGCCACGTGGGCCCTCCCCCGCCGGGCATCGGTGGCTTCCCAGACGCCGCGGCGTCGGCCATGAGTCGCCTGAGGTCCTTCCCGTCCTTCGTCCCGTCGGCGTCTGGCGCGGCACCAGAGGGCCCAGTGGCGGCGAGCTGATCCATGGTCGTCCTGAGCACCGCCGAGCTGTCCCCTCCCAGCTGCTGCTGCTCCACGTACTGCGGCAGCGTCAGCTCGTGCGAGAGGTGGTTGTGGAACGCCATCGCTCCTCTCCCACCCCACCGCCGGTTCCCCTCTCCTTCCTCCTCCTCTCCCCTGGAACCCAACGCAAAGCAAAAGCGAGAGGTAGAGAGGAGAAGGAGAAGCGAAAGCGAGAGGGAGACGTTGAAACGATATGGCACCCCTTGAGACACTTCTTAATGACCACTTCTTAACCGATCTTAATTAATTCCTAATTCCCAACCGTCAGCACTGCACCCACCCCTTAATCCGACGGTTTTAAATCGACCACGTTATCCCTACCCATTCGCCAGCCCCGCATTTATCAAGTCGAGCCGTCACCAGCACCGATGGACACGTGGCACGACGAGGAGGCGTGGACCACAGGAGTGGGGAACCCGCCCGTGGGAGCCAGCCAATGGGAGGACGGCACATGGGAGGGAATTTGACCTCGAGGGGGTTTCCGGTGTCTGGTGCGCCGCCGGCTCGGGACACGGCTTTTGGTGTCCTTTTGTTCTATTAGTATCATTATTATTTTTTTCTTCTTTTGGGTTGGTTGGTCCCCCTTTAACTCCCACCCGTCTCGAGTTTGCCGGATACCGTTAGCTCCTCTTTGGTTAACCTCAGCATCGCCACCCCGAACTTTCTAGACTCGATCCCCATTTATACACGTATGTCATATATAAGTATAAATATAAGAAGCTTGATTGCGAACCAAGTGACTATTTTCCAACGGAGCACTTCACCCACGCTTGACTAATCGAAAGGAATCGGTCCATGGGTTACATCGCAGCTGTTGGTACGATCACATATCAACCATTTGGTCGCGAAAGACGCGGATTTGATACCATTATGTGTAGTTTAGTTAGTCGTTGAAAATTAATGTTGAAATTATGCTCCTGAATAAGATGCGTCGAATCAATTATCCGCACGTGGTAGAAGAAATATTATTTATATATTAGGGGTTATTTTTATAACTTAAATTAGACCATAAAAGAATACTCTTATAATGACATCATCTGAAGACGGTGACGAGACCTTGGTTAATATTTTAGACTAATATTGTTTTGCAAAGTGAACGATGTGTTTGTTCGATTCGAGGCCTTGTATTGATTTAATATTTAGAAGCTTCGGAAACTAATTTTATATTATCGACAATTTATTGGTAATATCGGCTGATTGCATATATGCATAGTTAAATACTTGTCACGCGACATCCGCTGGTGTCGGTAGGCGCGGTACACCGCCTGTCGGGTTCTAAATCGTGAGTTACGTGGGTACCCGTATCTAACTCATAAAGAAGCGAAGGATTAGCACACCGCGAGGCTAATAATTGAAGGTTCCACCGAAGCTCAAAGCCACGGAGGCCGTTAAGGTGACGGCGTTTCGTTCGTCCAGGACCACACTGGGGAGTGGGGAGAGGGAAGGGGAGCCGTGTCCGTCAACGTCCCCGTCCCCGTCCCCATCCCGATCCCCGTCACCGTCACCGTCACCGTCACCGTCACCGTCACCGTGAAGACGGGAGGGCGGTCCCCGCTGTTGCTGCCACAACCGGTCGGGAGGCTCCGGTCCCGACGTGGTCCCCGCGCACGACGTGGTGCAGATGACGCCACGTGGATAGGCCCTCCTCAGTGGTAGAGCGGTCCCCTCCGTCCCCTTGTGAGCTCGAGCCCATGTCCGCAATTATTATTATTATTTGGGAGAGGTGCCCAACACCACCATGACAAGAGAAATGGCCATCATCATCATCATATGCTTAACATGATTGACGCCCTTACCGTTCCAAAAATGAGTGATGTGGATATTTATTTCTCCACACATTGAGTCTATAAATATCGTTCGTCGTAAATCAAGTAGGCGAACTGAGTCATCCTTGAAAATTGTTTGGGTGATGTCATCCCCAATCAACAGAGGCGAGGAAAAACAAAGTTTATCACGGGTCGGGGAGGAGCGCAGGCGACTAAGGTGTGGGTTCGTGGGTCCCGGGTCGGGTTCACAGAGAAATTGGCGTGGCTCGTCGATTGCGTTCTTCATCGTGTGCGCGTGTCGGTGTAAGTCCGGCGGTCTTCGTCTTCCGTGCTCCGCCTAGAACACGCCTCCTCCCCACCCACTCTCCTCTCTTCGAGTGGACCTCCTTTCGACACGCGTGGAGTTCGAGTGGCTCTGAACTCCTTTATTATTATTATTATTATTTTTTGACGGTAATAAAAGTAAAGTTCGGATTCGATGGGTTTCCGTCTCGGATCCGCCAATCGCAGACGTGTCCGGGCCCCACCAAGCTACCAATCGACCCATGTCAACTCGGCTTAACAATCCGGTGGGCCCCGCGGTCCCATTTCCGCCCAAATCACGCGGCACCGATGAGGCTCGATTTAGGACATTATTAAGAAAATGTTTGATATATATGCATACATATATAACCTAATTAAATTAAATTATACTACTCCCTAATTGGATTTGGGTATCCATGTAGTCACTCAAATCTGCGTCCATATACTAAGAATACCCTTATCCACTCGCATCTACATAGAATATGTCATGTACTCGGTTCAGGTCGACACCAAATGGCAACCATACACAATACAAGAGTACCAAATCATTGGAAAAGCACTGTTAACTTATATAGTAGGTCATAAATATCATATCTGTTAATGACTTTATCCTCTTGGACCCCAGAAATGACGCTGAATCAACCTGTCAGTATCATATATGCCAGGTTGAAGGGAATTGGATCAGCCACCCAAACCATTCCAGCATTTGTTTCTTCTTCCTGCTCTTCGTTTGTATGAAGTGGGCTCCGACGACCTGATAGTGACCAGTGTCAAACTATTCACGTACAGAAGAAAGAAGGATATGCTACTGTTCCTCGACGCACCTCAAAAGCTTGTACTTCGACTCAAAGGAAAAGGGACCATGAGAAGAAGGCAAAGGAAGCCCAGGCATTGCTTTCTTGCCATTTAGCAGGGCACCGGAGGCTGTTGTTGTCTGTGCCCTGCCGTGGCTTGCAATTAAAGCAGCTAGCTCTCATGTTAAAAGCCTCTGTCGCTCCTATGGCATCAGCAGCTATGAGGAGGGAGGGGGTTGGGCTTGTCGGTAACATTTTTGTTGCAGGTTAGAAACCCTTGTGAGTGTGGGATGAAAAGAGTTCTGACCTTCTGAAACCTGACCTCGTCTGCAAATCCCATAAATTGTCTCTAGTGATGAAGGCTCTGCTCTCTTCTCCAGGTAGTGTGTTTATCTGTTAGGGTCTCCAAGGGGGGCGCACAGCTCTGAACAGGGAGGGGGTCCTCCCAAGCACTTTTGCTGGTGCTGCCGTTTCCAAATAATAATTGTCATCATGGTGCTTGAGCACAGTGACTCCATCCACAGCTTAGCTTGAAGAGGGTGGGGATGAAGAGCCTTTGCTGTCCGATGCATGCAGAAACAGAGCTGGAAGAAGCCAACTGGTGACACCCTGTTGTCCCCTCGTGCATGTCATTTGCACACTGTTTGCAGGTTTTCACTACAGCATGACTTTGTCATTGCCGAAAGGGAACCCCCCTCTACGGGATTCCATGCAAAGACTCATCACATGTGATTTGAATTGACGGAGATGATCACATCAGCAAGTGCTGGTTTTCTTCTTCTTTCACTGCATTCAGAGCCATCTACTCCCTGATAGCAAAGGCATTGACTTGTCCTGTAGTTCTGAAATGAGAAGTACTCGACGAAGTCAAACTCGTGTTTCCTCTTACTTAGTTATCTCTGCGCTTGGTGACAAATCGCAGATCTGAAGGGAAAAAGGATGCACTGACCCGTAATGTGATGTTTGAATTCCATCCATCCTCATGTCTGTCTGTCCATCAATATATCCAAGTATTGGCTTCTCATCATCCTCGTTCATCAAGAAGAAGAACAAAACATGACAACCTGCCAAGAGTTGTTGACCGGACTTTTCGTTGCATTCATTAATTTACAGGTGGAGTATGACCGACCCACTGTCCAAAACCTCAACCTCAATGATGAGGAAAGTCTTTCTTTCGTATCATCATTGTTTCAGTCTGAAAAATGCATCTTTTGAGATGTCAAAACAATGAAAGCAAAGGAAACGATGTGGTTGGGGAGAATTGCTTCCAAGGCTGGATATAGCAAAGATTGGTCCAATGACAAAACCTCTCTCCGACGGCCAACTCTCTCCATCGGTACAGTCAACATTTCCTTTCTTTCCACCACCATCTGCCACCCAACCTTCCAACCTAATCCCAATTGAGCCAAGTTGCTTGTCATGCCAATTTTTTAGTGTATCTAAATAATTCGAGGGTGGGATTTGGATCACGAAAATAATCACTTTGATTGCGAGAATAAAACCTTGGTGAGAGAATGAGTTTCTTGGACTCAAACTCATCACCTACACTGAGCTACTAACTATCCGGATGTCTCTTCATAAATTAAAAAATAATATATCACTACTAATTATACTATCTGGATGTTTCTTCATAAATTAGAAAATAATATATCACTACTAATTGTCCATCGACACTACATTTTTTTTGTCCACTGAGTGTAACTTGTGTTCGACATGAAATCTGATGACCAATCTCCTCTTCATGCATATTAAGATAGGAAATGGGATTCCTCATCTAGTGTCATGATCCACAATCAATAAAGTTAATGAGTCAATTAATATACCCGAGAACTAGACTAGAAAAAGTAAAGTTTTAATGCTACCAACTATCCCGATGTCCATAGACACAATATATTTTTTTGTACATTCAAGTGTAACTTATGTTCGACATGAGATCCGATAATAAATCTCTTTCGCAAGTGTACGAGGATATTAAGAAGGGAAATGTGATACCTTGTCTAGTGTCATAATCCGTAATCAATAAAGTTAATAAGTCAATTATCATACCAGAGAAATAGACTAAAGTTTTAATGCTACTGCTGCTGCTTCTCGGGCCTCGTTCGACCGCACCTCTTCGAGTCTCGTGGTGGTGATTGTGGATCAAATGTGTTCTCCCTTGTGCTCGGGAGCAGATGCAGGTTATGGGAATTAGAAGTAGCAGCAAAAGGAACGAGCTTGCGACAAGGAGAGGGGTTGCATCTTTTGACCCATCCGTGCTGCTGCTTCCGAGGTCAGAAAGAGCAGCAGGCAGAAGGGTTTGCATAGAGAGAACATTACCACCGGCATCGATCGATCTCTCGAAGGGGCTTCATGTTTGTGCGTCGACGCAGCAGAAAGGAAGGCTGGATGCATGTTGTTTGGCGTGTGCCAAAGCAGAGTTTGATGCTCTCTGCTCATCGGAGCTCACCTTGATATCGAGCGAGCTTATCATTCATTACACAACCGCATCAATGGTGCATAGAGATCTACTCTGGACAAAATAAATCCTCTAAACTTTGTACTGCATAAAGATCAATGTAGAACACAATAACGCGATTACTTGGCCAAGGAGATACAAGAAAGAAGCGCGTGAGAAGAATCTGAGATGCAAAAGACAGACAGGTCTATGATTCCCCTGTGACTTATTTTTGGGTTCTACCTAAGAACAAAAGAATCTTAAACACAGAGAAGTTAGCAAAGAAACCGACATCTTTATTCTCGAGCCTCTCTCTTGATCTGCCATCCTCCTCCGTCCTCTCAAAGCGTATAGTGATGCTGCATCGTCTCAATGTCCAGACCTTTGAGCTTCACTACTGACTCAACGTGGCCTTTTAGCGTGTCAAGCTCCCTAAGCCTGCAGCAGTTTGAGGCCACCATCAGAAGAAGAAGAAGAAGAAGAAGAAGAGGGTATAATGCTTCCAAATACATTGTTACCTGGCGACCTCGGCGCGTCTCTTAGCCTGCTCGGCGATCTCAGACAACTCCCTGTAGTTCTTCTCGTTGAAGAGACCTGAAGAGTCTGGTGGCTGGAGGCCGTGCAGGGTACGCTGCGCTAGCGCCCATTGCGCCTCCCTTTCCTCCTTCCCGTAATCCAACTTGGTCGTGAAAGCCGTCTGCTTTCGATCCGGTGCGGATGAGAAACGCAAGTTTGTTGGTTTTTCTTCCTCTTGACAGTTATCAATCCAAGAACGAGGAGAGCGAAGACGACGATACCTTGCTCTCGTAGAGGTTGACCCAAGCCTTGCCACTCAGTGTGTACCGGATGATGAACTTTAGGATCTCGAGCGGGAAGAAGGTGACGATGCTGAAGAGCCATATCACTCCAGCCCACCCCCACCCTATGCCATGGATTCTCGCGAATCCCCAGCTCGCGTACACAGAGATGAAAGTAGCCACCTGCACTTGCGACGATTGTCAGTGGCACTGCACACGCAAATCTATAAATGAGGAAGTCAGATGATTAAGAAGAGTAGGAAGAATTCACCAGCTGCGCAATCACGAAGGCAGCCACAAGCAACAGCCCGGGGCGCTCCACAAAGCACCAGCTTCTGGACCGCGTCACGAATATGAGCGCCTGGCTAACTACACTCACTTGGAGGTAGATCGCGGAGGTCAGTTCATCTTGATTGTCCCTGATCGGCCTTACTCCAAATGTTTTCTGCAACAAAATGCTGGAGTTTACATGCACGAGGACCATATGATGATCATCGTCGTTTAGTTCAAGCAGAGTACTCACGGGGAAGAAGTCCGTTTGGTGGGTGATCCAGAAGAACAGCACAGTCATGAGCGCAAGGTAGGTGCCGAGGACGATCCCGGTGGCGAAGATCTCTCGGAGCTTCCACGAATCGGGCATCGGAGAGGGCTTGACTCGGTCCTTGGAGATAGTCATGATGGTCCCGTCATTGAGGATGGCGATTATGAGGACCATGAAAGGGGAAAAATTGAAGCGCCAGATGAGCGCGAGGAGGAGGAAGCCGAGCACGACTCGGATGGTGATGGAGACGGCGTAGATGGTGTAGTTCTTCATGCGCTGGAAGATGGCGCGGCTGGTGAGGACGGCGCTGACGATGACGCTGAGTCCCGGCTCCGTCAGGACAATGTCCGAAGCGCCACGAGCAGCGTCGGTGGCGTCAGCGACGGCGATGCCGATGTCCGCCTTCTTCAGGGCCGGGGCGTCGTTCACGCCGTCGCCTGTCATGCCACAGATGTGGCTCCTCTCCTGCAGTCGCTTCACGATCTCGTACTTGTGCTCTGGATCAACGCCAGATGGTTAATCGAGTTCCCCTTACATTCCATATCATGTTCTGCTGCAAGACGAGGCATCAACTTACCTGGGAAGACACCAGCAAAACCATCTGCCTTCTCGATGAGCTCGTCGACAGGGAGGCTACCGGTGAGATCATCGTTCTTGTTGCCGAGCAGAGTGGACGAGGGGTACATGTTGGTGCCCATCCCGAGCCTCCGCCCGGTCTCCTTGGCTATAGCCAGCTGATCACCGGTGATCATCTTCACGTTGACGCCGAGGTTGAGAGCTCGACGAATGGTCTCCGCACTGTCGCGTCTAGGTGGGTCGAATAGCGGGAGCAACCCCATGAACTGCCATGGCCCTCCAGCGCTTTCCTTCCTCTTCTCAGGAATTTCCTGTCGAGCGACGGCCAGCGACCGCAGGCCACGGTCGGCGAACTTGTCGATGACGGAGTGCACCTTCTTCTTGGCATCCTCCCTCATGTTGCACAGCTCAACGATCTAAAGAAAAAGCGAATGAGGCATCGGGGGATGAACTCCGAAACCAGCAGAAGAGCGAGATCACGGAAGAAATCTGTACCTGTTCCGGGGCTCCCTTGCTCGATCGATGCCAATTGCCAAAGGAGTCTACGTAGGTGATGGCCGTCCGCTTGTCGACAGGATTGAACGGCAAGAAGTGCACCTCATCGATCCCTGCACGTGCCTGTTCCAGATAAAGTTCTAAGACGGCAAGAACAGAGCATCACCGCAAAGTAGGAATCTGAACCCAGTAATAATGTTCATACTAGACGGTCCGAGAATTTGAATCACGATTTGAGCGTGGAAATTGGTATCGTGTAATTGCCTGCCAAATCATGAGATTACCTCCTTGGGATCAGCAAGCATTCCAACAATGGAGGCATCGATGGCGTCCTGGTTCTCGACCCTGGCGGCCCTTGCGGCATGGAGGATCACGGCTTCCCTATCCACATCTCTCTCGAATACCTGCACAAGTAGTGATAAGAACAACAAGATGCCTTTTCTACGTGCTCGATTCGATATGCTCGAGCGTGAAAGATTTGCTTCAAAGAATTGACGGAGGAAATAGTGTTCTCATCTTGAAGTATTTATCCTATTCATCTTACCTCGATTAGATTCCTGTCGACGGTAAGCTTGTTAAGGGTGAGGGTTCCGGTCTTGTCACTGCAGAGCACGTCCATCCCTGCCATCTCCTCGATTGCAGTCATCCTCTTCGTGATGGCCCCCTGCTCTGACAGCCGATGCGATCCGATTGCCATGGTGACCGACAGCACGGTGGGCATCGCAATCGGTATCCCGCCAATGAGCAGCACCAGTAGGTTGTCGATCCCGTCCCTGTACTTCCGGCGCTGGATCGGGTACATCACCACGATCTCGATCGCCATGCCGACCGCGATCGAGCAGATGCAGAAGTTTCCGATCGCAGTTAGCACCTGGAACAGATCAGCGTCAACCGGAGCCGAGGACGTTGTGATGGTGAGGTGAAGAGGATGCGAGTCGTCGGACCTTTTGGAAGTGGCCGACGTTGTTGGTGCTGTCGACGAGGTGCGCGGCCTTGCCGAAGAAGGTGTGCACGCCGGTGGCGATGACGACGGCCTCGATCTCGCCTTGCTTGCATGTGGAGCCCGAGAAGACCTCATCGCCAGGGTTTCTGGTCACCGGAATCGACTCGCCGGTTAGGGAGGACTGGTCGATCTTGAGCGGGTCCCCGTCGAGTAGGCGTGCGTCCGCAGGGATGATGTCGCCGAGCTTAATGCTGATAATGTCGCCAGGGACGAGGATCGCCGCATCCTGCTCCGACCACCTCCCGTCTCTCAACACCTTCAACCAGCAGCACCACCAGCAAATCATTAACGGAGAAAGAAGAAGGTTAACACAGGTGGGGAAAGATCGAGGAGCCGACCTTGGTCTTGGGTGCAAGGCCAGCCATGAGAGCGGCGGCTGCATTGCCGGCGTTGTTCTCCTCGATGAAGCTGATGGTGGAGTTGATGATGAGGAGGGAGATGATGCCGATGAAGTCTTGCCAGTCCGGAGGCTTCCCCTGTTGCACTCACCAATTATCGTCCCTACAGAGCTCTCCGACAGACAGAGAGAGAGAGAGAGAGAGAGAGAGAGAGAGAGAGAGAGAGAGAGAGAGAGAGAAGTAAAAGGAAGGGAAGGCGGAGTAAGTGTACCCCTCCATTAGCGAGGGCGATGGCCATGATGGCGGCGCTCTCCATGACCCACGAGAGCGGATTCCACATGAACCCCAAGAACTTGAGCACCTTGCTCTCCTGTCATTCAAGCCAAGCGCACAAGAGGGAGAAGAAGGTGAAACCATTGATTTTTCCTGGCTTTCTCAAAGAAGAGCACGAGGAAAGCAGAGGTGGTAGAAGCAGACCTTCTTCTCCTCGAGCTTGTTGAGCCCAAAGATCTTGATGCGGTTCTCCCCCTCGACGTTGGTGAGCCCGTTCCTGTCGCATTTGAGCTGCTCAAAGACTTCCCCGACCGGAATGTGCTCCTAAACAACACGTACGTACATCAGAAACAAGATCGGCGATCCAAAGAGAGAGAGGGAGAGAAAGAAAGGAAGGAGGCGACGCTCACAAGATCGACGGCGTCGTTCTTGATCTCCTCCAGTGAGATGGCGGACGACATTGTGGTGATGGTGGAAGCGATGAATTCGATATTAGATTATGTAGTCGGTTATAATCAGATAAGATATATGATATAATTAATTAGATTCTGATATAATTATTGGTCAATGGATAAGAAGTTTATCAAAATATATTTTGATAGAATATCTTAGAGGATAATATTGATGGAAGAAATTTTCCTAATAATTTATTCTAGACTCTCTGCTCTCGCTTATAAATAGACAGAACCTCAGAGGATTTAAAGTTACAGAAACAACACAGAAATATCTAAGAGTTGCGTAAAAATTAGCAACACAGATGCAGAGTTGTATAAAATAAAATATTTCACAGACATCGATTGAGAGATTACAGTCTTCCTGTTAATCTCCCTGAGTCATCAATCAAAGTGGTCCGAAAGTATAGGAAGAGAATAGAATGAGTCTAATTCTCCTTATAGATTAACAGAGCCGTTAAATCTAAAAGAAGGTGTCCAGTTTTATCATATGCTTGTCGACGATGTTAAGAAAACAACGACGGTCGCTGTGCAGTACTACTGTCGACCTCGTTGTTAAGGGCCGCCGACGACCCCATCGCAACAGCCATAGGGCTGCATATCGGTTGCATGAGGGCGGTAACCCCGCGCGGGCACAGCCGCACCCAGGCGGCGCTGGCGGTGGCAGAGGCCACGCACAACCGCGCACGCGCAGGTGGTCGCACCGACGGTAGTCGCGCACGCGCAGGCGGCCGCACTGGGACACATGCACACGCAGGTGGCCGTTTCGACGGCAGCCGCGCACGCGCACGCGCACGGGCGACCGATTCGACAATTGCCACGTATGCGCAAGTAGCCGCATCGGTGGCAGCCGCGCAAGAGGCGGCGCAGTTTGCACAATCACTTTCGGAAAAATTATAATTTTGCCATTAAGCAGAAATTATAATTTTGCCATTAGGGTTTTTTAAATATGAATATTTCAGTTTTACCATTAAATAAAAATTACTGTTTTACCATTAAGCAAAAATTATAGTTTTACCATTAAGTATTTTATATTTTTAATATTTTGACAGTTCTATCCTTTACAAATATAATAATTCTGATTTATGTCCTATTATCATATTTACAGTTTTACCTTTAAAAGGATTAAATTTAATTTTAATCAAATTTATAAATTATTAAATTTTAATCAATTTTTGATTTTGATCGACTTATTTAATTAGGCTAATATCAAGCTCGATTCTGAACTTTCCCAAATTAAATAAAATTGATTAGTTTAATTTGTTATTTTATATATTAAAAAATATAAATTATTATTTCTTTTATAGTTTTTCTCATATGATTTATTGATTACATGTGGTAAATGAAAATCTAATTATTGTTCTTGAATATTTCTTTAGTTATTCACATATATATAATTGAAATTGTGAAATAATATTTATCTTTCACATAAAAGTATGATTTATACGTTATCATGATTATCATATAAGTTTTTTCTTATGCTAATTAATGTTCAATAATTATTATGGTTATTGTTTTATTATTAAACTGCTTAGCATGAAATGAATTGAAGAAATTTGATGAATATTATTTATAATTTATCTCCTTAAGTTTTATCTGACTAGTAGCTGTCAAAGTGGCCTAGGATGATAAGCTTATGTGATTTGAATTACAATAAAAGTCTAATTATTTATAGGATATTTTATATTTTTGTATTGGTCTTGCAGCTATCAAAATGACCTAGATCAATAATTTATAAAATACATTATGGAATTGATCATAAATGATATTAAAGAAATTTAATAAATATTATTTATAATTTATTTTCTTAAGTTTTTTCTGACCAGTAACTTCCAAAGTAGCCTGGAATGATAGTCTTATGGGATATGAATTACAATAAAGTCTTATCATTCATTGGACATTTTAGATTGTATTTTATATTTTTGTATTAATCTTGTAGCCACCAAAGTGACCTAAACCAATAATCTATAAAATACATAATGGGATTGGTCCTAAATGACATTAAAGAAAAATAATATTCACAATGGCACACATAATTAAGAGATTTTGATAATCCCAAAGGAGAATCTATTTTGAATAATTATGTGATAGGGGTAGGATGATACTGTTTTAGATATCCTTACAGTTTAGTATTCTATACCCAAAGATATTAACACTATTCCACAAGAATGGTATCAGTCCTCCATAAATGATTATATATATGAATAGTAGATATGTCAATATTGAAAATAAATATTGATGATATCAATAGTTCAACATTCATTATAAAACTCAAAGTATTGATGTTATATTATTACAGTGGTACTTCCTTCATTATATTTTTATAAATGTCCCTATATTTTCTGGAATAAATAGCTTGAGTATATACAAGTTATATTGAATGAGTGAGACTTTGATCTGATTATTTGAAGGGAATACAAACTTATTTACTGAAACTTTTATGGAGAGAAAGAAAGGAAGGAGACGACGTTCACAAGATCAACAGCGTCATTCTTGATCTCCTCCAATGAGATCGCGGACGACATTGTGGTGGTGGTGGAAGCGATGAATTCGATGTTAGATTATGTAGCCGGTTATAATCAGATAAGATATATGATATAATTAATTGGATTCAGATATAAGTATCGGCCAATAGATAAGAAGTCCATATTTTAATAGAATACCTTAGGAGATGCCATTGTTGGAAGGAATTTCCCTAATAACTTATCATAGACCCTCTACTCTCGCTTATAAATAGACAGGACCTCAAGGGACTTAAAGTGACAGAAACAACATAGAAGTATCTAAGAGTTGTGTAAAAATTAGCAACATAGATGCAGAGTTGCATAAAAGAAAATATTTCATAGACATCGATTGAGAGATTATAGTCTCCCTCTTAATCTCCCTGAGCCATCAATCAAAGATGTCCGAAAGTATAGGAAGAGAGTAGAATGAGTCTAATTCTCCTTGCAGATTGGCAGAGGCATTGGATCTAAATGAAGGTGTCCAGTTTTATCATCTGCTTGTTAGCGATGTTAAGAAAACAACGACGGTCACTGTGCAGCACCGCTGCCGACCTCGCTATTAAGGGCCGTCGACGACCCCACCACAGCAACCATAGGGCTGCAGATCGGTCGCATGAGGGCGGCAACCCCGCGTGGGCATAGCTGCACCCAGGCGGCGCTCGCGGTGGCTGAGGCTGTGCACAGCCGCGCTGTCACGAACGGTCGTCGCACACTCACAGCAACTTCGTTCAACGTTTCGTTTGTCGCTTGCCCATGCATGTACATATCCTTGGCAGCTTGTTTTGCCATGTTTTTAGTGTGTTTTCCTTGTAAAAATGTATGAAATAGCAGCTCGTAGCGCTGTTGAATGATCGCTCACTGCATCTGCCTAAGACCCCCAAAACAGCTCCGTTTTCGCGTGCCGCGGGCTGATTTCTGCAGCCTGCAGCCACCAAAATTTTGTCAGTCATCTCAGCACCCTAGAACCCCCCAGGTGGCACATGGTGGATGGGGCTTCAAGATGCTGATGTTGGGCGTTGAACACTTTCACAAGTTTGCACGTCAACTTGACGGAAACTTGCCTTCGCGCCCGGCACTTGGGGAGTAGTTGTTTGCGGACTTGCAGCTGCTCATTCACTCTTCTAAAGTTTTTATTTTCCTCCTCTCTTTCTCTACTTTCCTGCACTCCAAGTGCTCGCTCAATTGCTTGTAAAGCTTCCCTCTTCGCGAGACGTCGGGACTTGTCTGCCGCTCATTCCAACAACTAATCAACTTCTCTTTTTCACAGTCCTACGGGACTGCAGACGAGGCAGGCTTGCAGGTGACCCTTTCATGGATGTGTATGTTGCAAGGGCGCCTCAAGACCTAGGCAATTCCAGCTAAGTCCGATCGAAGTGGGCGCAAGGGTGCTTCTCGACTTAGACATCTCGAGCTAAGTCCGTGTTTGCTGCAAGGGTGCATCACCACTTAGGCAATTCTAGCTAAGTGCGTGACATTGTGGTATCAGAGCAAGCAAGCAATTTGAGCAAGCTGCAAAGAAACTTCACAATCTCACCATGGTGAGACATCGCGGCGAATCGAGCAAGACGGGGCAAGCCGGATTGTTGCCCCAAGCAGCTGCAGGTGGGCTGTATGTTCAAACTCGCTCCCTCACTACTGGTGCCGCTCAGGAAGAGTGGGGTAGTGGACATGATGAGCGAGAAGTTGGCTACTCGTCGCGAATGGAGGAGGCGCAATCTGGAGCACCGACCTAGAAAATAAGCCATAGAGAAAGGGTCATAGCGGTAGAAACCCGCTTGGATGTTCTTGAAGCGAGCTTGGAGGAACTCTACCAAGGCTAACATAGGCTTCTTGGGGTAGAGAGCTCGCAAGAGGAAGCTGAATCTCGGATTGACAAGGTTGAAGCCTTGGTCGACCGACTAACGGATGACACCAAGGACTCCGTACAACGTCTGCAAGAAATGGTGGTGGAACTCACTTCCAAAGTGACAATGCTCACAAGGGCACTGAATGCGGGAAGCAACACCCGCGTTGCACCGACACAAAGCTTCAGAGCGCCCGATCCACATTGTTATGGGGGTGCTAGAGATACGAAGGGGCTCAAGAATTTCCTGTTTGACATGGAACAATACTTTCGAGCTACGAGGCCAGACTCTAAGGACACCAAAGTTTCGATAGCGACTATGTATCTGAATGGAGACGCAAAGCTTTAGTGGAGAACTCGTTGAGAAGAGATTCAACAAGGTTGGTGCCGAGTGGGCACATGGGATGACTTAAAGCGTGAGTTGAGAACTCAATTACTGTCTGAGAACACTGAGTTCATCGCAAGGAGGAAGTTGAGACAACTCCACCAAACGACTTCCATTCGGGACTATGTGAAGCAATTTTCTGTACTAATGCTAGACATTCAAGATATGTTTGAAAAAGATAAGCTATTCAGCTTTCTTGACGGCCTGAAGCCATGGGTTCAACAGGAACTTCATTGACAGAATGTCATTGATTTGGTCGGAGCAATTGCAGCCGTAGAAAGGCTTACCGACTTTATTTTTTCAGAGGACCCGAGGAAGAAGAAACAGTCTACAGGCAATCACCAACCAAGGCATCCTCCGGGGAAGGAACCTAGGGGCGAGCAAAGGAAGAAGAGTTTCTATAAGGGGCCGAACTCAAATGGCAAGGCCTCAAAACCTAGGAGATGTTTCTTATGCGGAGGGCCACATAGTGTGTGGGAGTGCCCACAAAAGCAGGCACTCAATGCCTTGTTGGCTTCCATTAATCCCCCCAAGCCAGACAAGGGCAAGGCAATTGCTCTCAGTTCGAGTAGCTCCGAATCGGGTAGCGACGATGAGAAGTCGCAAGAACCCCGAATGGGTGTGATGCGTTTGCTGAATGCATTGCGGGGTCAAGTGGGGGAGAACATGAAGCCAAAGCAACAAAAAGCAGGAAACAGTGAGCGAATGTACGTGAACATTAGACTCAATGGCCAAACCACCCAAGCAATGGTGGACACGGGTGCTACCCACAACTTTATCGCCGACCGAGAAGCAAGGGGGCTTGGGCTAATCTTGGAGAAGAACCCAAGTCGGATGAAGGCAGTTAACTCGGAGGCCAAGCGAATCTCCGGGCTAGCAAAGGGAGTCTCTATCAAGATCGGATCATGGAGCGGGCGCACAAACATGATGGCGGTGCCATTGGATGACTTCCAAGTGATTCTCAGAATAGAGTTCATGCATGCAGCAAAGTTGGTGCCGATGTCGTTCCTAGACTCCATATGTCTGATGGGAGGTGACAACCCCTGTATGGTTCCCGTCTCTCGGAGAGGAACCCAGGATCCCCAATAACTATCGAAGGTGCAATTGAAGAAAGGTGTGCGCAAAGGGGAGTTAACTTTTGTGGTAGCTGTAAAGCTGGAAACGCTCGATGGGGAGGCTATTAAAGAACCTGCTGTGGTGGTAAATGTTTTGAAGGAGTTCGCAGATGTTATGTCACCTGAGTTGCTGAAAACTCTGCCACCACACAGAGGCGTGAATCATCTTATTGAGCTAGAGCCGAGAGTGAAGCATCCAGTGAGACCACCATACCGCATGCCCCCTCCTGAGTTGGCAGAGCTCAGAAAGCAGTTAGATGAACTGCTAAGTGGTGGTCTCATCCACAGTTCTAAAGCACCATTCGGAGCTCCAGTTCTCTTTCAGAAGAAGCAGAATGGGAGTCTCCGACTATGCGTCGACTATCGAGCCCTCAACAAGGTGACTGTAAAGAACAAATATCCCATCCCGCTCATTGCGGACTTGTTTGACCAATTGGGCAAAGCAAAGTACTTCTCTAAACTCGACCTTCGGTCGGGGTATTGACAGGTACGTATTGCTGAAGGTGATGAAGCAAAGACTACCTATGTAACCAGGTATGGAGCATTTGAGTTCTTGGTGATGTCTTTCGGTTTAACCAACGCTCCAGCCACATTCTGCACTCTGATGAACCAGCTATTCAAGGAGTATTTGGATAAGTTTTTGGTTGTCTACTTGGACGATATCATCGTCTACAGTCGAACACTTGAGGAGCATATTGAGCACCTTCGAGCAATCTTCAAAGTTCTCAGGAAGAATTCTTTGTTCGTAAAAAGAGAGAAGTGCTACTTTGCTCAGAAAGAGATCTTATTCTTGGGGCATCGAATCGGTGACGGTTCCATTCAGATGGATAAATCAAAGGTGCAAGCAGTTGTGGACTGGCAAACTCCAAAGAAGTTGCTTGAACTAAGATCTTTCCTTGGGTTTGTGAACTACTATCGACGCTTCATACTGGGGTATTCGAAGAGTACAACTCCACTAACAGAGTTGTTGAAGAAGGAGCAACCTTAGAGATGGTCCGACAAATGTGAAGCAGCATTCCAAGACCTAAAGGCTGCCATTTTGGAAGAACCAGTGCTTAAATTATCAGACTATGGGAAGCCCTTCGAAGTCCATACAGATGCTTCAGACTTCGCTATTGGGGGAGTACTTATGCAGGAGGGCCACCCAGTGGCCTATGAAAGTCGCAAGCTCAACAAGACCGAGCGGCGGTATCCAGTGCACGAGAAGGAGATGACAGCGGTGATCCACTATTTACAAGTGTGGCGACACTACCTTCTCGGGTCACGATTTGTGCTAAGGACAGACAACATCGCTTTGAGTTACTTCCAGACTCAAAAGAAACTCTCTCCAAAGCAGACACGATAGCAGGACTTCCTGGTGGAATTTAACATGGCAATGGAGTACAAACCTAGAAAGGCAAATGTCGTAGCCGATGCCTTGAGTCGGAAAGTGGAGGCCGTGAATGCTATGCAACTAGAGGGTGGAGGCCAAGCAAGTCAGTTGCACTCCAACTTTCTTTCTCAGATCAAGGATGGACTGTACAGTGATCCCCAGGCAATAACCTTGATGCAACTGATCCAAGAAGGCAAAGCACGACGATTTTGAGTCCAGGAGGGACTCGTCTACACCAAAGAGAATAGAGTTTATGTCCCTTGAGTGGACAATTTGAGACGTGAACTCTTGAAGGAGTGTCACGATTCCCTTTGGACAGGACATTCGGGTATTCACCGAATATTGGCTCTCATGGAGAGGGCCTTTTATTGGCCGAAGATGGGGACAGACGTGGAGGAATATGTTTGGACGTGCCTAACTTGTCAACAAGATAAAGTGAAGCAACGAAAGTCGGTGGGACTTTTAGAGCCGTTGCTTGTACCAGAAAGGTCGTGGGAGAGCATTTCTCTGGACTTCATATCTAGCCTGCCAGCAGTAGGGGGACTCGGATTGATACTTGTGGTGGTCGACCGATTTTCGAAGTATGCAACCTTCATTATTGCACCCCTACATTGTTCAGCAGAGGAAGCGGTGAAGCTAATGATGAAGAATGTGGTGAAGTATTGGGGAGTCCCGCACAATATCATAAGTGATCGAGATGCTCAGTTTCTGGGACGATTTTGGATCAAGTTATTCAAATTGTTGGGGTCAAAGCTATACTTCTCCACAAGCCTCCACCCCCAGACGGATGGCCAAACTGAGAGAATAAACTCGCTCCTAGAGCAATATCTTCGGCACTACGTGAGTGCCAACCAATGAGATTGGGTAAAGCTGTTGGACATAGCCCAATTCTCCTACAACCTGCAGCGGAGCTCTGCGTCCAACAAGAGCCCCTTTGAGATCATCACAGGACAACAGCCGTCGACTCCTCACACTTTGGCTATTGGATATACAGGGAGTAGTCTGTCTGCATATCACTTGGCAAAAGAATGGCATCGTAATGCAGATATTGCACGGTCCTACTTGGAGAAGGTGGCCAGAAAGATGAAGAAGTGGGCAGACTTGGGAAGGCGACCACAGGAATACAAAGTCGATGATTTTGTGCTGGTGAAGCTCTAACCAGCATCACTCCAATTCTTTAGAAACAAGGTGCACAAAGGATTGGTGCGCAAGTATGATGGCCCCTTCCCAATTATCAGTAGGGTGGGCAACGTCTCCTATAAGTTACAACTGCCGGCGTGGCTCAAGATTCATAATGTTTTCCATGCCAGCAACTTGAAAGCCTACCACTCCGATCCGCAAGATGCTTCCCGAAGCGTTCCAACTCGACAACCTCCCACCATAGCCTCTTATGAGAAGCGAGTTGAGACCATTTTAGCGGATCGTAAGATAAAGCTACCCAATAGAGCTGAGCAGATTGAATAATTGGTGAAGTGGCGGAAGCTTCCCAGAACCGAAGCCAGTTGGGAGCCAGAAGATACCCTCTGACATGAAGAAACAACCATCAAAGCCTACCAAAGAGTGTTAACGAGGGCGTCGACAGCTTAAGTGGGGGAGAATGTCACGAACGATCGTCGGACACTCACAGCAACTTCGTTCAACGTTCCGTTCGTCACTTGCCCATGCATGCACATATCCTTGGCAGCCTATTTTGTCATGTTTTTGCTGTGTTTTCCTTGTAAAAATGTAAGAAATAGCAGCTCGTAGCGCTGCCGAACGATCGCTCACTGCATCTGCCTAAGACCCCTAAAACAACTCCGTTTTCGCATGTCGCGAGCTGATTTCTGCAGCCCGCAGCCACCAAAATTTTGTCAACCATCTCAGCACCCCGGAACCCCCCGGGTGGCACATGGTTGGATGGGGCTTCAGTATAGTGTCGGGCATTGAACACTTTCACAAGTTTGCACGTCAACTTGACGGAAACTTGCCTTTGCGCCCGGCACTTGGGGAGTAGTTGTTTACGGACTTGCAACTGCTCATTCACCATTCTAAAGTTCTTGTTTTCCTCCTCTCTTTCTCTGTTTTCTGGCACTCCAAGTGCTCGCTCAATTGCTTGTAAAGCTTCCCTCTTCGCGAAACGTCGGGACTTGTCTGCCGCTCATTCCAATAACTAATCAACTTCTCTTTTTACAGGGCCTACGGGACCTGCAGGAGGTTGCAGCTCGGCTGACCCTTTACGGATGCGTATGTCGCAAGGGTGCCTCAAGACTTAGGCAATTCCAGCTAAGTCCAATCGAAGTGGGCGCAAGGGTGCTTCTCGACTTAGACATCTCGAGCTAAGTCCGTGTTTACCGCAAGGGTACCTCACCACTTAGGCAATTCCAGCTAAGTGCGCGTGATAATGCACGCTTGTGAGCGTCGATCAAGCAGCGGCGCACACTGCGCGTCTTGTGCGATCATTTCGGCAATTGCACGCATGCAGTGGTCAATCGATTTCGGCGATAAGCTGCGGGGCAATGCGGGGCGGCGGCCAGAGGCGCGTGTAGTTTGCACAACCACTTTGGGCAAAATTACAGTTTTACCATTAAACAAAAATTATAATTTTGCTATTAGGGTTTTTAAAATATGAATATTTCAGTTTTACCATTAAAGAAAAATTACAGTTTTGTCATTAAGCAAAACTTACAGTTTTACCATTAAGTATTTTATATTTTTAATATTTTGATAGTTCTGTCCTTTACAAATATGAAAATTCTGATTTATGTCATGTTATTATATTTACGGTTTTACCTTTAAAAGGATTAAATTTAATTTTGATCAAATTTAAAAAGGATTAAATTTTAATCAATTTTTGATTTTGATCGACTTATTTAATTGGGCTAATATCAAGCTCGATTCTAGACTTGCCCAAATTAAATAAAATTGATTAGTTTAATTTTTTATTTTATATATTAAAAAAATTATAAATTATTATTTCTTTTATACTTTTCTCATATGATTTATTGATTACATGTGATAAATGAAAATCTAATTATCGTTCTTGGATATTTCTTTAGTTATTCACATGTATATAATTAAAATTATGAAATAATATTTATCTTTCACATAAAGACATGATTTATACGTTATCATAATTATCATATGAGTTTTTTCTTATGCTAATTAATATTCAATAATTTTATGGTTATTGTTTTATTATTGAACTGCTTAGCATGAAATGAATTGAAGAAATTTGATGAATATTATTTATAATTCATCTTTTTAAGTTTTATCTGACCAGTAGCTGCTAAAAGGGCCTAGGATGATAAGCTTATGTGATATGAATTACAATAAAAGTCTTGTCATTTATAGGATATTTTAGATTATATTTTATATTTTTGTATTAGTCTTACAACCATCAAAGTGACCTAGACCAATAATTTATAAAATACATTATGGAATATTAAAGAAATTTGATAAATATTATTTGTAATTTATTTTTCTAAGTTTTATCTGACTAGTAGCTGCCAAAGTAGCCTGGGATGATAGGCTTCTAGGATATGAATTACAATAAAGTCTTATCATTCATTGAATATTTTAGATTGTATTTTATATTTTTGTATTGGTCTTGCAGCCACGAAAGTGACCTAGACCAATAATCTATAAAATACATTATGGGATTGGTCCTAAATGACATTAAAGAAAAATAATATTCACAATGGCACACATAATTAAGAGATTTAGATAATCCCAAAGGAGAATCTAATTTGAATAATTATGTGATAGGGGTAGGATGATACTATTTTGAATATCCTTACAGTTTAGTGTTCTAAACCCAAAGGTATTAACACTATTCCACAAGGATGGTATCAGTCCTCCAAAATTGGTTATATATGTGAACAGTAGATATGTCAATATTGAAAGTAAAATATTGATGATATCAATAGTTCAACATTCATTATAAAACTCAAAGCATTGATGTTATATTATTACAGTGGTACTTCCTTCATTGTATTTTTATAAATATCCTTATATTTTTTGAAATATATTTTCTGGAATAAATGGCTTGAGTATATACAAGTTATATTGAATGAGTGAGACTTTGATCTGATTATTCGAAGGGAACACAGACTTATTTACTGAAAGTTCTGTGGAGAGAAAGAAAGGAATGAGGCGACACTCACAAGATCGATGGCGTCGTTCTTGATCTCCTCTAGTGAGATGGCGGACGACATTGTGGTGGTGGTGGAAGCGATGAAGTCGATGTTAGATTATGTAGTAGGTTATAATCGGATAAGATATATGATATAATTAATTGGATTCAGATATAAGTATCGGCCAATAGATAAGAAGTCCATATTTTGATAGAATACCTTAGGAGATGCCATTGATGGAAGGAATTCTCCTAATAACATATCCTAGACCCTCTGCTCTTGCTTATAAATAGATAGGGCCTCAGGGGATTTAAAGTGACAGAAACAACACAGAAGCATCTAAGAGTTGTATAAAAATTAGCAACACAGATGTAGAGTTGTATAAAAGAAAATATTTCACAAACATCGATTAAGAGATTACAGTCTCCCTCTTAATCTCCCTGAACCATCAATCAAAGTGGTCCGAAAGTATAGGAAGAGAGTAGAATGAGTCTAATTCTCCTTGTAGATTGGCAGAGGCATTGGATCTAAAAGAAGGTGTCCAGTTTTATCATCTGCTTGCCGACGATGTTAAGAAAACAACGACGGTCGCTGTGCAGCACTATTGCCGATCTCGCTGTTAAGGGCCGTCGGCGACCCCACCGCAGCAACCATAGGGCTGCAGATCATTTGCATGAGGGCGGCAACCCTGCACGGGCACAATCGCACCCAAGCGGTGCTCGTAGTGGCGAGGCAGCGCAAGACAAAGCACAAGATGCGTGGCGGTCGCACCGGCCAGCAATCAATCGCAAGCACATGCACGCGGCACGCTTTCGGCAACTCACAAGATGCGCATCGCACGCACGCGCATCGGCGGCGCGCAAGAACAGGGGGCAACCGCGAAGGAGACGGCGGTAGTTTGCACAAGCACTTTGGGCAAAATTACAGTTTTACCATTAAGCAAAAATTACAATTTTATCATTAAGCAAAAATTATAGTTTTACCATTAAGTATTTTATATTTTTAATATTTTGATAGTTCTGTCCTTTACAAATATGATAATTTCGATTTATGTCCTGTTATCATATTTATGGTTTTACCTTTAAAAGGATTAAATTTAATTTTGATTAAATTTAGAAAGGATTAAATTTTAATCAATTTTTAATTTTGATCGACTTATTTAATTGGGCTAATATCAAGCTCGGTTCTGGACTTGCCCAAATTAAATAAAATTGATTAGTTTAATTTATTATTTTATATATTAAAAAAATATAAATTATTATTTCTTTTATAGTTTTTCTCATATGATTTATTGATTACACGTGGTAAATGAAAATCTAATTATTGTTCTTGGATATTTCTTTAGTTATTCACATGTATATAATTGAAATTATAAAATAATATTTATCTTTCATATAAAGTTATGATTTATTTGTTATCATGATTATCATATGAGTTTTTTCTTATGCTAATTAATGTTCAATAATTATTATGGTTATTATTTTATTATTGAACTGCTTAGCATGAAATGAATTGAAGAAATTTGATGAATATTATTTGTAATTCATATCCTTAAGTTTTATCTAACCAGTAGCTACCAAAGTGGCATAGGATGATAAGTTTATGAGATATGAATTATAATAAAAATCTTATCATTTATATGATATTTTAGATTATATTATATATTTTTGTATTGGTCTTACAGCCATCAAAGTGACCTAGACCAATAATTTATAAAATACATTATACAATTGATCCTAAATGATATTAAAGAAATTTGATAAATATTATTTGTAATTTATTTTCCTAAGTTTTATCTGACCAGTAACTGCCAAAGTAGCTTTGGATGATAGTCTTATGGGATATGAATTAAAATAAAGTCTCATCATTCATTGGACATTTTAGATTATATTTTATATTTTTGTATTGGTCTTGCAGCTACCAAAGAGACCTAGACCAATAATCTATAAAATACATAATGGGATTAGTCCTAAATGACATTAAAGAAAAATAATATTCACAATGACATACATAATTAAGAGATTAGGATAATCCCAAAGGAGAATATATTTTGAATAATTATGTGATGGGGTAGGATGATACTGTTTTGGATATCTTTGTAGTTTAGTGTTTTATACCCAAATGTATTAATACTATTCCACAAGGATGGTATCAGTCCTCCATAAATGATTATATGTGTGAACAGTAGATATGTCAATATTGAAAGTAAAATATTGATATATCAATAGTTCAACATTCATTATAAAACTCAAAGCATTGATGTTATATTATTACAGTGGTACTTCCTTCATTGTATTTTTATAAATATCCCTATATTTTTTGAAATATTTTTTTCTGGAATAAATGGCTTGAGTATATACAAGTTATATTGAATGAGTGAGACTTTGATCTGATTATTTGAAGGGAACACAGACTTATTTATTGAAAGTTCTGTAGAGAGAAAGAAAGGAAGGAGGCGACGCTCACAAGATTGACGGCGTCGTTCTTGATCTCCTCTAGTGAGATGGCGGACGACATTGTGGTGGTGGTGGAAGCGATGAAGTCGATGCTAGATTATGTAGCTGGTTATAATCGGATAAGATATATGATATAATTAATTGGATTGTGATATAAGTATCAGCCAATAGATAAGAAGTACATATTTTGATAGAATACCTTAGGGGATGCCATTGATGGAAGGAATTCCCCTAATAACTTATTATAGACCCTCTACTCTCCCTTATAAATAGATAGGACCTCAAGGGACTTAAAGTGACAGAAACAACACAGAAGTATCTAAGAGTTGCATAAAAATTAGCAACATAGATGCAGAGTTGCATAAAAGAAAATATTTCATAGACATCGATTGAGAGATTATAGTCTCTCTCTTAATCTCCTTGAGCCATCAATCAAAGTAGTCCGAAATTATAGGAAGAGAGTAGAATGAGTCTAATTCTCCTTGCAGATTGGCAGAGGCGTGGATCTAAAAGAAGATATACAGTTTTATCATCTGCTTGTCGGTGATGTTAAGAAAACAACGACGGTCACTGTGCAGCACCGCTTCCGACCTCGCTGTTAAGGGCCGTCGGCGACCCCACCACAGCAACCATAGGGCTATAGATCGGTTGCATGAGGGCGGCAACCCCGCGCGGGCACAACTGCAC
The DNA here is from genome assembly GCA_024322285.1 of Musa beccarii. NCBI lineage: Eukaryota > Viridiplantae > Streptophyta > Magnoliopsida > Zingiberales > Musaceae > Musa > Musa beccarii. The sequence continues at coordinate 1,604,995 of CM044397.1, read as the reverse complement.
CCAGGCGACGCTCGCGGTGGCAGAGGCCGCGCAAAGCTGTGCACTCATAGGTGGCCGCACTAGCCGCGCACGTGTAGGCGGCCGCATCGGCAGCAACCGCCCACGCGCGCGGGTGGCCGTTTCGGCAACTACCGCACATGCGTAGGCGGTCGCATCGACGGCAGCCACGCAGGAGGCGACGGTAGTTTGCATAACCACTTTTGACAAAATTACAGTTTTACCATTAAGCAAAAATTACAGTTTTGCCATTAGAGTTTTTAAAATATGAATATTTCAGTTTTATCATTAAGCAAAAATTATAGTTTTGCCATTAAGTAAAAATTACAGTTTTACCATTAAGTATTTTATATTTTTAATATTTTGATAGTTCTATCCTTTACAAATATGATAATTCCGATTTATGTCCTGTTATCATATTTACGGTTTTACCTTTAAAAGGATTAAATTTAATTTTGATCAAATTTAGAAATGATTAAATTTTAATTAATTTTTGATTTTGATCGACTTATTTAATTGGGCTAATATCAAACTCGATTCTGGACTTGCCCAAATTAAATAAAATTGATTAGTTTAATTTTTTATTTTATATATTAAAAAACTATAAATTATTATTTCTTTTATAGTTTTTCTCATTTGATTTATTGATTACATGTGGTAAATGAAAATCTAATTATTGTTCTTGGATATTTCTTTAGTTATTCACATATATATAATTGAAATTATGAAATAATATTTATCTTTCATATAAAAGCTTGATTTATACATTATCATGATTATCATATGAGTTTTTTCTTTTGCTAATTAATGTTCAATAATTATTATGATTATTGTTTTATTATTGAATTGCTTAACATGAAATGAATTGAAGAAATTTAGTGAATATTATTTGTAATTCATCTCCTTAACTTTTATCTGACTAGTAGCTGCCAAAGTGGCCTAGAATGATAAGCTTATGGGATATGAATTACAATAAAAGTCTTGTCATTTATAGGATATTTTAGATTGTATTTTATATTTTTGTATTGGTCTTGCAGCCATCAAAGTGACCTAGACCAATAATTTATAAAATACATTATGGAATTGATCCTAAATGATATTAAAAAAATTTGATAAATATTATTTGTAATTTATTTTTCTAAGTTTTATCTGACCAGTAGTTGCCAAAGTAGCTTGGGATGATAGGCTTTTGAGATATGAATTACAATAAAGTCTTATCATTCGTTGGACATTTTAGATTGTATTTTATATTTTTGTATTGGTCTTACAGCCACCAAAGCGACATATATCAATAATCTATAAAATATATTATGGGATAGGTCCTAAATGACAATAAAGAAAAATAATATTCACAATGATACACATAATTAAGAGATTTAGATAATCCCAAAGGAGAATCTATTTTGAATAATTATGTGATGGAGTAGGATGATATTATTTTGGATATCCTTGTAGTTTAGTATTATATACCCAAAGGTATTAACACTATTCTACAAGAATGGTATCAGTCCTTCATAAATGATTATATGTGTGAATAGTAGTTATGTCAATATTGAAAGTAAAATATTGATGATATCAATAGTTCAACATTCATTATAAAACTCAAAACATTGATGTTATATTATTACAGTGGTACTTTCTTTATTGTATTTTTATAAATGTCCCTATATTTTCTGAAATAAATGACTTGAGTATATACAAGTTATATTGAATGAGTAAGACCTTGATCTGATTATTTGAAGGGAATACAGACTTATTTACTGAAAGTTCTATGGAATAAATAATTAAAGTGACTGATCAGGAAAGGTCTGAAAAACTCAATTTGATGATACTTAGACTTCTGTATAGTTTACAACTAGTGCATGAGAATATTTAAGGATCAACTTAAATTTTCTGATAAGTCATTAGTTGACACCTCAATGAAAAAACTGACTAAAAATAATAGTATTTGAGGAATTTAAGATTACCTCCTCAATATAATTGACAAAGTTGTAAGCCCAAGACTTAGAATATTTTGAGTTCTACTCAAGGGATGGGTAACAATAAAATAAGGATGAAGCATAAGCCACTTGAGTTTATAATTACTATATAAACTTATAAAAGAATTTCTTCATAATAAAGTATTACTTGTGTAACAATGAAACTTATATGAAAAAGAATTATAAGATTTGATTTCAAATGAAAAGTTAAGTGGTTCAAATCAAATATTATAGAAATTATTTTTCTAATACTTAGTGGATTAATTTGATGCTTCAACGTATGTTACCAATAATAGAGATTTATTTTAATATTAAAAAAAAGAAATAATAACCAAAGGAGATTGAAATATTCATCATTATAGGGAATCATCTTAAAGTGAAAGCGATAGTAGTTTGTATTTATCGCCTACGCTTAAGGATGATTCATTTGATGAATCTTGAGGATTCGTACTATATTCTTATAATTTTAAAAATTTGGATTCTTTACCTAGAATTGTTAGAATATTATTTCTCCTTTGATAGTTGTGAACTCAAAAATGATTCAATAAAAGTTAACATTTGGATTTTGTATAATGGTCTATACAGAATTAATATGAATCTTGAGTTTACAACGATCCTATAATTAAATATTAAAATAAAATATAAGTTCATAAACTCCTTGAGATTATGCTTACATTAAATCACTTTATATTTTTGTCTGATTAAAGAGAGGCATTTTATCACCATATAGATAACCTATTGAGATATGATTTTATATATATCTAATTCATATAAAGTCTTAAGTCGTTGACACTCTTAAAGTGTGCATAAATGAGGTCGAGAGATAATTAGATAGAAAAGATAAAATCATCATATCTGATAGGGGTGATTGATTTTATAGTATTCATGATGGATCCGATTATCATTCTAGTTCTTTTACTAGATTCTTGGAAAATCAAGATATATGTATTCAGTATGATTTATCAGATGTATCATAGCAGAACATAATTGCTGAAAGGTATAATCTTACACTTATAAATGTGATTAGGAGCATGATGTATTATTCTTTTATACCCAAATCAATGTGAGAAGAAGCTCTAAGAATAACTATGTATATCTTAAATGGGGTTTCTAGTAAGTAAATTACATGACTTCTTTTGAGTTATGGAATGATAGGAATCCTAACTTAAGATATTTACATATTTAGGATTATTCTATAGAGATAAGGATCTTCAATTCACATAAAAAAAAATTAAATTTAATAACTATTTCTAAATATTTTATTATTTATTCAGAAAAAGTTAAAAAGGGTACATGTCTTATTGTTGTAATCATAGTATGAGGATAGTTAAATCTGGTAATATAAGGTTTCTATAAAATAGCGAATCAGTGGGAGTAAAAATCTCGAAATTTAATTTTGATACAGAGGAGATACATGTTGATACTCCTTTATTATTCGAGAGATTGTTGTTACTTAAATTATTAAATAATTTGATAAAGGTAAACAATAAAATAATATTACCAAACTCCCACATTATATTGATATCGCTGATAATGGTCTTGTAGAATAACTACAATTGATAACCTTGAAAATTTTTCAATGGGAAAGGAATCATATCATTTATGATTATGTGGTATATCTATAAGAATTATATTTTAATATAAGAATCAGAATAGATCCCTTATTGTTTTCACAGGTCATGAAAGGTAACAATTCTAAAAAGTAATATGATACAATATAAGAAGAGTTAAAATCAATAACCAGAATGGTGTTTGATGAATTCATCGAATTGTCCAATAATTGTAAAAGAGCCTATTATATAAATATGACTCAAAGGACAATGTCGAATGATATAATGGTCAGACTTTTAGTTTTTATATAGTTATAGATTTTACTCATAAAGAATGTATTGATTATAACGAGATATATAGTTATTAAAGGAACTCATTAAAAATCATCATGTCATTAGTGTCTCATTATGAGTTTGAGTTACATCATAATGATATGAAAATAAATTTTTATTAAGGATCTAGTTTTCTATAAGTTATTCTGAATGACTCGTAGAGAAAATGAAAGAAATATAAATTCGACATACAAATTTAGGAATCTATTTATGATCTTAAACAAGCTTCTAGACAATAATGTATATAAAGTTTGTTAATATCATTGATTTCTTCAGATTTAAGAAAAATACTGTTAATCGATATTTATATCTGAAGATCAGTAGGAGCAAGTTTATTATATTGATCATATATGTGAATAATATTTTGCATTGACAATAGTGACTTGGTTTATTATACTAAACCAAGAAATTATCACTAAGAATTTAAGACGGTTGATATGAATAAGATATCTTATATTATTAGTATTGAGATACTTATGGATATATCTCAATGATTATTAAGATTGTCTAAGAAAGGATATATTAACTGAGTCTTGATATGATTTAATATACAACTTTGTTCAAAAATGAGTGCTTTAAAATGATTTGAAAAGAATCAGATAAAGAAAATATTCTTTATATATGCGTAGTTGAAAGTCTATGCTCAAGCCTATGTCAGAACAGATATCAGTTTTTGCAGTTAGAATACTGGGTAGATATTTGAGTTATCTAAAAGTAAAAAATATTAAAGGATTGCAGAAAAAAGTAATAAGATATCTGGAAGGGACGAAGGATTATATGCTCACATATGTAAAATTATATCAGCTTGAAATGATGGTGTTTTTCAAATGTTGATTCTATAAATTGCCTCACTAATAGGAAGTCCACCTTATGGTTAATATCTATATCAATTAGAGGGGTAATTTATTATTATATTATTATTAATAATGAAAGTTGATTTTGTGGTATGCTTTGAGGCCACTGATCAAACTTTATAATTGTGAAATTTTATCTTAGGACTTGGTGTGGTCAGACTCAATTGTCAAGTCGCTGAAAATATTTTATGATATCGTAGTAGTTTTCTTCTCTAAGAATGATAAATATTATTGCATTTCTATGTATTATGGTAGAAAATACTTGATGGTTAGAGAAGACGAGTCCAGAAATATCTAATGTCAATTAATTACTTGAGTTCAATTATATTGATTGTTGATTCATTTACTTATGACTTACAGTCTAAAATGTTTTAAAAGAACATGTTCTTATGATTGAGTTTGTGAGCAACCCATAAAGGATATAGTGATGTATATTTGAGTGGACACTATAATTAACATTTTTACTTACGTACTTAAAGTTATTTGTTTCTGCTATCCTGTTCACAGTTATGTATGTATATATTATAGTTGAATGTAATAACAGGATTGTCTTAACAAGACAAATTACAGGGGTCATTATGGACTATATTAGGAAAGACTAACAATGTTGTAGTACATAGAAGGGAGTATAACATTAATGATATATAACCGCTATGACTCGCATTGATGGTTTGACTTAATATAGTATTATTATATTTACTGGACTTATTGGCTTGTTTTAAAATTCATGGTCATTTATAAAATGTTTTTCAAAATTTTCAAGATCCAATTAGGTAAAATTATTTTCAAACAAATTTTGTTTTGTTTATTTTTTATTTTGAATATCTTTTATATCTTATCAATTAATGGGTCAAGTGGGAGAATGTTAGATTATGTGGCCCGTTATAATCGGATAAGATATATGATATAACTAATTGGATTTTGATATCAGTATCGGCCAATAGAAAAGAAGTTCATATTTTGGTAGGATACCTTAGGGGATGTCCTTGATGGAAGAAACTCCCCTAATAACTTATCCTAGACCCTCTGCTCTCGCCTATAAATAGACAAGACCTCAGGGGACTTAAAGTGATAGAAGCAACACAGAAGCATCTAAGAGTTACGTAAAGATTAGCAACACAAATGCATCTCAGAGTTGCATAAAAGAAAATATTTCACAGACATCGATTGAGAAATTGCAATAATTAGATATTACAGTCTCCTTCTCAATCTTCCTGAGCCATCAATCAAAGTGGTCATATGAAAGGATAGAAAGAGAAGAGAATGAGTCTAATTCTCCTTACAGATTGGTAGAGTCGTTGGATAAAAAAAAAAGGTGTCCAGATCATTTCCTTCTTTTTCAGATGGCATCAAAAGGATACATATCATAAAACCAGATTTATTGTTATTTTTTATTTCAATCTTAGCATTAAAGTTTTTCGCATCATAGAAGCATGATAAAAGTTTTTTTATGCTTACAGTCGAAGCGCAAACAGATGCAACTCCACTTTAGTGGGAGGTGGTGGGGAGTAGTACCACTCTACTTCAGTGGGAGGGACAGTGTAGTACTTGAACTATGGGAGGGGGGAGCAGCCCGCATTTGTGTGGAAAGGAGGAGCCGATTTGACTCGGTACCGGGCGATTCCGAAGTAATAGCCGAGGTTGGAGATTCATATCTACGAGATAAGAAGCTATTGGGTTTTATCTCCAACACCTCCACCCATCATTTGGATCTGGGTTGGATTTCATCTCATCTTTTAAGATTATCGACTCTACAATATTCGTATCTAAGAAACCCACCAGCCGAGCATGGAATTAGATTCTAGTCATTTAACTCGATTGACTTTCTTAGAAAAATCAAGAACAGAGGAAGGCATAAAATGTATACTTTATTCTATGTTATTCTGTCACTTCAACTTTGAATCACTAGCATAATCCCTTGATCCAATCCATTTAAATCTATATATGTATATATACACACAAGAGTCTCATATTGTTATCCCCTAAAAATCATAAATTCGAAATAATTTTGAAAATGAATAAGAAATTAGGATTTTCATCTATAAACGAATATTCTATCCCTTTTTAACTTGATTTGATGCAAAAGAAGTTTGAAACCGAAATAAATAAGTTATGAATTAAATGATATTATATTAGTTAAATATTAATCTCAAAAATATTTTATTAGAATCATAATATAATAAGACTCTTTGCTTCTCTCCTCTGTTTAGACAGACAAATCTTTCTCTCACATTGCTGAGACGCTTGATCTTAATAAAGAGGTACGTGGTCAATCTAATAAGATGCACGAGAATTTGAGTGTTAAAGAAGAATCATCGTTAGAGAGTTGGAAAAGTAGGTGCTCACTCCAACTCTTCCAGCTTAATAATTTCATAAATTTTATTTTAGTATTAAGAATGAATAATTTATTTTAGATCAATGTAAATTTTTTGTTTTTTATTAATCATGCTAATTTTTAGAATGTAATACATGAAATTTAAGATTAGAAATTGTTCACAAATTCAACTATAGATTATAGTTCAATCTGACTTACTGTTAATTGTGTATGGTAGCATCAGTATTTTTCATGATTTATCAATTTTTTTAACTTAAATGTATTAGTTCTTTATGATTTTAATTCATGAAAAATAGCTTTAGGATTTTATAAATCATGTTTATATTCTCTCTAAATTATTATGCATGTCTAAAATTTTAGATCTATTATTTTTGAAATTTTTATCAATTACTAGATTTATTATAAAATTTTAGAACTATGAATATTAAAAATCATAATAAAAAATTAAAATTAAAATTAAAATTGATCTGATTGTGGTCGAATCTGAGTTAGACCAGACGATCAAGCTTGATCAAGTTTTTAACCAACACAACCTGTCGCTTCGCTTGAGCCAGGTGCGAAACTTAATTGGAATCGTGGCTCGATCCAACACAACCTTAAGCCTATGTGTGAGTTCAACTCGGGTCCAATGATCAACTGGACTAGGTCAATGGCTTGGCAGGCTCGGTTCAGCTCGATGATAGCTAGAGTTTCCCATTGCTTATGGCCCAACTTTATTTGGTGGGCTAATCATATATTACCTCATGTACTTGGACCTTGTTAGTATGACGATCTATGCACTTCAAAAATTTATATTAGGATGTAATTCTAAAAATAAAATAAATAATTTCATTTGTCATAACATCATCAACTGTATTGATGAAAAACACGATACATGATACTATATTGGATCAACGTGAAAGACAAAAAGATAATTTTAATATTTCTTCTATTTCCACGACTTTATCAATAAAAAGATAATTTCAACATCTTATATACTACAAATGGAAGGAAGTTTAAAATTATCCTTTTGTGTAATATTTTTGTACCGATTCAGCACTTGATATCACATGTTGTGTTTTTTATCAATGTAGCTAACGACGTTAGGACAAATGAAATTATTTATTTCAATATAAATTTTATAAGCAAAGAAATCACACTAATATGATCCAAAATATAAAGGATAATATATAATTAATTTTGATTTGACTCACATGTTGAAGCCACCTAGCCCATGCCCCCTTTTTCCCTCTTTGATACACATACCTAACATGTGAGTATACCCTTGGCAGGTCTAGGATGACTTAGCACTGTCCTGATCTGACCTAATTTTAGCTTTCTGTTGAGTTGGATTTAGACTTGGGTTGGCCAATAAACTCAATTAACCTCTAGATTGAATCTGAACATTTAATCGATTTTCATTGTGATGATTTTGAATCGATTTAGATTGTTCTAAGCTTATTGGATCTAAATTGGACCTGATCAAGTCTAATTAGATTAGCTTAATGTGATTCTAGGCTAGTCTGATTATGGTTTGGTTCAGCTATGTTCTAATTGAATTGAGTTCGATTTAAATCAATTGAATCGATTTAATTAAGGTTCAGACTAATTGAGAGTTAATTACGGCATAATTTATGATATTGATGATGTTGGTGTTGGGATCTAGAGTGGCATTAAGGGGGGGGGGGGTGAGCGAATTAGTGCAGCAATAAATAACGATAATTATCAATGATTTAAAATGATTTCGAAAATTTCGTATGTTGAAAACATATTTCAAAGAAAACTAATTTTGATTGTACATATTGGAAGGATGTAAAGCTTTAAACTTAAAGTCGATTGTAACAAGGAGAGATAGAGGAATAAGGATGGTTTGCAGAAATGTAAATTACAAGAACATAAATATAAACCCAGATTTTTATAGTGGTTCGGTCATACGACCTACGTCCACTCCCGAATCCTCTTCTCTTGAGATGATCGGCTTTCCACTAGGTATCCTCCTTCCAACAGGCAATGATTGACTCTTTTTACAGCACTCTCCTTTTGATGAGCTTAGGAGGTAACCCTTATAAAGCCTCTCACCTCTCTTATGAACTTTTCCAACATTTAGAGTTTGAGGGGAGGATTTCTCTCAAGTTTACAATAGAATTTTTCCTCTTTTTCGTTCTCAGTTATATATTTTTCTACCATGAATGAGAGGGGTATTTATAGGCCTTAATGTGATTCAAATTTGGAGCAATCATCTTAGATTTTCAAGTGTTGGCGGTACCACCGCCTGACACTGATGGTACCATCACCAGTTTAACCCTGACACAAGCGGTACTATCGCCAACCTAGGGCGATACCACCGCTGCAGCTTTAATGTTGAGCGGTACCACTCCTTGCAGCTTGGAAAAGTACGCTTTTTTACTTTTCCAACTCATTGGCGGTTCCACTGCCAGTTTGGCGATGCCACTGCTTGTAGCAACTTTTGGGCCACTAAATGGGCCTCCCAATGAGCCCAAATCAATCCCAATTTAGGCCCAAATTGGCTCCTAATTGAGTTGATATTATTTCACCCAAAACTAATTTAATTTTGACTCAATCTTACTTCGATCTAGATAATTATTATAATATGAATCGTAATTAGTTCCCCGACACATCATTGGTCCATCGACGCTTCGTCCAACACTTCGACGCATCGTCCTCTCTTGCAGTTTGTTGCCCAATTAGCAGCTAACCTTCGTAGCCCTGATCTTCTTGATGCAACTTCGCTCCTCTTGGCTCGATGCCCGATTTCTTTGTCCGAAGCCTTCTGTCGATCGTCGACCGGACCTCCGGCTTGACGTCAAATCTCCTTTTATGATTTCCTCTAGCACAACGTCGATTCGTTTTGCATCAATTATTTACTCCTGATCGAGAGTAGACTTGCGTGACTCAAAACATAGTTAGATAACTAAACACGATCAATTAGTTTCATCATCAAAATTTAAGATTCAACAATCTCTTTCTTTTTTATGATGACAACTAATTGATGACGGAGTTAACCTTAACTCCCCAGAGTTTAAACAAACTCTCCCTATCAATATACCATATTGATAGAACACTTAGATTATGTCAAATCCAAGCAACATGTTATGAAAAACATCAAACCATCATGCAAATATATAAAATATTTAATACTTCATTCATTGCATAAAATCATCAATCTACTTCTCCCCCTTTGTCATCAACAAAAAGGAGAAGTTGTATCTTAGATAGTTTTAAGGATATCCAAATTTTACAACACACTAGCAAGATTCAATCATAGCAAGTTTATAAGATTAAGCATGATAATTTTTACTTGCTTCTTGAGACATGCAAGTTTGCACTTAGTTTCTCACGGTAGGCAAGATAGCAATTTTTGTAATGTTCAAGATAGCAAGTAATACTAGTAATATTTGTAACTCGAGAGATAGCAACTTTTTGCTTCTCTTTATGATATTTAGACTAACAATTTTTATGCCCAATGAGCTAGTAATTTTACATCACTTTAAACATGCAAGCTTAAAAAAAAATTCAACTTTGCAATTTCTTTCTTCTCTTTTGAGAAGTGCAAGCTTGCAAGTTTTGCTTCTTTAGCATGCTAGCAATTTTGCTTTCATTTTCAATACACAAGCTAGCAAACCTTTCTCCCCCTTTGTCAATGTCCAAAAGAATGAAAGGATTAATACTTCAAATAATCTTGGATGAGATTCAACAATTGAGAACAAAAATACAAGCAATTTTGTTGAAAGACTGAAGTTTAGCAAAATTTTTCCCTCTCTTGAGATAGCAACTTTTTGCTTCTCACTGTTCAAGCTAGCAACTTTTGATGTATAAGCTAGCAATTTTTTATGCATAAGCTAGCAATCTAACTCTCCCTTTATCATTATCGAAAAGAAGGGAGGAACCAATGATATAGACTTTTACATCAATTGTAAATTTGCATCAATCAATATTCTACATCAATCTTCAAATCATGACAATCAATATAAAGAATCAAGATATCAATATCAATGATCAATTCATGATTCATTTCAATATGTCTCATTTTTCGTAAATAGCAAAAGATCTTAGGAAAATAAAGAAGAGATTATGATATATATATTATATTTCTAAATTCATCATGAATCATAAGAAATAATTTTAAGTATCAACTATCGAGATATCAAGACTTGGATTATTTTCCTCTTTACCAAATGATAGAATGAATGAGTCATAGAGGGAAAGTATTTTGATTTGCATAAAATAAATATTTCAAGTCAAGAAATCAAAAGAGAGTTCATGATTCACTTGAAACAAAAATCTCATTCAAACCAATTTGACAACTTGAAACCCATAATCAAATCAAAATCATTTTCGAGATTCAAAATGCTTGTAATTTGTATTAATCATGACAAGTGATATATCAAAAGTCTTTATCAATATTTCAATCATCAAGTCATGAAACATACAAAGTAGTATTAAAACATAGGGAAAAAAATCGATTTAAATATGCAATGTTTCAATCAAATTCAAGTCATGGATACCAATGCTAGCATATTTTTTTTACATGTATTTTTAAGGCCATGACAAAAAGAATAAATCAATGATTCAATCATATCATATCATGAAAGATATCAATATGAAAAATCAATAAGGATCAAAAGATATCATACATGGTTCATAAATATTCCTTTTAGGAGGTATGAAGATCATAATTCAATGATTCATAATAAAATAAATTAATTTTAAATCACTACATAAGGCATACAAGCCAAAGTGAACATGTTATTTCTAAATCATCAAGGCTCAAGAAAAAAATAAGACGAACATGATTCATTTAAATGAATTCTTTAACACATCATCAAAATTGTATTCATAATTCAAGTGATAAACAGGATATAATAAATGAATTTATTACTTGTCTTTTATTGAAAAATCATAAACTTTAGAGAAAGAAAGATGTTCAAGAAACATGCATTTCTCTTTTAGTGATTTCAATTCAAGCATTGATTTCATATAAACATGCCTTTGTCTTTTTATGTCAAATCAAAATAAGCATGAAGATTTAAGACTTAAGGCAAAATTTCATAAAACAAATCATAATTGTATTATTATATAAATCCAAAATCAAGTTTCAAGAGAAATTATTAGGACAAAAAACATGATACACACATTTGTTTTTAAAGCATTTATCATGATTATCTTTAAGAGATTCATAAGATTTATAAAATGAATTCATTAACCTCAATAGGATAGAAAATGCAATCTCATTTTTTATGTTTCGACCTATAATCATGCCTTTGCCTTTAGTAAAAATAAGTATCAATATTCAAGAGCAAAAAAGTAAATTTCATAAAACAATTCATTAAGCATGATTCCATAACTTTCAAGCATGATAACATCCTTTTAATATCGAGATATTCATCATGAAGTATGATTTCAAAAGGTATGTTCAAGATTTTTATTTGAAAGCCATGTATCATCATACAAATTAGATATTATTATCAAAATCTTTCATTAAAAATTTTATTTAGAACAATGTAGATTTATTACATGTAAGCATGCTCAAGTCCTCTTTCTATAAACGTTGTGTATTAAGTTTAAAACCGAAAAGGTGATTTCATCAAAGCCATTAAGATCAAACATATAAAACACAAAAACATCATGATAACATATTTTTCATTTTTATGAGTTTCAATTTAAGTGATTTGATCTTTAATAAGAATGTTCAAATTTTTTATATGAAAATATCATGCATCATATTTAAAAACGAAAGTATCATCAAAATCATTTTAATTCTTTCTTTCATTAGTTATAACAAGATGATTACTGCTCAAATTTTTGCTAAAATCATCCATCATTTTATAAATTTCATCATAAAAATGATTAAGACCTATTAATCTAAGATGGAAGTTTTTAAATTATTAGCATGATACACACATCTATTATCAAAAGACTTTTAAGAAATTCATACATAGATATGTATAATATTTAAAATTAAAAATCGATACGGAAAGCATATATGGATTTTATCCTTTTACGTGTACATGCATTATGTCATCTTAATTTGTCATGAGAATGATTAAACCAAAAACACATTTATTCAAAACATAGAGTTCCAAATCAATATCACTTCAAAAACTCATGCATGATATAAAATCGTCAAGCATTATGTTTAAAGATAAAAAAAAATAATATAAAACATCAAGATACACATGCATTGATTAATCCTATTAGGAGTGCACGCATTATCACAAATCATGCAAGTATCATTTTAATTTTTTACTTTTCAAAAATATTAGAAAGAAAAACATGATATAATTTTTGAAAATAATTTATTTATTTTTTACTATCTAAATTAGGCACTCATGAAAAATATCATGTAATTTCAAAATAAGGTAAAAGCAACTTGGGTGAGTTTCTTACCTTATTGTCGAAAATCGACAAGGCCTATACCTTAATCGTTTTTGCGCACTTTCATCTTTTTCATTTTTGTATACTCGTCTTTGGAGCATTTCGATTTCTTGTGTTCATAGCAAGAGTTGGTATTCTTTTCATTTGTGTTCTTTAATTCTTGTTTAATGAACTTTTTAAATTTTAATGTCAAAAGTTCAAAGTTTTCAATATTGTTTTCGTCACTTGAGTCTCACTCAAGTGGCATTCTATTGTTCGAAGTGCCAAATCCTTCCTATTCTTTGGAAGGTGGTTCATGTGTTTATCGAGTTCAACATGTTCCAAGAAACTCATTTCATATGTCATTAAAGAGCCAATGAGTTTTTCTAATAAAAAATCATTTAAATTTTTAGTCTCTTGTATTGCGGTTACTTTAGGATCCCACCCTTTTGGAAGGGATCTTAAGATCTTATTAGTGAGTTTAAAATTTGAAAAATATTTACTAAGACTTTTTAAGTTATTGACGACATCCGTGAAACAGGTGTACATGTCGTCGATAGACTCGTTTGGTGTCATTCAGAAGAGCTCAAAATCATGCAATAAGAGATTTACTTTTGAGTCTTTGATTCTACTAGTTCCCTCATGTATGTTTCAAGTGTTAGCCAAATATCAAAAACCGTTTCGCACGTAGAAATCTGATTGAACACTTTTTTATCTAAAGTGCAAAATAAAGCATTCATAGCCTTTGCATTTAATGAAAAAGATTTCTTCTCTAAATCCGACTATTCGTTCGTTGGTTTAGAGAGAAGTTAAAAACCGTTTTCAATAATATTCTATATGTTTAAATTTAGAGAAATCAAGAAAACTCTCATTCGAGTTTTCCAATATGTGTTGTCCAAACCGTTAAACAATAGAGGACGAACAATCGAAAAACCCTCTTGAAAGCCGTGAAGAGCCATTTCTCGCGGGTGTGAATCCGAATGAGAATCAACATGGCTCTGATACCAATTGTTGGGATCTAGAGCGACACTAAGAGAGAGAGAGGGGGCAGGGGTGAATTAGTACAGTGGTAAATAATAATAATTATTAATAATTTAAAATGATTTCAGAAACTTCGTACGTTGAAAACACGTTTCAAAGAAAACTGATTTTGATTGCATGTATTGGAAGGATGTAAAGCTTTAAACTTGAAGCCAATTGTAATAAGGAGAGGTAGAGGAATAAAGATGGTTTGCAAAAATGTAAATTGCAAGAATATAAATACAAACCCGGATTTTTATAGTGGTTCGATTATACGACATACGTCTACTCCCGAATCCTCTTCTCTTGAGGTGATCAGCTTTCCACTAAGTATCCTTCTTCCAATGGGCGAGGTTTGACTCCCTTTTACAGTACTCTCCTTTTAACGGGCTTAGGAGGTAACCCTTACAAAGCCTCTCACCCATCTCTTGAACTTTTCCAACACTTAGAGCTTGAGGGGAGGATTTCTCTCAAGTTTACAATAAAATTTTCCATCTTTTTCATTCTCAGTTGTGTGTCTTTCAACCATGAATGAGAAGGGTATTTATAGGCCTCAATGTGATTCAAATTTAGAGCCCAAATTTGAATCATCCTGGATTTCCAAGTACTAGCGGTACCACCACCTAACACTAGGAGTACCACCGCTAGTTTGACCCTGATACTAGTGGTACTACCACCAGCCTGGGGCGATACCACTGTTGCAACTTTAATGCTGGGCGGTACCACCGCCTGCAGCATAGAAAAGTACATTTTTTCACTTTTCCAGCTCATAGGCGATTCCACCACTAGTTTGGCGATGCCACTACCTGTAGCAACTTTTGGGCCACTAAATGGGTCACCCAATGAGCCCAAATCAATCCTAATTTAGGTCCAATTAGCCCCTAATTGAGTTGGTATTATTTTACCCAAAATCAACTCAATTTTAACTTAATCCTATTTCGATTTAAATAATTATTACAACGCGAATTGTAATTAGTTGCCCGGCACATCATTGGTCCATCGATGCTTCGTCCAATACTTCGACGCATCATCCTCTCTTACAGTTTGTTACCCAATCAGCAGCTGACCTTCGCAGCCCCGATCTCCTTGGCGTAACTTCGCTCCTCTTGGCCCGATGCACGATTTCTTTGTCCGAAGCCTTCTACCGATCGTCGATCGGACCTCCGACTCGACGTCCAATCTTCTGACGTGATTTCCTCCGGCACAATGTCGATTCTTCTTACGTCAATTGTTTAATCCTGATCAAGAGTAGACCTGCGTGACTCAAAACACAGTTAGATAACTAAATATGATCAATTAGTTTCATCATTAAAATTCGAGATTTAATAGTTTGATGACTTCTAGATTAATGGATATAGCGGTAGTACTAGTCTTGAAACCGATATGAGATATATGATTGATATGACAAAAGGATATATATGATCTCTATCAATTACAAGAGGGCTAGTATATCATAGGATAATTCTTTTTGAGGATTAGCAAATTGTTAGACGTAATAGCTAGATAATTTCTCTAGTTAAGAGGAACGTTTCTCTACCTTGATATATAAGGGATGCCACTCTATCTATTGTAATATGGATTCATTTCATTTTTTGTTAAGAAAGAATTCATCATGAAGATAATTCTTTTTTTTTTTTGAAAGTATGTTGAGAGAGAATTTATCCTAAGGAATAAAATATTTTCATCTGTTGTTGTTGATGGGATAAAATATTTTCATCTCTATTAATTGTAGGAGGATTAATGTATTGGAGGGTGATTTTTGTTGAAGGATTAACGAGTTATCAGACCACCACTCTATCTGCTACGAAATGGATTAATTTCAGCTTGTGTCAGAGAGAATTCATCCCAATAGATAAAATATCTCTGCTAAAAGATTATTACCATTAGGAGTATGCTTCACTTGCTGTCCAACTTATACCATATGTTATTAAATGTGTTTGTGAGGAGATTTATCCTTATTATAGTTTGTGTTATTTTATTCTGCATCTATCATACTATTACTTCTTCTTCTTCTTCAATATTACAATAGAATCAGGTAGAAAAAATATGAACAAAATCAGCAAAAGCTGAGACGGAATACGAGATAATTTTATAAATTTCAAATTTAAATATTAAAACTTGATTTTTTTTAAGATGTGAATATTTATGAATATTTAAATTTTGTTTTGAATAAAATATCATTAACTTCTGTTCTGAGTTGTGATTAACCCTATTATCTGTTCTGCGTTATGATTAAGCAGAAGTATGTCACTGCACATGTTTGAAAAAAATATTTAACCTCAAGATAATAAAAAAGGACTTTAGTCGATATTTATCTTAAATATTTTAAAACCATAATTTAGACTCAATAAAATTAATGAAACAAATTCACTCAATAACATTAATAAAACAAATACCACATTAAGTTGGATCATCACAATAAGATCCTTGCGGACTACCATTAACTTAATCATCTTAATCAACCATCGATCTCAACAGTAGCTAATATTCAAATGGGACCTTCAAAGGCGAGAAAAAGAAAGTTCAAGAAAGTTCCATGCTTACGAGGTTATCTACTTACAACACTTCCTCCTCTCCACGGGCCGTATTTGCACTCCATTTCCTCTTTATGTGTACCTAAGATTACAAATATACATGCAGACAGGCAAACAACCACACATACGAATGTTATTCCCACACAACATACCGGACTACATACCATCTAAGGTTGTGTGCACGCAACATGGCATCATTCCAGTAGAGCCATTGGCGTCAACCACGCTACACATCACAGTAACAGTCAACATCCATACACAAGAAGCTACGATAAATATCTAAACCTGGTTCTTACATCCAATTATCACGGCAACAACCCCAGAAAGACCACAAAATTTGCAGTAAAAGAAAGACTTTAAATGGTTGCCGGTGAACTACAGTTGTGGTGAAACCCAAACATTTCCTCCACCAGTGATCCAAACGCACAAAAACAAAGCACCAGTTTGCACAAAAACAAAGCACCAGTTTGCACAAAAGATCGAACAAAAGATACCATCTGCATTACAGTCACAAATCAAAGTCTCCCTCCAAACATCAAGCAGCATAAAAGTCAAGGAAGATTACAGGCATAATCATTGCAAATACCTATATGACCAAGTGCAACATTATATTGTGTTCACAGATAAGGCTTCCTATATGAAACTTGGAAACACAGGAATGGGCAAACTTGCTTGCGCACTGGCCTCAAGACTTATTGCATGACAAACATCTTGCAACTTGAAGACTCAAAAGTAAATTAGCACCAGTTCGGTTGCACAACCCCGACACATAACAAATAAAGAAGGCTTTTCTTCAACAAAATCAAATATTCATATTCATAATTCAATTCGTATAAAATCCTAGAAATAAATGCCCACTAAGGCACCTCAAGAAAAAAGACAGATTTTCACAAGATAGGCCATAACCACAATCAGTAAGTCTAGCCAATTTCCTTGTGGCTCGCCACTTGATAAACTAAAAAAGAATATATTCCCATTTAGTTGGGTGATTCAGATAACTCATTTGTCAATTCAGTTATCTTCTTATATAACAATGTAGCTTTAATGAGTGTGACCTATAGCGAACAATCTCATAAACCAGAGAGTAACACTCATTATTACAGTCTCTTGGTTTACGGCTTACAGCATTATGAAGTTACCTTCATGACAAATTTGCAGTCTTCCATGTATTCACCGTCTTGTCACGGACTTAGCTGGTTTTGCCTAAGCCGTGCGGCACTAATGCGTATCACCGCAAAGGTCAGCCTCCCCGAAATCTCCTACAATCCCTTAGGACCTACGAAAGAGAAGACGGGACAGAGAAAGCGCTTCACACGGGATCCGCAAGCCACTCTTTTAGCAAACACTTTATAGCCAATGCAAATTCCAACCATAGATATTACAAGCTCAGAACAGTTGCACAACAAAGGTATAAATTTGGTCCACTACAGACCGAATCTAGTACAAGTGTCCACATGACACAAACTTTCTGTCTGGCCAAGCCGACAATGGTCGCTAAACTCACTCAAATTGGGCATTTCGCCTTTGGCAAGCCCTTTACAAGTAATAACAAATCAAAAGGGACACAGACACACATAAGTGTTACACCGAACAAGCCGTTTACAATTTTGTCCGTGACATTCTCCCCCACTTATTCCTTCGACGTCCTCGTCGAAGCCTTTGCTGACGCTGTAACTTCTTTTCTTTGTTGGATCTTCGATCTTCGCTCCTCGCGCGATGCGCCTCTTGGCTCCCAATTGTTCTCCACTTGTTGTTGAGTCGTCGAACTTTAATCCGCCATGCTTTGCTTCAACTCGCCAATAACTCGACTCGGTATGGGGTCGGCGAAGTTGTCTTGATCCTTCTTGAGTCTTGCGGATTCATCGATGAAGGAAAAGATCATCTTTGATATGCGCCGATCTCCAAATTCTTCTTGTCTCTTGAATCGATAGATGCTTGTTGGAGCTTTAACGAGCATCACCTCGCAACCTTTAAAGTTTTACGGTCCTTCCTCCGTAAAATTTGCCCATCGAATCTTCTTCCACTTAGTTGTCTTGCCCAAGTAGGCTCGCATCACTTCCGCTTTGATTGGCATTCAATTGGGAAATGGCGGACAATCTACTCTTAGTAGCACCGATCACCGCTGGTGAGGGCTTGACAACTGTTATCTTCCATTAGTCTCTTCGAAGGGTCTTGAAATTTGTGCAGAGCTCCTCTGCGCCGATAACTAAGAGAGTGGGGTACTTGGTTTCGCCATCCTCTTGAGAGTTGAGAAGGCAAAGGTTACTTGACTTCGCCCCTCCTCGAGATTGTACTTCGTGCATCAAGTCGGTTACTAGACTTCGCTTTGCTCTTAGCTCACACTTCCAAGCACTTGAAGTGTTTGCAATCCTCATGTTGAGTCGGCTACTATGATTCGCCTTCTCATTGCCCTTGAACTTCGGAATGCAAGAAGTTATCACTCCAACTTGAGTAAGTCTCCGATAGATCTGTCGCCTTTGGGATTGTACCACCTTCTCCATCATTTCTGTGCGACTCCTCCGAGTAGCAAAGGTACAACACCGCGTCTTGCTCGCTCCGATCCTTGGTCATGCACTCTTGCATCGACCAAGTCCTTCACTCACGGCTATCTTGATGAAAAGTCTGCTGACACTTTGTCTTACGGTTCCTGCTTCGCCCTTCACCTTGTCTTGGTACATGGAGTTTGCAAAGCATTCTCCTCCTCCACGGCCCATATCACGACCAAGCGCTCTCCCTCTATGAGAGCAAGGGATTGATGACTCCCCGGAAGTCCCGCCTCAGCGGTACCATGGCACTGCGACGCCCATGGCACTACTATCCGTTGTCTTGCATCTGCATCCCTTCTTCGTGATCGGTAGATCCGCCTCTGCGATCATTGTGACACTCCTCTGAGTTCACCTTCAATCTAACCAGATGATTGATCTTGGGTAGCCGAGTCCCTCTTGACTCATCATTGCTTCCTCGCCATATTTCGACCACCGCTTCAACACCTATGTGTTCTCTCGCGCTTCCACTTGGTCATTTGGAAAGACAGACTACAACTCTCATGTATGGCCACCGCCACTCATGTTGCAGACTTGCACCATTTCTGCTCTCCTTAGCTTCATTGGGCTCGCAATGTTCGCTTACTCGGCCTTGTCCTCGACTTGCCGGGCTCCTTAGCGAATGTGAGCTCAAGTAGTTCCACTCTTCGGCAGACTCCGATCATACCTCTGATGATCCAAACCCCTGTGGGACTCCCGGCACTGCATCTCAACTTCTTCCTCGATAGTGCACGCACCCTCATAAGTCGATGTCCAAGGCTTCCATTCAACGCAACATTCGATGCGCATCGAAAGACCCACCTCATACGGTACCATGACATTCACTGCCAATCCATAGCTCTTCTTGCCGTCGTGTTGTTCATCGAAATGGAGCTCCCAAATCGTGCTCCCGTCATACCTCTACACGATCTAGTCCCCCATGGGATTCACTTTGTGTGTCGACTTGCCGCGAACTTTTCCACCACGATCTGCCGCTGCGTCATGTCGCCGCCTGGTGACATCTCCTGCATTCCGATCCTGTGGTATGAACTCGAATCGCGATATCTCCATGTGTGGACTCGCCAACACATCGTAGGGCCTTCACCATCTTCGATTCTCGTTCGCTCTGTGTGCAATCGACCTTCGTCCACCCACTCTCGGGTCACACTCGGACGAAGGCTAGCTCTAGACAATCCATCGCCTAGCGGCTCTTCAAGTCTCGACTTGGCCGAAATAGGTGCACCATTATGCGATCCCGGACTCGCCTACCAAAGACAATCTCCGCTTTTACGCACCGCTTCTCACGGCAATTTGAATAGCAACACTATGGCATATTCTTGAAGAGTATCCGCCTCTGCATCCTCTTGCCCGTGCGAGGCCTTCTAACACCAACTTCGCCCGCGCAAGTTGTATCGACTTAGTTCCTCAGTCACAATGCTTCACCGAGATGAGGTGCATATGCCCCAAGTTCCCTTCGTCTTTGGCACCATACAAGATGAGTCTGCTTATCGTATCGAGAGAACTCAAGGAACGACATGATCCTACTTTTGTCTCTGCAAGAGTCCATGTCCTCGACTTCGTCTAAGGAAAGCTCCACGCCCGCTCCACGCTCTATTTTCTTTGCTAACTCCCTTCTTGCGGTTTGGGTACATCAACAAGTTACCCACAAGTTGTTCCGCTTTCTCGATTTGCATTGCGTTAATGGTGGCCCTCACGCCAACCATTCCACGGGTTAGCCCTCTGTTGAGTCCGATCTCGCTTATCGGCTCCAAGTGTGCCTTCACTTTGTGTTGTCAGGTTGCTCCCCCCACTTGATCTCGCTGCGTCCCACCAACGCATCACCACTAGCGAGATCATGCAATGACTCCTTACCGCTCACTCGATCCATCGAGCCGTCTTGAGGTACTCCTCAACTAGTGCGATTCATTCGCATAACTCGCTTTCTGTAGAACCGGACTTATCCCTCCTGGATATCTGTCCGCTGAGCAACTTCGCTCTTCGCATCCTTCCTTTGGAAGTTTTGGAGACCACCATCCTCTTGGACTACTTCGCCTCTGGCTTGAACAAATCGTGCCCAATTCTCGCTTTGCAAATGCACTTGTTAGATTGTGGCACTTCACCAATACACTCAGACCGCACTCCCTCGGGTCTAGCAAAATGCTTAACTCTTTGCGCACACTTCGGTCTCTTACGAAAGTATCCTGCACACGCCATAGAGAAAGTTTTAATGCTCCACGGCGCCGACCTTCTGGCCGTCTTAGGATGGCCGCGAACAATCCATCGTCGCGTGCAAGGCCATGCGAGTATCGAATTCCTTAAGTTTATAACTCTTTCGATCGTTGAACAACCCACTCCACCTTGCCTGGTCTCATCTTTTGCCAAGCACTCCACTTGCCTCGAGCACCATCGAGGTTGGGTGTTAACGTCGAGCCACCGCTCGAACTCGGCCATCCCGAGGCCTTTGTGCGCCATGCAATCTTCTTAGTTTGTTGTACTCGTGGTGCCTCGTTAGGTCCCCACATTTGCATGCTAAGTGTTTGTAAGTGGGCTTGTCCCGCTCGATACCATCTGTCACGGACTTAGGCCGATTTTGCTGGCCGTGCGCAAGCACCAATGCGTATCACCGCAAAGGTCACCTCCCCAAATCTCCTACAATCCCTTAGGACCTACGAAGAGAAGACGGACAGAGAAAGCGCTTCACACGGATCCATGAAGCCACTCTTTTAGCAAACACTTTATAGCAAATGCAAATTCCAACCATGGATATTACAAGCTCGAAACGATTTGCACAACAAAGGTATAAAATTGGTCCACTACAGGCGAATCTAGTACAAGTGTCCACACGACACAAACTTTCAGATAGTCTGGCCAATGAATGATCCCTAAACTCACTCAAATTGGGTATTTCGCCTTTGGCAAGCCCTTTACAAGTAATAACAAACCAAAAGGGACACGGACACACATAAGTATTACACCGAACAAGTCGTTTACAATTTTATCCGTGGCAGTCTTCCAAGTTATATGATATAAGTAATCAAGCAAAACGATGGCCCCAAATGAGTTGAACAACAGTAGAAGAATCACAAACTTCAATGATTAACCATGAATGACTTGAACAACGGATGAACAAAGTTCAAGAATTAACAGAGAAAGTCATAAACTAAAGCCACCAAACTAACACCATAGTCAATCCATTAGAAGATCTGAACTTAGATATAAAAGAGATATCCAAACGAAACCTAATTGACTATACACACATCCACATCAGACACTCCTACATTCTCCCAAGCTGGAACTCCATATCTCTATATCAGTTAAATAGCTAAACCGTCACCCTTAAGAATCTATAATTGGCAATCGACAGCATAAAACATTAGGTCAATCCAAAACAATTTCCCTGAAATAATGCATGAAGATCACAAAATTAACCCTCCAAAGAGGAACTTCATTGAAATAACACCATGCCAAAAGATAAAGTTGAGCAATTGAGAAAACAACCATCCAAATCTAGCTCAGTAGAGCAGAATCAGATCATGGACCACGACAAAGACACGTCTTTCCAGCCAAACTAGATAAGAAAGAACCCTAATGTCTAGAAAAAGCAAGTAAGGACACCGAAGGCATCTTCAAAACCCTAGCTTTGTGCGACGCCAGTGCCTGCGCTTGGCGTTGTACCTGAGAGAACAATATATGAAACTTGTAAGCCAAAATGAACAAGTAGACAGGCAATCGAAACCGAAAGAAGAGAGGATAAAGGAAGAACCTGATGGTGTTATCGGTCCGCATACGGATCCAGTGGGGGATGGGGCGGTTCTGGCGCATCTTCTTCGCCAACTTCTTCTTGATCCGGAACGTCTTGTGCGACGGCTACATAGATCAAACCAGCAGGCGACAGGAATTAGAACAAGTAAAAACCCAAAGCATCCAAAACCTCACCCTGGTAGAAGAGTCACACCATCTTAGTCCGCCGGTCTTCTGGTGGATGGCAGCGGTGGAAACCCTAGCGACAAGTGCGAAGACCAAAAGGGATGTCATTTTATCCAATTATATAGGAGTTGGTTCGGGAAACGATTGGGCTATTAGGCTTCTAAAATGGCTCATTAACTTGGGCCCATGAAAGCTTCGTATCGCTTGTGGGGTATATATGCGTGAATATATACGTATTACATACGACAATTGCCACCTTAACTCATCCGAAATCAATTGAAGTGGATCGATAGATCGAGCAAATCCAACCTGTTATCTACCTCACTGTACAAATGACAACCTGTGGGGTAATGAATTCAGAATCTTATTTTAGATACATCTCTTCCATCTGAATTTTTTCACTTTCCATTCAAAATAATCAAATCTGATCTAAATTGCTGTTTTAATCTTTCAGTAACTACTCCATATATATATATATATATATATAGACACATTTCAAGAATCAACAATCAGGAAAAAGAAAAATGAAAAATTAAGGTTGGAAATTAAAGTTAGAGTTCAAAATACTGCCTTAAAAAGATGTATTAGTGTTGAAGAGACTGCTTTGTTTTGGGAACAAATATGAAAAAGTTGCATAGCTTGAACAATAGAGGAGACTTTGACAGGAAGTATATGCCCAAAAAAAAGCAAATTATATGGAAGTCTAATCTTTCAATCTCTCTCTCTCTCTCTCTCTCTCTCTCTCTCTCTCTCTCTCTCTCTCTCTCTCTTACTAAAAATAAATTTATATAATTTGGAGCGAGTTGATGAGACAAATTTTATCAGTAAGTTATAGATTAAAATATATAAACATACAATAATAAACAAGGAAAAATATTTAATTCTTATGATGAGGAGAGAATATGGATGTGGGTAAGAATGATTCAATGTAACTGAACTGAGAAGGTGTGGACAATGAAAATTGATTACCTAAAAGCTATTTTATTTTAGAGCAATTATATATATATATATATATTCTTCCTTATTTCTTTTAATTTTGAGTCTCAAATTCATCATCTTCAAAATCAAAATAGTTACTCAAACTAAAACTATGCAAAAACTCTTGTAATGAAGAGCTCGATCATTGTCCGAATCGCAAAGGAGTAATCTCATTATTATATACAAATATTAAATTTATTTAACAGAATATCTTAAATTTGAGAAAGAGATTTTTTTGGGTTTTAAAGGAAATTAAAAAGAAATATATGCTTTTTTTTTTACTCAAGTCATATTGATGGAAAAGTGAGAATTAAGTGACAAGAGGGGGAAGGAGAGGAAAAAGTTCTCATTTTGTGGGTGCATGAACTCAGTCTCCTTCCTCCCTCCCCCTCCCCCCTCCCCCCTCCCTCCCCTCCCCATCCATTCATCCGCTACTTACCATCCGTGCCTCCACTGCCTTCTCTTTCCTTACTTGGCCAACCGCCCTCCTCCGTCATATACGCCATTCCCTCAACCTCCCTCTCTCCTGTTCCTCTGGTTGACATGCTTGCTTCACCACCATCTCTGTTCCGTTTCCTCTGGTTGCTGTGGTTGTGAAGGAGCCATTGGCCTTTGTTCTACTGTCTCTTGTTGCCTTTGGGGTCTTGGAATAGGACACCGGCGCGTCACCATGACAGCCGAGGAAAGGAGTGCCGTGAAGGACGAGTTCCCCGTGGGCATGCGCGTTCTCGCCGTCGATGACGACCCCACTTGCCTGAAGGTGTTGGAGAATCTCCTGGTCCGCTGCCAGTACAATGGTCTGTCCAAAACTTCGATATTGTTTCCCTTCTTCCCCTTTCCCTTTTGCCTGCTCAAACAGACGGATGTTAGGCTTGGACTGATGCGAGAGAGAGAGAGAGAGAGAGAGAGAGAGAGAGAGAGAGAGAGAGAGAGAGAGAGAGAGAGAGAGGAATCTTTTTTATGCATCTGTCCATGTGTTCTGCAGTCACGACGACGACTCGAGCGACCACGGCACTGAAGTTGCTAAGGGAGAACAGAGACAAATACGACCTGGTTATCAGCGATGTTCACATGCCGGACATGGACGGATTCAAGCTTTTGGAGCTCGTGGGCCTCGAAATGGACCTTCCCGTCATTAGTAAGTATTCAATTCGAATCTTGTGTTGCATCTCGTGGATGTGATTATTATGAGAACTGCTTTCTGTTGTAATACCTCCTTTTCAGTCGGTAGAATGCGTCAAAATGTTAATTTGGGATAGTTGGAATATTTTGTCCGACAAGAATCCAACTTTCTTCCAAGATAGATAGAACAACTTGGATTGTTGGAACATAGAAACATCAGTTGTTGAATATAGGAACAACAATTGAAAACTAAGTGGATGATATAGTTTCTAAGAAGAGCAAATCGGCATTGCAGTGTTGTCCGCAAATGGTGAGAGACAAGCTGTGATGAAGGGGATAACTCATGGTGCTTGCGACTATTTGCTGAAACCGGTGCGGATGCAAGAACTAAGGAACATATGGCAACATGTAATTAGGAGGAGGAAGTCTGCTGGTGTTCAAAACAATAATGTCAACAATGAGGCGGATAGCCAGAAAGATCAGATTACAGATTCCGAAAGTAGTCAGTGGGTCAAGGATCACAATGAAAGACCCAAGAAGAGGCACAAGGATCAGAATGAAGAAAATGATAGTGAAGAAAACATACAAGACAACGAAACTTCATCCTCTCAGAAAAAACCTAGAGTTGTTTGGTCCATTGAGCTGCACCGAAAATTTGTTGCTGCTGTTAATCAACTAGGCATTGACAGTAAGTGTTTCTGATTGTTAGTCTTCCACTATATGATCTCCCTTATCCCTTTGTTGTTTGATTGGACTATTTGTGATTCTAATCCTTTTCTGTTCTTTCTGCTGCAGAGGCTGTACCAAAGAAAATACTTGATCTTATGAATGTTGAGAATTTGACAAGAGAAAATGTTGCAAGCCATCTACAGGCATGTTGTTTCACTTCTAAATTACTTTTAGCACATGAACCTGTAACTTAACATTGAAGATTAATTTATGATCTGCTGCACTGTTTCTGTAGTAAGCCGTAATCTCATAAGTTGTACCAGATAATTTTTTATTTGGCAAAAAAGAGAACTTTTGCATGTGACTTAAACCCTGGAGAATCCCTGCAATTGGTTTCAGTGAGTTGATACACCTGATCAATTAGACTTGTCGCTTGGATGCTAAAATAGTTTTGTAAGGACATAACAAGATCATTTAGATTGTCAAATTTATTTATGGAGACAGTTATTACTGATAACATACTTCCTTATTTTCGATACTAATCATCAAGTTTTATTTTCCATCTGATGAGTGGTTAGCCACTTTCCTTTCATGATTGCAGAAGTATAGGCTCTATCTGAAGAGGCTTAGTGCTGTGACGGGCCAGCATGCTAGTGTGGCTTCTGCTTTAAGATTCAGAAACTTATCCTGTGTGAATATGGAATCACTGGATGTTTTCAGGAATTATCATGCACTGGGACGATCTCGGCAGCTGCCATCACTTACATCTCTCCAACCAAATGGAATGCTGGATAGAGTTAATGGTCCATCAGTACCTGCAGGGCGTGTGCCTTACCAGGCTGTTGAAGATGGTCACATGTATCATGGCACAAGCAGTCCGCTTAATGATTTGGGAAAGCATCAGGACGTCAGATTAACGAGAAATTCTCAAGCAAATCTGCTTCATGGGGTGCCAACATCATTTCAGTCAGGACAATTGCACCAGCAAAAGGTAGTCCAGGAAGCAAATAGCAGCTCCATTGCTGGATTATCTAGCAGTGGGCTGACTGCCAGTCTTTGTGGCAGCTCTATTGCTAATGTGGCTAGCAACTTCCCATTACTGCAAGCAAATAAGCAACACCTGGAACATGGAGGATTAGGCGA
Organism: Musa beccarii; assembly: GCA_024322285.1. Taxonomy (NCBI): domain Eukaryota; kingdom Viridiplantae; phylum Streptophyta; class Magnoliopsida; order Zingiberales; family Musaceae; genus Musa; species Musa beccarii. The sequence continues at coordinate 1,577,678 of CM044397.1, read as the reverse complement.
TTATTCTTCGGTTACGATGCCTTTATCGGGTGCAGACCCTTTTGATGACCTTCAAGATTTGTCTCAGCTTCCTCATATTGGTATACCTAATGCAACATGGCAAGATGCTGTTTTATCAACCGAGCATTCTGCCAATGCATTGCCTGGATGTGCCCCATTTATTCATGAAAGCTTATCTCTTTGTCAAAGTGGAGGAGATAATTCACTGCAAACTCCACTAGCGGGCAATAACAATCATGGTAAATATTTCAGCAATGTAGCAGTGACACCATTGACTGCTGCACAACACCAAGTTAATTTGTTTGGTGGGAGCATGATGATTATGGCGGCTGGTAGTAATGACGACCCAAACATCAAAAGTCTGGGCAATTATAGACAGGAATGGCATCATACATTTGATCCTAATGCCACATTGGGTTCTTCCTTTTGCCCTTCATTGCCACATCTTGGGGTAAATGAAAAAATATTGCAGCATCAGACATCAGAGAGCAGCATTCATAACAAAATGATGGGTGCTGATGAGACGGGCCAAGCTTTTGGTGTCCCATCCCTCCAATATAAGTGCATGCTCGATAAGTCAACCGTGGAGAGTCAGCTGAATTATAAGGATGACTATGGGTCAGAGAACAACAAATCGTGCAGTCACATCACTTCTCCTGGTTGTAGCTATGGCAATATTGCAGATGTCATGACCAAGCCTGTATGCTCTCTTTCCATGTTTCTTCTCTCTAGCCTTTCTGCTTACTCAATTATTCATTCTTTCAGGTAGTCTAAATAGAACTTAGTAACTGATGAAAAAGTGAACTAATTATAAATATGTTTATAGTGTTATACACCATCTTTTTCTTTCCTCGAATGTCGATATGTATCATGATGTGCGGTTGCCTTTCCTTCATAGTTGCTTATATATGTTAGTTCAAGTGAGCATCTAATAAGCAGCTAAAGCATTTTAGGAATGATATAGATACTAAGTTTGTTTCAAAACATTTTAATATGGCTTGAAATCTTTTGGAAAGAGACATTGCCAAGGTGTTGTACAAGCCGAATAGGGTCATTTTCCTTGACAACGATGGGAGTTATGGAAGTTCTAAAATGCTAAATGCAGACAGTACCCTGTCTGATTAGCATGCATCAATAAGGTACATCTGACTCTTAAAAAAGAGAATGATCACAAGCTGCTCTGAGAAACTTATTCATAATGCACTACTTGCTGAAAGATACTCTTTTGTTGAATCCTGTCATATTGATATTATGCTTCTCATAGAAGAGCCCATCAATCCAAGTTTTTTGTTGATGGCTCCTCAATTCCTGAAGTCTATTATTAGTAACTGGAACAGAACAAACAACCTAATTACAAAGTAGGAAACAATGTATCATAGATATCCACCGGTATCATATTTTTTGACATGAGCAGCACAGTTCTACTTATACAAAAATGTGATAACTTTGTGCAGTTTCATGATCTTGATTTAGTCATCGAATTTGATTTTGGATTTTAGAAGAAGTGCATCTGATTGCACCCTTTTATTTTTGCAGGATGATGGCAATGATGCTACATCAGAATATGGCAGCACTAAGATGTGATGTTTTTGCCTGTTCAGAGCCGAGTGATCTATCTTGCAGATTTATTAAGTAGATGCAGATTCTCTAAACTCAAGATGCTAGTACTGTTATGGTTGATGTGTGAAGAACTTTTCACACTTACAGCTCATGTCTTTGTATTACTTGAACCATCAAGTATTAACAATAATAGAGAGTAGGAGTTAGTTCAGTGGACATTGGGATTGTTTCTTTTCTTTTCTTTTTTTCTTAATTTTGACTTAGATCTTTGCACCCTACAGGCTTTGAATTTAATTTTATGGTGGTACGTCTTATGTTATATTCAGATGACTGCATTTTTCAGATGGGAAAATAAACAGTTGTAGAAGAGAATACATACCAGAAAAATGATGCTTGATTCTTTGACCTTTTTTTTTTTTTGTGTAAACCAGTTTTGAACAACCGTTCAGTAAATTTCAAAAGCACTACATATATATACATATGTGTATATATATATATATATATATATATATATATATATATATATATATATATATATATATATGTATGTATGTATATGTATATGTATATGTATGTGTATGTGTATGTGTATGTGTATGTGTATGTGTATGTGTATGCATATATATGTATATGTATATGTATACATATACATATGTATATATATGTATACATATATACATATACATATATATACATATATATATATATACATATACATATATATACATATACATATATATATATATACATATATATATCTATATACACATACATATATATATATATACACATACATGTATACATCAACATACATACATATATATTTATATATATACATGTATACATCTACATACATACATATATATATATATATATGTGTGTGTGTGTGTATATAAAATTTTATGTAAAAGTATATTTTTTGTGGGAGTTAATGCACGTTTGGGAATACATTTGAAATCATTTGAATAATTTTTTATGTAAATATATATTTCAAATGTGAATTGGTACTAGATAATTTTTTTAAAATCACATTTGGTTTAGATGCTACATTAAAAATGTTCAAATACTAATACTATCTTAACGTAGTATTAGCATTTCAATATTTATGAAATATTAATATATTTTTAAATTTTTAAAATATCTCATGATATTATTTAATATTACAAGATTGTCAAAATGATTTAGTGATTTTTTTATAAGGTGAATTTTTTTTATTTTTAAATATTATTTTATATTTATTTATATAATTATATATTTATTTATTCTATATTTGGGTTATGCAAATTTTTTATAAGATTATGCACATTTATTTATTTATTTATTATTATTAATTTAAATAAAATATATATTTAATTTTAAATAAAAATAAAAAAATTATTAGAAAGATACTGGGCTCGAATACTGCCTTTGGCCACTTACCCTTTGTAAAAAAGATAATAACTTTATTAATACATATATAAAATATAATATTTATTTATTATTTATCAAACATTAAATTGTACATTCAGTGAAGCTTTTTTCTTCAATTATATATTAAAAATATAAACGTGTGCTCAAACGTAACCTAAAAAGTCTGAGATACATTTGCAACTTGTAAAATTATTTTAAATTATTTTAATTTTTAATTTTTTTCTCGGTGTGCTACCGATTTTTTTTTTTGGTCCCTGCAGTCTGGGTTTGTTGATCTTTTGACCATTGATTTGTCCGCGATCCAATTGTTTGATGACCCATTGTTTGTAACTATGATCGAAAAATAAGTTTAAGCTCGTCATGCTCGATCTGCTGGTGATGGACGGATCAAGCCCTGATCTTAAAATGTTCCCGTCCAAGTCACGACCGGAGGAGTACTTTGCGCCCTCCCAAAGCCTCGCGACTATAAACATGGCGTCTCTAATTTCTCGACCCGCATACAGTTCTTTCATAGACTTAATTAAACATGTGTAGTGATTTTCCTCTATCAAGTTTAGCATAAATATATACCTTTAAACACATTTTGCCACTAAAAACAGCAAAATATTTTATATGTCTATGCTGAATAAACTAATATTAAACATGACTAGATATGCTTCTTATAAATTTTTAAATGAATATTGACGACAACGATTACAACCCATATTTATATTCACTTGTCGCTCTGTGTTTGAACAATATATTATACTACATACACAACTGATGTATATAGAATATAACACAGGCTTCACACGCGGGTTGTGACCTAGGATTGGTTTTATTGTTTTAATTTACAATCCAAAATTAAAGATTCCAAGCCACATACGAACTGTTCACATCGCTTAAACAATATACACGAGATAATTCAATGGGTTATAAATAAAAACTTGGTAGCAAACCAGTTTCTAATTAATAACCTGGATTACAACCGATATTTTTGTTGAATGGTTTCAGCTAATGCTTATGTTACATGCTGATGCATATGTAATGTCAAAAAAACAATTATGGAATACCCATGGTGGGGGGACAAGCTCACCAAGGCCGTCGATGACATCAAGCAAAACAGGTACTGCGTTCAGGTTAGTGCACTGGAAAGTCACTCACCCAGTAATTAAACCAAAACTTTTGTGGCACAAGTATTTGACGACAAGAGGAATACTGGCTGATTAAAGCAGCTTGGTAATTCAAACATCACTTGCTTGTATAAATTGGAAGATAGACTCCCTCGGCTGCTAACCAGACATTGTCAGGACGCTTCTCGCGAACTCCACAGACCTGCAAGTATGCAAAAGTTATAGCAACTCATCCACAACCGATAGATAATTAGGTATACGTGTCAGATTCAGAAAACTAGAGCTAGCTTTCTTAAAGATGATTGAACAGTCTGGTGCACCGTCCCCACACTTGCTCGTCTGTCCACGGGGGTATTTTTAAGTAAGGCACTCTTGGAATTTAATAAACACGAGATAAGTGTAGTAGTATTCTACCTCTTGCTGGCCTCCAGCTATACGGGAATATTTCTTGTCGTGACTGTGAAGATAACCACCAGTATCAACATGCCGCAGCCTTACCCGTTGGTCTTGCTTCCAAGTCTTCCCACTTCCCTCGATCTCCAACCTAAAAGGTGAAGGTGTTGGTAAACATAAGAGATGTAGACTTATCAGTTGCATATGAGAAGTATTAGCTTTGAGGCAGTTCTAACCGCCAGAAGTCTCCAGTATCAGAGTTCATGTCTCCTCCGAAGCAGCTCACCTGTAGTTGGCTCAAGATATTAGTTATCTAGCCAAAGTTGGGTAATACAAAAGATCAAGGCATTGACCAGTGAATTGAGACAAATGATAATGACAAAATAATGAAGGAAGCAAAAACACCATGTTGCAGTGAGTTACTTAAAACTTTTCATAATGTGCAAAAGGCTCAGTGCAGAAGACTTGGCTGAGGGATATTTTTCACTGCCCTAAACTAAAGGGTAACATAAATCTATTGACATCAGCTTCTTTCAAACCCATCTTCTGGCAAATGGAAATCCTTTTCCCTCAATTTTAAGATGTAGACAAACAAAGTTTAGTGCAGCTAATAGCACCATGCCTTGAGGACGAAAAACAAGCTGCACCTGGAAGAAAATATGCAACTGCATGTTGGAACCACTGCAAACAAGGTTAACCATTATCCATGAAGCAGAAGAGAATCACAAATTATTAGCTATGATCTTGTAAGAATCAGTCTAACAGTAGATGGTATGGTCCTTGGTTTTTCTACTTTCTATTCTTTTCATTTGCAATGACACGTCCCCCTACTGTAAGATAATAATCTTTGACTCCTCCAAATACAGGACACGGTAGCTCTGTAGAATAAGATGCAAATCAGATAATGGATTGACATGTCTAAAGTGTCTCTTGATATATAGAGACAGCACAAGGCAAAATCTTGGGACTGGTAAAACCTCAAGTTCCATAAGAAAAAGATGTGCAGCTTGTACATAGGATTCTTTTACTAAGAACAGTTGTCTTTAAAGCTGAAGTCACTTTTCTTTTCAAATGCATAGGAAAAAACAGAACATAAGAACAAAAGAATTAATAGAAAAAGCATACCAAAAATTGATAGTATTAGTCTTCCATGGCTTCTATGACACAAGCTTGAAAGTGATTATTCTTCCTTGTCATAGCACAAAAAAGACTTCTTTCGACATGTCAGAATTACCTTAGATTTTCTTCATTCTTAGTTGGCACCATCTCATGGTGTATCATGAGATGCAAAGATTTTTTATTTATATTGCTTACTTACAGCAATCATTTACCTTAATTTCACGATAAGCATGTCGAGGAACCTACAAAACTATACTGACCATCTTTATCGAGCTAAAATACTCTAAAAGTTGCAATGACACAAGTTGTTTGGAATCTACATCTATGGATTATGCAACAAAAGATGATTCATGCATTTAGTTAGGCAACATCTATAAATTCATTGATGGTTATTTGGTTTTCTGCATTTGCGGCATCTGCATATCCAGTACTTGGTTATTGCAATTACAGCCTATATCATACATGATACAAGATATCCAGATGCATCCAAAAAATTACTTTTTTTCATCAACAAATTCTGCTGCATTTGCCAAAAAGATGCAGGTTAAAAAAAAGCCTTTTTACATAAAAAAAAATGTGTGCACATGGAGCAAATAGAAGATCCAAACAACAGGAAGTCATCAGTATATGCATAACAGGTCCAGAGGCAAGGATCTAGATGATCCTAAACTTATACAATGCCAACAGTGAGTCGAATGCTAAAATCCCTTCTGGAACATCGTAAATGACACTAACCTCCAGATTACCGGTTATCGGTGAAGCATGTAAGTGGCTGTGTAGCCATTTTCGTGTTCTCATATGTTGTAACCTTATGATAGTTCCATTTGGAATAACATCACCTTGTTTTGCAGATGAATCAGGTGGAGGCTTCACAATCTGCATTGTTACACATAGTAACAAACATAACAACAGGGCATATTAAATTACACGAAATGAGCAGTCAGATAACATCGAAAGTTTGTGGACATCTCATGACAATAAAACATCATTAACAAGAGATTACTAGGAGCTGGTCAGATGCACCTTTCTCTGCTCGACCTATTCATCTAACGGTAAATCAAAAGCTGATCTAAGGGGCACCCATTTATATCCTACTTTCTATTATGCAAGTCTTAATTCATCGTCATCTGCTGTTTGCAGCACATCCATCTTTAGTTGCTTCCAACTTATAATAAGCAAATCATTTGGTCAACTATCTTTGCTAAATCATTTGGTCAACTATCTTTGCAAATAAAATTGATCATCCATCTCAAACACATGCACCAAATTAAAGGTGACTAAAGAATGAATGATATATTCATTGTTCATCGCTCAAAATCCCTACACAAAAATACTATCAAGAAAAAATGATATATATTCGATAAACAATTAGAATGCAGTGTAGTACTCGTCTGTAAAGTAAAAACTAACAGAGCTGAACAAATATAAAAGAAATATAACGAATGCAAAAAAAACAATAAACAAGTAGTAAATGACAACAAGCAAGAAGAGACATTAAATTATGAGCCACCAGCTGTGCTAGTCCTCTTCAGAAACGTTGATGGGGAATGGTGAAAAAGAGAATTTCCAGATAACGAGATTAAGGTGACTTCTTCCACTAAATTTATGCAAGAACTTGAATTTATTCTCCATGCGAAATGACCCCCTTCCTTGATGGAAAAAGAAGCACAAGAGAAAGGGGGCAAAATCAACAAAGTAACATAGGATAGTATATATGTCTATAAAAATATGATAACCCTATCAAATGTATATCCATGTTTAGATACAAAGTTAAACAATCTACACATTTCACTAGTTTCTATTTAAAAAAGCCAAGTTTTATCAACAACAACAACAAAAGCCGCAAGTCCCGACAAAAAACTCAAATTCCATACTTAAGCCATTTCCCGAAGCGTAGCAAATCTCATGTTCTAATTTGCCAAGACAAACATCCACTTGTATGTCATGGTACACATGCTTAATCATATCAGAAAATAATAAATGCTGTCTACTAAAATGACATTCAATCTCACATTCCATGAAGATGACATTAAAAAAATGACAATATAAGAAAGAAAATAAACTAAGATTCAATCTACAATTATAGCACGTACCCAATAGCTATTCGCATCATCCACATTGGGGAATCCAGTGACGGATTGCTGTCCACTCCCGGAGCCATACGGCACATCGTGTGAATGCAGTCGAAACTTCGTCCTCTCGTGCATCAGCTTAATCACACTGCCATATGTGATCTACCGAAACAAAAAAACGAAGTATGAGGAAAAGGATATATGCATAATCAATGAAGCGATCTAGGGTTTCGGATAAAATGCACCGACCTGGACGCCTTCTTGAGCGGCGGTAGCAGGGCCGGGGGAGCCCTCGGGAACTTCGAGGCCGAGGTAGAGGAAGACGGCGACGGCGAAGAAAGAAAAAGCCATGAGGAGGAGGAGGAACAGGAACCAATTCTGCTGCCAGAAGGGGAGGTCTTCGGGATCGAGGGAAGCAGGTGGCGGTGGCGGCGGGGCAGAGGAGGCGGAGGACGGGATCCTGCGGCGGGAGAGGCCCTGTGGCCCCGACGGAGCCACGGCTGCTCGCTCCCGGCGGCCCTCCAGAGCGGTTACAGCCTTCAGGAGCAGGAGGTGATGGTATCGGCTCCGTCTCTCTCTCTGGCGATCGCAGTCTCTTTTGCTCGTAGCTGTGCGGTCGCCGGTCGTCGATTAGGTCTCCCCCTGGCGGTCACTTCCAAACGCATTTGTAGTGGATCCAGCGATGTTTGGGCCACGTCGTAGAGTCTGTTCAGGCAAATTATATACGAACACGTGGTAATTTTGATAATGTGGCGCGACGCGATTTGTTGTGGCATTTGGCACTGCGCTTCTGTCGTCCCTTGCTCTGATTGGTCGCCAATAACACGAAATTAAAGCGACGAATCCATGGAAACAAGAGTAAACTATTTAACGGAAATATAATAAAACTTAAATCTTTTTATTTGTTGAATTTAAGCTTACAAATAGATATAACAAAATTTAAATGATTAATATTCTTTTCATTTGTTGATCCATGATATATATACATGAAGTATAATGTCTGTTTAGAAAAAAGATATCTTATTCACGTAAGCAATGGAGAATAATCAATAACCGTTTGTCTTGAACCTTTAGGATAGATTAGTGAAAGATATCCTTCATCTTTTCTTTCATTTTAGATATAACAAGATAATCATATATCAAATGATAATTTACTAATTATATACTCGATAATGTGTATGAACAAAACTTTTCTCATGTGTTTGAACTTTTTAAATTTCAAAGGTAACACATTTTTTTATTGATTGTTCAACTCAATTTAGGATATATTAGAAAATCAAAATAAGCATAAATATTACAGAGACTTAATTTTCAATGCATGGTTCTAATTTTTCTTTTACTTCCTTTTATATCACATAGGTACTATGTTATCAATATTTGATAGAGATAATTATTATCAAATTTAAAAAATAAAAAAAATTCTACTAAATGTGTGGTTAACAACTCTGACAAATAATATTCAGATGATAAAAATCTTTTCGTATCATCATAAAATGTTATAAATTATTTAAATTAAAAAAAAGAATAATAGTTATTAGATATTTGAAAAGATAATTTCTTTTATAGTTATTTTGGAAGTTATTTATGTCTTTTATTGAAATACCCATAAATAGGTATTTGAGAGTAAATTATAATCAAATTTTTTATTTTTTTTCTTTCTTTACTTCAAAAATTAAATATTCTCTAATTTCAATTTAATGATTCTTTATTGTTTGCTGAATATAGATTTTCTAAATGTTTGTTACATCTACTAAAACTATTTATATTAAACCTATAGCAATTTTGTTGAGAAGATGGTGTAAATATTATTTTTAGGAAAGTGTTTATATATGTTTTAAGCCTAAATTTATTTCTTATAGTGTTCTTGATCTTGTATTTGTTATTTATAGTTAGTTTCCAGAGTGTCGTTTATCCTCTTCATTGATATATTTTATAATAATTTAAAAATGATAGTTTGTGAGTTTATATAAATTTATCACGGAAGTCACAAATACCATCAATTGTTGAATCAAGAATTTGTTCATTTGTATTATTTTGATAGGACAAATTTCACTCGTTGGTAAGATAAGATAAAGTTCATGTTGATTGCTTTAAAGATTTTCTATATGCTTGATACAAATCTTCTACCAATTCTAAATCTAACCGACAATGACACCAATGAAGTTAAGATTTAACGAAAGAAGAGAAATGAAGATAAAATTATATATAGAGGATACATTCTTAATGCTCTTCAAACTGACTTAATGATTTTTATATAGTAGAACCATCTGCAAATATAATTCAAAATATTTTGAAATTCAAGTATTAAGTTGAGAAAAAAAGAACAAAGAAGTTTTAATTTTTAAATATTTTGATTACAAGTTTGTGGATAATAGCCAATCTAAGCATAATTGCATTAGTTGCAGGTCATTATTAATCAATTGAGGGCTGAAAAAATCAAACTTCGTAAATCTTTTCAAGTAGAGGCTACAAAGCTAAGTTGCCTTATCTTGAAAAGGGTATAAGAAGAATATTTTATATGACTCTAAGGACGTTTCTTTAAAACAAATTTTAAAACATCTTTGAATCCAGGAAGAATCATTGATGAGAGATAAGAGCGAGAACTCTTTTGGCAATACAAAAGCAAATACGTGAATCAGCCTAATAATTTCAATAAAGACAAGCAAAATAAGAAGAATCATCTTGGCCTCAAAATGATCAATGAAATTTAAAAAACCAAAGAGTAAAGCCTAATTATTTTATAAGGGATTGTAGATTTAAAAAAGGCTAAAAATTGAAAGTCAACTCTGTTGAGGGAAATAATAATATAGTTACTACGGTGAGCGAATTTAATGTCATATTTACAAAGTTTCTAGTTGGTGGTACAATCCTTATGCTATCATCCATGTTTACTTTAATAAAACACTTTTCAAGACTTACAAAAAAGTCATAAATGGGCAAGAGATTTAAATGAGAAATGAAATTTATTCTAAGATACTTAGCAAGGGGAACGTGGAACTCACTTTTACTTTGATAAAGAAAGTCACTCTTATGAATGTTCTTCATGTACCATATATGAGTAAAAATTTAATGAGTAGAAATTTCTTTGGGAAACCTTGAATTAAATATGTATTTGAATCCGAGAAGTTAACTCTATATTATAATAGAACTTTTATTGGAGAAAGCTATTCCACTAAGCGAATGATCAAATTATCAGTTGTTTGTAATGATTTTAAAATTAATACTAATGCTGCTTTTGTTTATATTATTGATTCTTATTCATTATGACATGATAGATTAGCATATATTAGAATTGACATCATTAAAAATAATCAAGTGTGGCTTAATAAATTATTATTTTGATTATCTTAATAAATATAAAATTTATGTTAAATCAAATATGACTCAAAAGTGTTGAAAGACATACTAGTTTGTTAGATTTAATATATTTTGATATATGTAAATTAAATGGTACGTTAACAAGAGGAGACAATTGATATTTCAGCATTTTTATAATGATATATCTCGGTTCACTTATATTTATTTATTGAAACATAAAAAAAATACTTTTAATATTTTTAAAGTATAAGAGCAGAAGTTGAAAATCAATTAGGGAAGAAAATTAAAGTTTTAAGAAGTGATAGAGGAGGAGAATACTTTCTAATGAATTTAACTTATTTTGTGAATAACATGGTATAATTCATAAATGTTTAGCACCTAGAACATCTGAACGAAATGAATTAGAAGAAAGAAGAAATAGAACTTATTTAAAGATGATAAATGTTATGTTGTTGCATACTAAATTATCTTATAATTTGTGAGAAGAAGCTTTATTAACTGCATGTTATATTTCAAATAGAATTCATTTTAAAAAGAATAAGATCTCTCCATATAAGTTATGGAAGGAAAAATAACCTAACATTAGTTATTTTAAAGTATAGGGATGTCTTGTATATTGTAAGAATAATGATCCTCAAAGGACAAAGTTAAGATTTAGAAGAATCAAATGTGCATTTGTAGGCTATGCCTCAAATTTGTAATCTAATATCATAATTAAATTATGAGTTGTGGAGTTTTTGAATACTTATTGACTTCAAATAATAATGTTCATCCTCCAACTAGTGAAGAGTCACCAGTGGAGATATCTCAAGAGGTTGATGAGTAACGTAATATTCCTTTGAACATCAATCAAGATCATAAATTAAAGAGAAGCACTTGTGTGCGAAAGCAAAAACATTATTACCAAATAAGATTGATTCTCAAAGTATTTCTTTTTACCTTGTAGAAGGAATTACTGAGAGACTCTTAAAAAATATTTCTCTTATTTTACAAGTGGAAGTTGATCCTAAAATGTTTAAATGTGATGCTACTTTCTAGAAATATGCTATTAATGATGAGTTGAATTCTATTATGTCAAACCATACTTGGAAATTTATCGATTTACTTTCTATCTCTAAACTTATTAGTTGTAAATGGGTGTTTTGTAGAAAGTATTATACAAATGGTACTCTCTAAACATTTAAAGCAAGATTAGTTGCTAAAGGATTTCAACGAAAGGAAGGAATAGATTATTTTGACACATATACTCCTGTGGTTAGGATCACATCCATTAGAATCATTTTTGCTTTGATATCAATTTTTAATTTTTATGTTCATCAAATAGATGTCAAAATGATATTTCTAAATAGAGATCTTCATAAGGAAGTATATATAGAACAATCCAAAGGGTTTATTCTACAAGAAAATGAACATAAAGTGTATAAGCTTGTTAATTCATTATATGGTTTAAAGTAGGCTCCAAAATAGTGGCATGAGAAATTTGATACAAAATTTTTTTTTCTAATGGATTTGTTCACAATGTTGTGGATAAATGTATTTATCTCTAAACTTATGATAATGATATAATGATAGTTTGCCTTTATGCTAATAATATGCCAATAGTGAGCAATGATATGAAAAGTATTATAGAAACAAAGAGGTTTCTATCTTCAACATTTAAGATAAAAGATATTAGACAAGTTGATACCATACTAGGTTTTAAGGTAAAAAGAAATAGTGGAAGATATATTTTAAGTCAATCTCATTAGATAGAGAAAGTACTAAAAAAATAAAAAAAACAAATACCCCATTTGACCCAAGTATTAAATTAGTTAAAATGCTGAAAGAACAATGACTTAATTAAAGTATTCAAGTGTTATTGGAAGTCTTATGTGTGGATCGCAGTGCACAAGACCTAATATAGTATTTGCAGTTAGTAAATTGAGTAGATTTACTAATAATCTAAGATTATGACTAAAGATTATGACCTACAATTCTTATTTTTTTGCTATTTTATAAGGATATATTAATGTAAGTTGGATATCGAGTTTAGGAGATGATAAATCTATTACTAGTTGGGTGTTCACCTTAGGAGGTGATTCTATTTCTTAGAAGAATAATAAATAAATGTATATAACTTATTCAACTATGGAATCGGAATCTGTTGCTTTAGTGGAAGTAGGAAAAGAGGCTGAATGGTTGAGGAACTTTATATTAAAAATTTCATTGACTTCTAAGAGTGTGAATTTTAATTTATATGCTTAGTGATAGTTAAGCTATTTTAGCTCCTATATATAGTGAAATATATAATGAAAAGTCAAGACACATAAGTCTTATATATAATTTTGTGAAGAAATTGATTTAAGAGTGGGACTATTTCACTCATATTTGTGAAAATAAATGAGAATTTAGTTAATTCGTTCACCAAACCTCTTATAAGAGAAGTTGTAAGACGAATATCAAATCGATGGAGCTGAAACTCATTAAATAAAATATCTACTACTGATAGCAACCCTATTCAATATTATGAAATGAGTAATGAAGATTTCAAAGTGTAAGAATAAGTTACTGATATGTGGAGTAGTGCAACACTTTGGAATAATTTATTAGTCTCATCTAAAGATGTTAAAATGCTGGTTATCATCGAATAAGACTTGAGTTAATTATACTCTTAATGAAGTTTAGTTAAGTTAGGACAAGTATCTCAAAGCGTGATAAAGATACTGTAAAAACTTTGACTATATGAATTTAGAAGTGGTGTCGCTTCGAGTAAGTGTTAGAGTTTCTTTTATAAAAGTTTATAAATTTGGATAAAGCCCAAGGCCATATTAGAGCTGAGCAAGAATTTGTGAGGAATATGAGGATATTGTATTTATATGTATGGTGTCAACGATGTTATCATTACGAATAACAAATTCAAAGCTTTTATGCTATTTAATATTTCGACTTCACTTTGTGCTGTTTATACTAAAGCAATATTCAAATTGAAAGATATATTACTTTATTCATAAATACTATTTAATCACTTAAAAAAATTTATATATGAACAAATGAGGGATTGTTATAAATTATTCAAATTTAAAAAAAGAAGGAAAGAATGGTAGTTTTTAGATATTTAAAAAGGTAATTTATTTTATAGTTATTTTGATAGTTATGTATCAAAAGATGGTGTCTTTTGTTGAAATACCTATAAGAAGATATTTGAGAGTAAATTATAATTATTTTTTTATTCTTATTTTTTATTGATTTTAAAAATAATTTTTCGAGTGATTGAATTAAATATTTTCTAATTCCTATTTGAAGATTCTTTATTGTTTGTTTACTATAAATTTACTAAAGGTTTGTCATATCTATTAAACTATTTGTATTAAACCCATAGCAATTTTATTAAAAAGAGAATGTAAATATTATTTTTTAAAAAATATTTATATATGTTTTAAACTTAAATATATTTCTTATAGTGTTCTTGATCTTGTATTTGTTATTTATAGTTGGTTTCAATAGTATTATTCATCCTCTTTATTGTTATATTTTATAACACAAAATCTTGAGATTCTAAAATGAGATTTACTTAGTTTTACTCTCATATTTAATTCTGATTTCCTACCTGTATCTAATAAGAATGGGCATTATCTTGATATTGTGGCTTACCATTCAATAGAATAAAATTTTAAACCTCATAAGATTAAAATAGATCATCACATGAAATTTTTTTTATCTTATAAGAGTATATTTGTAATATTTTCATTTGTGTCTCAGCAAAACAAAATTAATAGATTTTAAGGATTGGATGCGTAGGTTCACTTTAGAGCTATCATAATTAGAAATTAAGTATTAACATGTGCCTATAAATCCTATCCACTTATCACTCGAGTGCTCGATCATATTATGATATCATATTAGAAGAATTAACCATAAAGGTGGGGGAAGGGTGGGGGTCGGGGTGGGAGGGTTGGTTTGAGGGGCTGGGGTGTCGCCGCACGAGAGGCACACGTGCAGTAACGACCAAGTCAGTTCACTCGCTCCGTGAAAGCCAACGAATAGAGACGGTTTCTAAACCCACCCCACAACCCACAACCCACACCCACCCCCACCCCCACCCCCCTCCCTTCCCTCGCCCCTCTCTTTTATTACACAACACAGTTCCACGTGTACCTGCATACATATGCACTTGATTTCCCAATCCCTAGAAATTAATTTTATCGATTGATATTTTGATTATTAATATGGATATTTAGATTTTGATCTTCTATTTTGTAATATTTCAAGCTTATTTGACATTATATCATAGAAGAATCGGTTCAATTGTTCAGAAAACCACAGTTTTTCCATTGTGGCACTCAAAATACATATGATTATTTGATCAAAGCCTTTCTCGTGATATAAATACGAATATGCAACACACGAAAAATAATTATCTTGTATATTTAACGGTGAAAGCCAATAAAAAATAAAAAAAAGGGTGGAGACGAAAAATCGGGCGTGCAAATATCGTCAGCATGAGAGCAAGCAGGAAGAATTCCACACGTCGTCCTCGAGCCAAGGCAAAAGAAAGGGACAGAGGAGGCGGTTTTTTAGACGTCAGATGTCACCATCTTCCCCATTCTTTTTAGTCTAACAACGCATTCTTTCTCTTAAAATGTGATTTTTAGACGCTGATCAGTCGCAAAAGATCGTCTTCTCTTGTTTCCTCCGTGTCCGCCACGAGGAGGGATCACAATAAGAGGAACATGGAAGAAGAAGCGCATACGATTCCTTAATGTTGCAACGAAATCCATGGTCTGTTCTCGAATCCACACAATATCAGCTCGGAAGAGAGGGCTTTCATGCGCCTTCCCCCCTTTCCCCCGGTCGTTCCAATGTTTCCGAGACCCTTCCGCGTAAGGTTTCTTGATTTTGCCCGCCTGGTTAATTTCGTTGGCCTTTTTGTTTGATTCGTCTGGATCTTGACGATGGCGATGTTTCGCAAGTTCTTTTACCGCAAGCCACCCGATGGCCTTCTGGAGATTTCCGAAAGAGTCTATGGTATGCTTCTGATCTCTCCAAACCCTTCTTTTCTTCAATAACGCTGCGAAATCGAGTGATTTTTTTTGGAATTTTTGATGTTAGTTTGTGTGATTTTCCTGCGATTTGGCGCTTCGAGATCAAATATCGAACTTTTTTCGTACTTTTAATTATTCGTCATTTCGCGTTCGATGTTACGGTGTCGCAATGGAGCCCTAGATTTCAGTTTGGAAATACTAATCGGGAGGTGCACCCGCTTGCACCAAATGCATAACTGCAATGGCCTTGAATCCGCCCACTTATAGCTAATCGTTCATCTGCGCTTCGTTTTGCCTAAATTTTGATCGGGGTGGTTACTCTAACATGTGGTGGAAAGATCCAATAGCCAACTGCTCGATGGAATAGATTTAATAGGTTCTATGGAAGAACCTATAGATCTGAATGCTTCGATGAAATAGATTTAGTTTCCAGTTTGCATGATTCAGCTTCTATAAAATGGTTGCAGTGTTCGATTGCTGTTTCACGACTGATATCTTGGAAGAAAAACAATACAAGGTGTACATGGGAGGCATTGTGTCACAGCTCCAAGAACACTACCCTGATGCCTCCTTCATGGTGTTCAATTTCCGAGAGGGAGAGAGCCAAAGCCAGATTTCTAGCATCTTGTCAGAGTATGACATGCTTGTGATGGACTACCCACGGCAGTATGAAGGATGCCCGCTGCTCACAATGGAAATGATCCACCATTTCTTGAGGTCAGGCGAGAGCTGGCTCTCGTTGGGTCAGCAGAACCTCTTGCTAATGAACTGCGAGCGAGGAGGATGGCCGGTCCTAGCTTTCATGTTGGCGGCGCTTCTGGTTTACCACAAGCAGTACACAGGCGAGCAGAGGACACTGGACATGATCTACAAGCAGGCCCCCCGTGAGCTCTTGCAGCTGCTGTCGCCGCTGAATCCGCTGCCTTCCCAACTGAGATACCTGCATTATATATCAAGGAGAAACGTGGGCATGGAATGGCCTCCGCTTGATCGAGCTCTTACTTTGGACTGTATAATCCTTAGGTTCATTCCTGACTTCGATGGAACCGGCGGATGCAGGCCAATATTTCGAATTTATGGCCAGGATCCCTTCATTGCTTCTGATCAGACTCCGAAAGTTCTATTCTCAACACCAAAGAAAAGCAAACTGGTTCGGTTTTTCAAACAGGTAAATGATCTTTTTCCTCTCTAACTGCAATCTTCTCTTAAAAGTCGAAATGAATGTTTCTCTGGAAAGCTTAGAATGTGGTGAATGCAGACCTTTTTTCCCAGTCGAGTGATACAATGTTATGGAGTGTAATGCCATGTGCTTCTGTTCACAAATTGCAGGACGACTGTGAACTAGTCAAGATCGACATTCATTGCCATATTCAAGGAGATATCGTACTTGAGTGCATCAGCTTGGATGAAGATCTAATCCGGGAAGTGATGATGTTCAGGGTCATGTTCAATACAGCCTTCATCAGGTCTAACATTTTGATGCTAGATCGTGATGCCATTGACATCTTGTGGGACACCAAAGATCGGTTTCCAAAAGATTTCAGGGTCGAGGTATGTTCTTCGCCCTGTTCCTCGATGAATCGGAAGAACCAGATTTGTACTGATGCTGACTTATTTTTCGGTGAAAAGGTTCTTCTTTCAGAGATGGATGCGGCTGATCCACTTACATCTTTAGAATTGACGAGTGGTGAGGAAAAAGATGGCCTTCCAATTGAAGCATTTGCCAAAGTGCAAGAACTGTTCAACAATTGGGATTGGCTGGAAACCAATGTGGATGCTGCGACGAAAGTTCTTCAGCAGATTTCTTCGTCCAAGAATTTGCAAGAGAAGTTGGACGCAATGTCTCCGCAAAAGTTCGAAGCTAATATTAAGCTGAAAAAGTCGAGCTCTGAGGTGCTTCGTGAGGAACTCCAGTTGGGAGAAACCGATGATGATGGAAACAAGAAATCGTTACCTTCTCCACTTGATGAGGGTTCTGATTCGATTACGAAAGGCCAAAATGTCGAACTGGATGGTCCGCAGATGTCAGCACAATGCCCTTCTCGGATAGAACAAATTCTAGCATCTCCATCGACTCCTTTTTCTTCTGATTCTCCACCAGTGCCGGGCTCTGATGCAACTGTTTCTAGATATCATAGTTCACCTCCATCTCTTGGAGTCATAACTCCGCTTCATGACCATGTTGCATTTGATAGCTCTGAAGTAACTCAGACAACAATGTTAGCTTCACCTCTTCCAACCAGTTCAGCTTCTGGATCCAATATTTCTTCGGAATTATCACAATGCCAGTCATCAGAACAGCCATTGACATCTTCAGCAGGCCACATAAAAGATACTTCACAAGTATCTCCTTCTCCTCTGTCCCCTCTCCCTCCTGCTGCTGCTGAAAGTGATGCTGAAGCAATTCTCAAACCAACAGCAGTAGCGGAAGTTCCATCTTTGACAACTGAAAGCTCAATTCCAGAAGTTCCCCCATCACCTGCTCCGAAGCTTTCAACTCCAACACCACATACTTTCGTGTCTCCCCTACCTTCTCATCATGGAACTTCTTCACAGGCTAATGATAAACCAACTTCACCTCCTCCTCCTCCTCCTCCTCCTCCTCCTCCCGTTGAAGGAACATCATCCGCCTGTGTCTCTGCTGACTTGGAAAAACCTGCTTCTGCTCCGGTTACACATCAGGTACTCTCAAGCAACATGGCAGGCAAGTCAGTACCTAAACCTCCTCCACCACCCTTGATTGCCTCCCCAAGTCCCCATACTACCTTAATGCCTGTGAGAAATGCAACTGAAACAGCCGGTGTTCCTCCACCCCCACCCCCGCTGCCTGGTCCTACAGCTTCAAGCTCAGCACCACCTCCACCTCCACCGCCTCATATTTCACCAAAACATTCTACCAAATCATCATCTGCCCCACCTGTACCACCTCCTCCTACACCTCCAAGTTCCTTGGGGAGCCTTACTGCTCCTAAATCATCTGGAGGTAAGAAAACCAACTGTGAGGTAATACCTCCGCCACCCCCAAATGGCATGAATGCTCCACCAGGTGGGAAAGGACGCATCTTGGCACCACCTTCAAATTACAGGGGCATGCAGACTGCACAAGCATTATCTAGAAAGGCTAATTTGAAGCCATTGCATTGGATCAAAGTAACAAGAGCAGTGCAAGGAAGCCTATGGGCGGAGTCACAAAATTGTGATGAATGCTTGAAGTATTTGACCATCCATTTTTTCTTTGTGAAGTTTTTACCTTTTTAAAAATTTGTCTTACACCTTTGCCCCCCCCCCCCACTTTTTTTTTTTTTTTTTTTTTTTTTTTGAAGTGCTAGGGCACCAGAGTTCGACATGTCTGAGCTCGAGAGTCTCTTTTCAGCTGCAGTTCCAAATTCTGAGCTTCGGCGTTCAGGTTCCAAATCGAGTGGTTCCATGGGTCCAAAATCCGACAAAGTTCATCTGGTAAAGATTTCTTGTAAGTTCAGAGAGAAAAATATGTAGATTTTACTGTTATATAGCCATCTGCTAGTCACAGTTTATCTGATAGCCTTAGCTTTTCTTGATAATCCGATGCATGAATCGTCCATTCATTTAGTTTCTTTCTTTATGAAGTTTCAACCTCATTAACATTAACTAACCTTTCCATGAGAAACTATTGTAGTTTATGGCGTTAGGATATTTAATTATGTCTGTGAATTATCACAAGAACCACTAATATATAATATGTCTACATTGACAGCTTGGGGAAATGGGTATGTCTATAATTTTGGTTATTCTACATATGACAAATTAATTCACAGTTCTAGAATTGGTGTCTCTCTTAAGCTTAATTTTCTGCACGTACTGTATATTGAAAGGATCAACTCACAGGAATTAAGATGATTTTGTTCCCTTCCATCTTTCAGTTGACTATGGTTTGTACTTTGTAAAATATAGAATCGTAAGCAGACTTAAAAATTCCAAAGGATTAGTTAGAATTTGGACATTTGACACCCAGAAGAAGAAAGACAAACTTAGACAAGTTATTCATAGTGTACTTATGTTAACAATTCTCTTCATAGTACTGGAAGGAAGGCTAAAGCAATGAAGAAGACTAGGGCCTGCATTTGATCCAAGTGATCTAAATGAAGAGAATAAAATTTTCAAATTCTTGCATGATTGTTAGAAAACATTCATTAGTATGGACCAACACATGTTCCTAAATGCCAGGTTCTATTATTTTAGATGGTTCAACTTATCTTTCTTGCCAGCTTTCTCCAAATGTCAGTCTGCAGAAAGATGATGAACAATACTTAAATTATGATTAGTGTCAACACCTAGGATTCTCAGTCTCTTACAGAGAGCAAAAATGGTGAATTCTTGAGACAAAATTGTTTAGAGATTGCGAGGATTGAGAACCCAAGCCCCTAATGAGACTCGATGGAAAGTTTGAAATCATAGTTGCCTGCTTTCTTAATCCTGAAGAATTCAAAGTGTTGTATCTTTAAGAATATTTTTAGAGTGGTGATGGTGATTGTTAAAGCAACACAATATACCCCTCCATATGATTGTTTGTTGAATGCATCAAAACAGAGATCCTAATGGCGATTCTAGTGGATTCTGTTTTTTTTTCCACATTAAGTTCTTATTTTTCATCTGCAATTAAGTTTGAGTGGCCTTCACATTTCAAATTTGGCAAAGTGAGGTGTTCTTTTTGTTTCCATTTTTGTTGATTACTATAGCCATATGTGGGGTTGGATACAGTCTACCAAAAACAATACTCTCATTAGATCTTGTTTCAAAGTGTTTTTGATATCTTTTGTTGGATTATGTAGAAAATGAAATTTGGTACTTTTGGCATCATTTTCAATCATTGTATGCAAATGCTTTAAAAAATATTTGCAAGAAGAGGATAAAGATTTTATTATGCTTAAGTGATGAGATTGCTAGCAAATTCAACATCAAGTATTTTAGTAAGGGTTGGGTTCTTTTAAATGAAGAAAACCTCTTCTCAAGAAACCAACTTTAGTTTCCTAGAGAAGCCATTTGCAGGCTCTCCAGAAATCAGCATATTAGTGATCTTTAAGAGTACTTGAGATCAACAATTGTTCCTTCTACTTAGTTCAGCACATCATTGTTAAATATGTTGAAATAAAGTAATCAGGATTTGTGGACCAACATGGAACTCGAGAAGATAAATGTTCACTCCTAGCCCTATTGGCTATATGACCCATTAACTTGATAGGCATGAACCACTTAGCCCAAAATATCTAGGCCACAGATTATGATAGCATATTCATTTAGTCTTATAAACCAAGTCAAAATTTTTCTTACATAGGGGTGGAGTATCACAAATGCGCTTCTCTGGGAATATCAGTGGCCTATTTTGTGTAATATATATGACTTATTCTTTTAGTTAAGGATTCATTGGTTTCCTTCTTTACAAAATTTAAGAGTTGTAACTAATTTGTTGTGGATATAAATCTTCATATGAGAGGATAAAACAGGAAATTTTAAATTTGAACATTTTGAAATGAAAAAAAGCCATTGAACAAACTAAAATAACTTTGATGGCAAAAATATAATATGAGGGCATATACATGCTTTTAATGTGATCATATACAAGCTCAAACATGTCTCATAATTTATTTACATTACTTGCACTTGCAGATTGATCTTAGACGAGCTAATAATTGTGAAATCATGCTTACAAAGGTTAAGATGCCACTAAATGATTTAATGGTAAGCAGATGACTTCTGGTTAGTTTCATAGCAGCTGTTTCTTCAAAATTTGAAGCTTACCTTCTTCATGAACATTTACTTTTGATGTCTTTTTGTCATATAAAAGTGTAGATTGATTTTTCATCCTCTTGGTTTATTTTTGACAAATTTTCAGTCACTTGTCTAGATGAGACAAGTTTATGTTAAGCAGCTTTTTTTTTCTTTTAATGGGACTAGATCCTAACTAGGTAAGTTTTGAATTAATTTTTGATGGCTTAAATACATGGGCAGTAATATCCTAGGTGATGAATATTCGCTAAACATTTCTTCATTAGTTTCTTGATCCTGGTTTATGGCATTAAGTATGGTCCTTCTGATTGCTTTTTTATTTTGTTCACAGAGTTCAGTTCTTACCCTTGACGATTCCATTTTAGATATTGATCAGGTTGATAACCTCATTAAGTTTTGCCCAACAAAGGAGGAAATGGAACTACTCAAGGTTCTTATATGTTATTTTGCTTCTTTTTTTTATTTTCCCTTGACAATACATTTTTTCATTTCTTTGCTTCTTATGCTTCAACTTGTTTTTTTCCTGTAATTATTAGGGATACAATGGAGACAAAGAAAACTTGGGGAAATGTGAGCAGGTAAACAAGTTCAATTTGATGCTTTGTTGCAATTTTTTTAAGTGGAAGATAGATCAAATTGACACAGATCCTCCATGAAAATTAGTAGTCTTGGTGCAACAATCATCAGGAATTTTGTTTGTCGCTTGTAAATTTCTTCTAAATCAAGTTCTTTGGCTGTTACATCAACATTCAGAAGATCGATTTAAAGCCTTATTTAATCTTTTGCTTAAATATAATGGTTGAGATTAGGAATTGCATTGTGATTGGCACCTAAAACAATCTCTGATGTATACTGTTTGTTTGTTTGTCTTTCCCCTGATTTTAACCAGTATTTCTTGGAGCTGATGAAAGTACCACGGGTGGAATCCAAGCTAAGAGTGTTCTCATTTAAAATCCAATTCCAATCACAGGTTGGATAATCTCATGTTTTTCCTTTGGATGTATTTGAGGATGTTTCTTGGAATTATTTTTCTTCATATTTTCTCTTCTAGGTTGCTGACCTCAAAACTAACCTGAACATTGTCAACTCTGCTGCAGAAGAGGTAGTCCATTTTTTTGCCTTTTTCAGTTTGTAGTTTGACTATCTAGGCAGTGAACTAGCTAGCTGGTTCTGAGATTCCATAGCTTACTATATATTACTTCCATTCTCAGATCAGAAGTTCTGTTAAATTGAAAAGAATTATGAAGACCATTCTTTCTTTGGGAAATGCATTAAACCAGGGAACTGCCAGGGGTGAGTCAAAATTACAAATTGTGGATTTTTACATCATCTTTTCTCTTATTATACAATTAATCATTTCATGTTCAGAAACACATGATGTTTCACTTAATACCTACCATGTGAAGCAACGTTGTCCATGCATGCTGATAGTCTTGACCTTGCATCTTCTGTAGGATACTAAATCTAAGCACATTATATAAAGAAATACAGATTTCCATCTGATTAC
Source organism: Musa beccarii (assembly GCA_024322285.1). Classification (NCBI taxonomy): domain Eukaryota; kingdom Viridiplantae; phylum Streptophyta; class Magnoliopsida; order Zingiberales; family Musaceae; genus Musa; species Musa beccarii. The sequence continues at coordinate 1,554,403 of CM044397.1, read as the reverse complement.
CCTAGAGCCATATATCACATAATCTAGATGAATTTAAATTCAGTAAAAGTTGAAGAAGGCAGCACACACATCCTTGGTTACCTTTTTCATAAGTACAAACTTGGCTACTCGTTCATTCCTTTACTAACTGTAAAACATAAATTCGTTCATATTTCTTTTCCCAAGATTACTTACCAGGAAACTTTGTTGGACAATAATTCGAACTACAAGAAAACTTACAGAATATAAGGCCAATGAATATGAATTGGTATGGTAGCAATTGGTAAACTCTCTCTTAACTAGACTAAGGACTATGATATAAGGAAGCATTATTTGATTGTATTGTAAGAACAATTGTAATGAGATAATTATTTTTCATTATGTATCAAGAAGAAGAATCCCAATTATAAACATTATGAGAAAATTGGATTGTAAGAATAATGTCCTAAGACAAGGCTGAATATATTGACCCTCCCAAAACTCCGCATTGGCGGGAGTCTTATGTACTAGATATGTTCTTTTTATCAAGAGGAAGAATCTCAATTATAAACATGCATTCACATAATCAATTTGATTTGATTTGGTATGTTGTTTTTTTGTGAAAACTATGTGCAGAAGCTACATTTTCATCTCATAATTGTATACAAATATGTGCTCGATGAGGCACAAAAATGTGATTCTTTATTTCCTCTAAACCACTGTTAGCATCACAAGATGTATGAAGGTGAAATTCAGGTTGTGAGAAGATGTAGACACCATTGTGGTTGATGACAGTTGATGTCATCTTGGTATACTATTAAATTTTGTAAGCTATCTCAAAGTGAAGAGACCACCGTGGAGATCATGGACTGGGCAAAGCAATACTGTTCTAGAATTGATTTGTTATGTTCATTTGGCACCTTATTTTATCTTGACTTTCATACAACTGGCTGATATCAGTTATCTCCGAGAGTTGTATATGCTTTTGGAATAAAATGATACATGGTCCTAGATCACAAGAATTTTGTCATGAAATGAAATGGCTCCTTAAAAACATCATAGACTTGAATTTGAATTTTCTTAGACAACAACAGTTGGTCTAGAAATGTTGTGTAAACCAAAAAAGTTTCTCTATAACGTGGACAAAAGACGGATTTCTGTGGAAGCTATTGGTATTTGATTTGCTTATGTTTCCATATGCCTTTCTGTATTTTTCTGTGTCCATATATCCTTTTTAATTTACTTTCCACTTTCTGCTTTAGTTTTCCTTGGCCACAATATATACCATCACTCCACTGATTTCAGTTCTTAAGACTGAATTTTCACTAGAATTTTGTTATGGCTATTATGTTCATAGGTGACTGTAATAGTAAAGCTATATCCACAAACATATCTTATATGTGAATTTACACATCTATTTTGGAATATATATTGTCTTAGGTTCTTCCTACACAGTATTTAGACAATATATTTTTGGTTGATGGATTTTTGAAAGTCACCTAGAACCCAACTGATCTTGGCGGCTATGTGCAGACCATGGGATTCTGCACTGGCACTTCACTAGAGAAGCTTGGGATGGGATACCAGCTTGATAATATTCAGTTATCTTCATCACTGCCTGTTAGAAATGCAATCTAAGCTGCTCTGTGAAAACCTTTTCTTGGATGTTGGAATCTGCTGTTTGATAGTTAAGGTCTGATCTATAGTTTTAAATTAGAAGATGGGAGAATAAGACAGGACAATTGCAGTGGCCATAGAGTCCTATCTTACAGGATATGATGAGATACTGATATAAGGACATATCTGTTACTCCTGAAGCCTTTGGGTTTTAGTGCCAGTGACTTGATCACTATGTTGCATGCTTTAGATTTTTTTTAGAAGTAATTTAATTCATTGTTTTGAAGACTAAAAATCATACTCAAATGCTCAAAATTCCTTGATATTAATCTCAATATTTTGAATATATTTTTTACTTATTGTTTCAGTTACTTTAATAAAAATTTAATTAGACACCATCTGATTCTTCAGATGTGAGCTATATTTCATTTTCCCTACCAAAACAAGCTTTTTATGTTTCCATCTAAGATGTTTTTGTTCATGCATATTATGTGATACTTCACATGTTTGCTGTATATGTTACCCTGTGTTTGCAGGTTCTGCAGTTGGATTTAGGTTGGATAGCCTTCTCAAACTTACTGACACACGTGCACGCAACAACAGGATGACTCTCATGCATTATTTGTGCAAGGTAGCTTATTATCATAAATGAGGTTTTATTTCTTCTACAAAAGATAACTTCATATATCAGTTTGACTGCGATTTAAGATTGTTGTCAAAAAAATTTTTTTTGACTAAGTTTAAAAAATTTTGGTTATTTCATCCAAGTTCGTATATGTATATAAAAATAAGTTTAAATATATGTATTTTGGTCCTAAAATGTTTCAGTAAAATCAGATTTTATACTTCATTATAAGGATTTAAATTTTGAATAATACCGCTTGTATCGGGTGGTACATATCGGTCCGTCAGCAGACCAATATGCAGACCGCCCACTACCGGATGGTAGCATTGATTGAGACTATTTCCGCTCCGTTATCATCCTAAATCAATTGGTGACGATCGATTTCGACTGTCACCGCCCACTACCCGATGATATTAGCCGAAGGGAGAAGAAAGAAGAGGAAGAAGAAAAGAGAAAACCTGAAGATCCGGTGTCGCTCTCCCTCGATGATCCCGATCCATCATCGCCCTCCCTCGCCGAATGTCGTAGATGATGTTGCCTCCTCTCTGAGGTGATAAGGCCTCAGCGTCAAGTGACATAGCCTTTCCTTTTCTTTTTTTTTTTGTGCGAGGAAACTGAGCGACATTGCCTTTTCCCTTTTTTTTCACGCGGGGAAACCGAGCAACAATGCCTCAGTGATGTTGTCTTTCCACTTTTTCTTTTTTTTTATTGTGTGGGGAAACCGAGCAACGTCGTCTTTCTTTTTTTTTTCGCGGGGAGAAGAAACCCCACCCAGGCAAAAATCAAACCTTTTTTTTTCACGCGAAGGAGAAGGAAACCTTCTCCTCCTCATGCGAGCAGAGTGGTATACTGAAACGTACTGCTCGGTATACATATACCGTATTGTATCGAACTGAACTCGAAACTCTGGTACGATACGAAATTACGAACCTTACTTCATTATATGGTCATAGGCATGTGGAGCTTGGGTTTTCACTATAAATGCAGTCAATTTAATCAATGACATGAGGGCATAATTTATCTTTTATGGAAAACCTGACTTTTGGTTCCTAGTTCAGTAAAATATAATGGAAAATATTTCAGAAATTCAGCTTTCCATCTGTTTTACATTTTTTTCTTTTGCTCTGGTTTCCTTTTTATGATAAAATAGAACATTTAGCTTCTTATGTGATCTTCCATCATAGAACTTGCTACAGAATTTGCATATCATGAATGAGTTTCTACTTGCTTCTCATTCATTTCTCTTTTTTTGTGTTACTAAGTTGAAAATTAATCAAAATTCATTTTGTTATCCAAACCTTTGTTTTCTTTCTTATCATCCTGCAGGTTCTTGCAGACAAACTTCCTGAACTTCTTGATTTTCCCAAGGATCTTGTTAGCTTGGAACTTGCAGCTAAGGTAAGTTAATGAATTTTTTCTTGTTAGCTTGATCTGGACTTCTAAAATTCTTCACTTGATTTTTTTTTTCTTCTCACAAGTTCAAAATCTAACTCAATGAAGCAATTATTTTCTACAGATGCAACTGAAATTTCTGGCAGAAGAAATGCAAGCAATAAACAAAGGCCTTGAGAAGGTTGAACAGGAATTGACAGCATCAGAAAATGATGGTCCTGTATCACAAATTTTCTGTAAGGTATTGAGTCATATGCATACTAATGCTCACAACAGGACTTCAACCCCTGACCTTTTAACTGCCACCATTGCGATTTAGCCACTAGGAAGTATCCTTCTGCCTGAAATAGTTATGTTCAATCTTTCTGATTGCTACTGAATCCAGAAGTAGGATCTTTGATTTATGGACAAAGAATGCAAAACTCTCCTGTGTCCTTTTTATTCCACCCCTCTTACTGAAACTATATTTATCAGACCCTGGAGGAGTTTCTCGGTGTTGCCGAAGCTGAAGTTCGATCTCTAACTTCACTTTATTCCAATGTGGTACGCTTTGATGTTAGTGATGCTAATGATTTTGGAATCTGTCAGTGCCTGTTATACTTTGTTTTCTGACATTGTTTATGAATCTGATCCACAGGGTAGAAATGCTGATGCATTACTTTGTTTTCTGACATTGTTTATGAATCTGATCTACAGGGTAGAAATGCTGATGCATTAGCCCTTTATTTCGGAGAAGATCCGACACGGTGTCCATTCGAACAAGGTACATCTCATTCCAACCAAGAAATTTCTTCTCAAGTTTATCAAGTTTATCTTCGAGTGCCCAAGCAAGTTACAATAAATAATTTTACCTTACTCTTTCATGTTGTTTCGCAATATACCTTCACATATGGTATCACTTCTGCCGCTGCATGAACATGCTTGCTTGCTTGCAGCATATTAGCTTTGGCGCATATCTTCATATATAACGCGTGATTTCTTCTCTTCATTTTGCAGTTGTCTCAACACTTCTCAACTTCGTCAAAATGTTTGTGCGTGCCCACGAAGAGAACTGCAAACAACTGGAGATGGAGAAGAAAAAGGCGCAGAAAGAAGCAGAAAATGAAAAGTTGAAGATCAACAATTCAAAGAACGAGCCACAGAATATACCATCCACAACCGGTAGTGCCAACACCACATAGACTGGCAAGAATTCTTCTCTATCACATGCAAGGATCTTTCTTGATATACATAGAAAACAACAAAGTGAAACATCTCGGTCGATACGAATAATTCGAGAACAAGAAGTTGTGAGAAGAAGCAATCGTCGTTGCAAAAATTGTAAATTTGTTTACCACCTTTTAGCATCATTGTGCATGTTCATCTCTTCCAAACTATGATGCATTCAGTTCTTGTTCTGTATCTTCTGGTGCAGCTTGGCTAGAAGAAAAAGAAGCAATTTGGAATGTATGTACAGATGACCGATCCAAATAGAGGTTTTCGTTTGTTACCACCTGATTCTGGTAGTGTTTCTCGTCCCTGTAAACGACGATATCAAAGAGATATTTAGCTTGATGTAATAGCTGTGAGGACAGTCATTTAGTTTTTGTGAGCCATTGCTCCGCCCATCGATTTGTATCTCTCACTGCTTTAAAACTCTTCAACCAATCTTTTTTTCTCTTTTCTGATGAGTTCGACATGGAACAGTGTGGTGGGTTTGATGCCAAACTTGTCACGCAGATTACCGTGGATTAAATGTATGTCATTTTATAGTCAGGATTTTACCATTATTCTTATTTCTTAAACACATAACCAAGTGTTTGATCAAGTGGCTGATGTGGCGGTGACGTGTTTGACGAGTAGGTAAGAGTTACGACGGATTGTCCATGTGTCAGTTTTTGATCGGGTGTTCATCATGAATCCCGCCGCATGTGGAAGCACGTCGCATGAACCTAGTCGTGACTTAAGTCGTAAATAGAGAATCGGCCGAGGACGGGGGAAAGAATCGTTGACCGTGAGCCGCCACCAACCGGGCGCATTCCACCGCACGTGATTTTGACCTTCTCCGGATCCGCCGCCGCGGTTGACTTGAATAAAAACTTGAATCTTTCATGGAATTCCCTACATTGTTTGGACTGATTCATGCACTTCCATCTGGGCAATTTATCGGAAAAAGAAAAAAATTCTCAAAAATGATTCCGTTCCCTTTCATTTGGATTATATATTTATTTGATAAAATAACACACATAATGCGATTCTTCCTACTGTTCGCTTTATCTGATTTTTTTTTCCTACGTATATTTCGCAAACGAAATCAAAGTAAGATATTCGACATTTGGATCGAAATAAACCTCTTGATTTACAATTTTCTCTCTTAATTGTTTAAGGGAAGGCGAGAATAATTATCCAGTGAAAAGGAAAGCTTCATGGTAATGCACAAGTGATCTGCCCAACTCTTTTCGTAGGAAGAAACGATATGATCTAGTGGTATGATTCTCGTTTAGGGCACGAGAGATCTCAAATTATTTTATCATAAGATTCTGAGCTCAAATCATGTATCCTTTACCTATAAGAAAGCGTCACAGAGAAGAGGCCTTGAATTCATGGCATCTTATGGGGGTGGATTTTGGTTAAAGCATCATCCCGGAAATGGCAGTAGCTACAGAAGCTGTGAAAGCTGGATTTTTGGTCAACAGCCGAGCCATCTGCTCCACCAAAGTACGATGGAGTTCCTCCGTCACTGATGACTTGGGATGCGAAGACCTGCCGAAATCCACGTCACTGCGATCTCCGAGCTTAGAAGGCTGGCTGTGATTGTGCTCGCCTTCGTACGTCGCCACCAAGATCGATTGATCCTCCGCGCTTCGTTGCACCTAACGACAAATGTAAGCATCACTTGATTAGCTTCTTGCAGCGTTTATAGGGAAGAAGTTAGTTAGGGTTTTGGTGCTTGGTTTACCTTCTTCTTCACCGGGCAGGAAGGCGCGAAGGAGCACCTGAAGTAAGCTCTTGGAGAGGGGTTATCTCTTGTCACCTTCTGACCATACTTCCTCCATTGATACCCATCTTTCACGACCTTACAAGAAACATAACAAAGCACAGACTTGTGTGAGACGTTCGCTCGAGACATCCTCACAAGGAAGATGGCTGTGGAACTCAGTAACTCACCAGACTCGAATCGGATGGATTGGTGCTAACGTGAAGCTTCCAAACCGGGGGTTTGCAATCCTGTCTGACTCGCTTGCAGGACTCCTCGGCCGACGTGCACTCCGCGTTGCAGTTAGCCGGTTCGCTGTGGCCCCCGGAGCTCTCGCTCTTCCTCTTCCCTGCAGGTGAGGGAGACGGAGACGCCCCCTCGGAAGAGGAGGTGGTGGTCGTCAGATCATTCAGCTGGTTCCAAAGCGAGGTGTACTTCGCCGTGATGATTCGCAGCGTTTCATCGAGTTTCTTGTTCTCCTCAGTCACCCGAATCAGCTCCGCCTCGAGACCTTCAACCTGAGCATCACTTCTTTCGCCTCCTCTCATCGAGATCTTATCCTCGACACGCTTGGATTCCACGGGGAACACTTCCTACAGCACGCAGAAACGACATACTAAGCAACGACAGAGTGGAACGAGATCATCTAGGTGGTCTAAGGTCGAACAGGTGTACTCACCGGAGCATCGACAGGGAATCGGAGCGAGCCAACGTTGAGGTCGAGATCCAACCAAGACGATCCCATGATACGAGGAGGATCACAGACAGATCCCCACGAAGCCTTACAAGAAGAACAGGTGAGGTATATATAGATCAACTCTATGGAGACGAGACTGACATCATCCAGGAGACGTCAGAGCCCGGTCGTCACCATGGTGGATGAATGACTCGGAGAAGATGGGCTTGGGTTGGTCTTTTAATAGCTTTAGGCAAAGTAAAAGAAGAAGTCTCGGTGTGGGTCAATTCAAGGCTAATGAAAAGCCTAGAAAATGGACGAGAAAAAAGAATGGAGACCGAAGACTGCTTGACTCTTCTTACAGTAGTTCTTGGTGGACGTGCTTTGTCCAATGCTGCCTTTTCCTCACTGTTAAGATTCTCCGAATGAGAAGACGTTGTTTAAGCCAAAAGGCAGCACTGGGCACCTTCCGGGAAGGTGGCATTTGTGTTAGACGTCCAAAGCATGGCTAATCAAATCATGTTCGGTAGGATGATTAGATATATAGTGTATTGGGAATATGGGCGGCGGCTGTGAAGGGCGGTCGCGAGGGATGACACGTAGACCCATCACGGTTCGGCTTGAATTGGATTTGTATCGATCCAGAATCGCAATCGAAATGGATCAACCGTTCGATAATTTTGAATTGAACCAAAATCAGATTTTGACGGTTTGATTTTTGTTCCTAAAATCTATAATCGACATCCACCGTGTCAGGTCAACTGCCTCGCACGTGGATGGAGACGGAGTGGACGGGGGCGGCAACCGAGTTCACACTGCCGCCCTTAATTTCCTGGTCAAAACTTTGCTCGATTCCAAACTCGTGTCGGGTTAAGGTCAATGTGGGCCCATCGTGATCCTCGACTGCTAGATTCTCACGCGACAAAGTCAACGGCTTGCGATAACCATGTGAAGCTACTGATCGCGTGATTTTGGCCCACGCATTATGTTCAATTTCTTGATTCGACGCATGCTACAAAAATCCACTAATTTATTTTCTTAACATATGTATATAATGTAGAATTTTCTAGAAATTATTTATTTTATTGTTTATAGACCGCAAACACTTGAGGTTTTATCATCCATGGTGATGGGAAAATGATGGGTGCCTGCAACCATGGTTGATGCAGACAAATGATGGAAACCGGTTTGAATGTGTTTGTGGCGGAAGATTTTGACCAAAATAATAATAATGATTTCTAAAATGATATATGACTGAATAATTCCTTTTTTTTCTTTTTCTTTTATGTTTATAAAATAATAATTCATCCTTGCCTACAACCACACAAAGATTCATGCATCTTAGGTGGGTATGGGAGAGAAAGAGAGAGAGATAGATTATCAAGAGGTGAATAGGATCGATCAATGGGTCAAAAGTGGAGGCTATTTGATTTGACGTCTGAATCCAACATCGAACTGCCCAACTTTCGTCCAAATAGTCGACGTCCACTCGTTGCCATCGCTCGAAAAATTTCCATATCATTAATTAACGTAATATTATTTAGATTGACTGAATCCATCGAGAGAAGTTTCCTTACTGATGTTGCCTCTCGTGGGTCGTATGTGTGAGCACATCACATCAAGATTTGTGGGGTATTTTATTATTGATTTTTTTAATTGGATAACGCCCTTATATTTGTTTTTATGTGATGATATTATTTTTTTGGGACGATAAAATCACCCTGAATCAAATCCAATATAAGTTTAGTATAACTCATTTGAGTTTAATTGAGTTATTTTTTATTAAGCTAATTCAGATTTTCATATAATAACTAGAGTAATTAATTTAGTCAACTTTCACATATTGCTTTGACATGTGTTTAAGATTATTGATATCAATTTTCTATTTATGTAAATATTTTATAATAATTAATTATTAAAATTATAATTTTTTTAATATGTTTGTTATCGAGTGTAACTTAAATTGGATTTCGAAAATGCTTTCGTCAACTTCTATTAAATCAACTCAAAATTTCATAAAAATACCATGACATTGTTCTAAATTGATTAATATTATTTTTATTTTTAAAAATTATATGATAATTAATATTAATTTTTTTGAAAAAAAATAATATATGTGATCAAGTCATTTAAGTAAAAAAGTTTGAAGATATTTTTATCTAAATGAAAAAAAAATAGA